>SEMN01000198.1:600000-893381 GCA_005408345.1 Macquaria australasica | reverse complement strand
TGACAAATCCTTCAACCAGCTGTCTAAATCTAGTCTAGAAGGCACTATCAGTATGCAAGACAAACAACTATTATGACACAATGCACCCACACGAACACATATTATCTACATTCAAACACGTCATTAACATTTTAACATTTTAACATTCGACATATAGTCTAAGCATCAGCTGTCTGGGGTGATGTCAGAGCCAAAACAGTGCAAGAGCTGTTCCAAATTATTCAGAAAAACATAGACACTTCTGATTGACAGTCTTACTCCTCATAGCATCCAAACCCAGAGCAGAGCACACACTTTCCTCACTATTCAATCCTGTCAGAGAGAATTCTCATCTAATACCTTGTTTCCTGTGGCTGGGGTGCGAAATCTATCATTATTAACTGGCCAGCAGCCCTTAACCCTCCGTGGCTTCTGTGTTCTCTAGCCAAGACTAGGAGGTTTAGTGCATGGACCTGCTCTCTCTTTTGCCTCTCAGTGGGCCACAGGCAGAAAGGTGCCTATTAAAATTAATGGGCCAGTGCAGGTTATTCAACACTGCGACACTGGAGCTCACTTAACAAGGAACTGGTAATGACCACTACAGTGGTGACAGCAGGCATTAAATATTAAGGAGATAAGTTTCCCTGTGACCATGATCCATCTGCACGGAAATAGGACCACTTCACAGTGTCTGTACCCCGTGGACCACTGGGCAGCCTGAGTCCTTATGTCTCACAGTGATGAAGTGAGCAGAAATCTTAAACAACAGGCCTTTAACTGCTGGGTGGGAAGAGTAAATCAGTTGCTACTCACCTTCTTTAGACGTCCACTCTTGGTGCCCACAAAGGCTACACAGTAGCCATTGTAGACATAAGAGGTGACAGAAGTCATGCGATCCCGAGTCTCAGTGTAGAGAGTGTGACCGGTCACCAGCTGAGAACCTCCAAGTGGCTGGTTGATGTCCAGACCACAGAAAGAGTCGTCAATGGGCACCGGCTACAGAAAGAGAGGAAAACAAAAGTTATAGAATGAAGTATGAATGGATGACTGAACTGAAACACAGAAACACATTAAAAGAGAAAAAACGTGATGATGACTATGAGACAAATGTGTCACAAAATAAACATAGAAACCCTTGACATGAAATGTACTGTATGAGGGGGAGCGACAGAAATACCGCAGAGGAGAGTCAGACTTAGAGAATAAGACATTAGGAGAGTGGTGAGGCTGAGCATTATGAAAGAAGACAGCTCAGTAAAGGGGAAAGATGAAGGTGACAGAGTGAGACAGAAGGGGAGGGCAATGGTCAAAGTTGTGGAAGTAGTGGCAGTGTCAGAGAGCGTCTGAGACGGAAATGAGGGGATGAGAGAGGTGAGCCTGAGAGAGAGAGGGAGGTCAGAGCGAGGTGGAGGTGTGCGGTTGAGTCTCCCAGCCAGACAAACGTTTGCCTTTCTGTTCCACTTGGCAGACATGTTTCAGCTCCGCCTGACTGAGCTCCACCTTGCTCTCACCGTGGCTCATTACCCGGGCCTATCATCACACCTCTGCAGGAAGACACATGCTGCATGATAACTATGTGCACTGGCAAACACACTGCGTGATAACTGTGCAACCCTGAAATGGGCATGTAAATAAAGAGGCTGCAATGAACTGTATTTACCCATTCATTAGAAAATAATCACTACCATAAAGTCTCATTAAGTTTGACTTCAGTTCTTAGGAATATTTGGGCATGATTATACTGTATATCTTACAAGAATTGCTTAGAGTGGAGACTTAACTCCATCCCGTAGTCTATCTCATAAGACAGAAGGAGGTGGTGAATGAGGAGCAAGACAGTGGTCTTTCGGGTGTTGAATCAGGTCAGCTGAGACAGTCTGAGTGACAGTGGCCTCAAAGTGCCATGTGGAGTAAGTGAGATGGCCAGGCAGGCTGAGGCCCAGCACTTTTCCCATGTATATATCCTATAGTCTCTTGCTCACAGACTCTATCTTATCCTCCCTCTGAATATGTATCCCTCTCTCTTCAACTCCAACTCATTAGTTCTCTTTCTGTCACTGTATCTATCTCTCGTCTGTCTCCTCTCTGTCTCTGTCCCTGTCAGAGTGGTATAAGCAGACTATGTTGAGTGACATTTCCCACTCTAGGAGGCAGCTCAGCCTCTCAATACACACCACGGCTGTAAAACCTTTCAGTACTACGCAGATTTTCATGAGCAGAGCAAAAGCAATAATGCTGACAGGGAATAATCGCCTCCGCTCTTATAGTCACGCCCCCCACTTTATGGCATTTCCTTTTATTTCCTTTGCCCAAAATAGCACAGAGTGCTATGGGGTACTCCACTGCGGTAAGCTTACATGATTTTTTTCTCTTATGGGTAGAAACTCAAGTGTACTGTATATAACTGCTTAATGCTTGTCTTAAACATATGCTGATAAGACACTGACAAACAGAATGAATCAGATGGAAAAGCTAGCAGCTATCTTGAGAAACAGCCGTGAGTTCCAGACTTTGGCTTATCAATAGCTACTCCCTCAAATGCATGCAGCTATTCCACATATGGTCTGTTGGGCTCCAGACCATTTGGTTCTGATTACATCTAGATTGTTTAGATGATGCACGCTTAGCAGACTTGGCAGCCAAGCTAAATCCCCCTGGACTCCATGTGGTTGAGTTTTCTTGTTCACCTTGTTGCAGATTTATTATTATTATTATTATTTTTGTTTGTTTTTGCCCTACCTTATCACAAATCTCACAAGTAGTGAAGAAATGTAGATTTGCCATGTCTCAGTCTGCTACACGTGATACAGATTACATTAGTTATCTTTAGTAGAGCTGTGGAGAGACAAAAATAGACTAACGCTATGTGATTAATCCTTAACGAATAACTCACAATGCAGTATAATATTTAATCTATGCTGAAAAACTGTTGTTACCCAGGTCTGCTGCAACAGTAGACTACATAATCTTGTTAAACAATGACATAAATTGTTCCATTTGGTGTGGAATTTAAATGAAGGATGAATTAGATGTGACAGGCTCTCAGAGTTTCCCTCCCAGGGTATATCAGTGTTATCAATACTAACTCCCCTTTGCTCTCATGAATGGTTAATTAGTCTGTGGGGCATGAGCAAAAAGCAAGGCAGGATGATAGTGTTAGCCAGAGAGAGACACACACACAGCCTGATACAGAAAGAATCCCATCATGGCTCTCCTCCTTGGGAGTGACTACAGAGATGGTGTGAATCTCCAGATGGCAGAAGGCTGGACGGCTGGGTGATAAATCTTTGATTGGCTGCTGTGTCTGAATCCCCCTGGCTGAGCCTCATTTCCATTCCCAGCCTCAGCCTTGGCCTGCATGTAAGCATACACACAGTGAAATGTCTGCATGTAGGGAATGAGAGCTGGAGGTATAATTAAGGTTCTCTGCATTGAGCTCACTGGCTACCTGCTGTTAGCAGTGGACCAGAGGAAAGGCACTGGGACTGCATGTGCAATCTACTCAGAAACCAAGCGAGGTATGGTTAACAGTTAACAAAAAATACAGTCTCTCGGGTTTGGTCTAACCTTGATTCACCTCAAATTCTGATGGGTCTCAGACATGGGCACTCTAAAAATACTGCACACAGAGAGATTCAGGAACATATTCATTTAAGAAAGACAAGATGTGAAACATATGTGCACTTTAAAGCAGCCACACCGCTTGAGTTGGGGATTTAACAGCAAGCAGACAATGCTAGTATATGGTTGACATATTCAACCATGAGTTCCTCATCCATTGACATCTATCTGTACAATCCATATTATACTATGGATTTATTGGCTGCTCAATGAGCATGAGGACATGGTCTTAAGGACTGTATTTTGCATCTTCTTATCTCTGTGGCTACACACACAAAGCTTGTGCATCCTTAGTGTATAATGTGAAAGGAGAGCAGAACGTTATTGGCAGTGCATGCTGAAAGAATGGAGTGGGAGGTGTAGCTTTGCAGGTAACGGCTGGCACAATTCAGAGCACACTGAGATGATTGGGGATTCTTCTAAGGAAACTGGAAAAAGGCTCTAATTTGAGCTCCCACAGATAGAAAGCCTCCCAACCTCAGGATTGTCACCACTATATACCACCATTTCTCCTTCTTCCGCCTACTCTCCTTCTTCCAACCTCTTCTCCCGCTGATTTTAATAAGAGTGGTCAATTGAGAGACCTGGGGGGATTAGCAACAAAGGAAGCTGATCAGTGGCTCTCATCATTGTGTGGGTAGGGATATCATTAAACCCTAAAAATACATTAAGACCTACGCCACAGCTCCATCACGCACGTATCAACGCTCTATCTTCACAAGCCTTTCCTACGTTCATACAGACATACAGCACACACACACACACACACACACACACACACACAGTAACTGACTAGTCATACACTTAGCTAGTCATTAATTCTTAATATTCTTAAATTCTTATTAGCAATTACAGAATGAAAGCACAGAGGACCGTAGTCTCCTGGGAATGAGGGGAAATCAAGAAATTTAATTCTACTTGACAACATGTAGCAGATACACGGCCTTGTATTATAGGATAATTGGGGATTTCAAAAGGAATAGTGTGGTGTGTGATCTATACTAGCATTAGAAGCAGAATAACTTGAGCGACACCCCCCGACTACTTTTTCTCACTCTAGAAAGGGGGAGTGTGTTTATTTGTATTGTGCTCGAGGAGAATATTATCGCTTTAATGGTTGCCAAGAAAAATAAACCATCCCTAATCTATGAAATATAAATTGAAAGTGGATGTTGCCTGATATCAGAGCTGCAAAACAATTTGACATAATTACATAAAGCGTGAGAATTATTTGATATCAGAGAGTATGCTACACAAGGCAGTCAAAAGCATTTCCTGATGATTGCTGTGTTTATTTTCATTATAGCATACGCCCTCAAAACTTTGAACACTGTGGTTTCTAGGCTCACTGAGAAGCTTTGGTCATTCCCTTCCTGTCTTATTTTAGGGAAGGAAACAAGATGTAGATGTTATTGGACCATCGTAGAATTCTGACCATTAAAATGTAGAATAGATGAATTATTCGCTTGTCTCTTCATTGGTTGAAGGCTTATTACAACTCAGAGAGAATACAAATGCTCTACTGCATATCAGTGAGATCCTGCTTCACCTTAAAGTATCTACAGATGAACTGTGTAAATAATAATTTACATTTCCCAATAAGAGCAGCTTTGAACCATTGATCATTGTGTACGATAACGGAAAAATCACCATATTGTCACCACATGCAAAAGTCATATTTCAGTCATTATCATACTGTAAATGAGTGTGTGCATACTGTATGTACAGTACATCTGTGTATGTGTGCGTGTATAAACATGTTTTTAATGAGTGTCTATCACTGTAACTCACCGCTTTGGTGCACTGTACATCCTTCCCAAGCAGCCAGTTGAGCTCCAGGTTCCCTTCTCCCTGGTAGCAGGACTGCAGGCGCTCCTTGATTCGTGCATTGATGTCTCGGATGGTGAACACGCAGAGTGCTGAGTCATCTGGCGGGCGATGGAACTGCTTCTGGCCCTTGGAAAAGATTGTGAAAAGCACATCATCTTGGGCGCTGATGTTGAGCGAGGCAGCGAGAACACGGCCTGGCTTGCCGAGGTAGGCAGCCTGTAGTAGCCGGTACTCAATGCCGTTCTTCACACAGCCAACGGGGAGAGAAACGTAGGAGTGAAACTTGCGATCATCTTTGCAGAGGCGGACAATGCGAGAAGTGTAGAAGAGGTCACTGGGGGATCCGCTTGATGACATGCTGTTTTCTGGTGTCTCAGGTTGGACAGTCAGGAAGTAAACAAAGCTTCCACTGGCAAAGCCGTAAACATAGTAGATGTCAAAGTGGGAGACCAGTGCCAGTGTGTCTGACGGTATCTTGATGAGGGAGGACACAAAGTCAGTGTGCAATTCATAGTCAAGCATAGCAGATGATTCTGGGTCACGGGGCAGCTTCCGACTGGAGATGGTAGGAAAGTAGTCCTGTTTTCCATCCACTGCTGTGCCAATAAATAGGGTTCCATCCTGGCCCTGTGAAGGCACAATAACCCCATACATGGTCCCAGTCTGGTTGACACTGGAGAGGTAGTGCTCTTTTTTGTGGGAGGGCTCCACTAAGATAAAGAGGTCATCCAATCTGAGGAGTTTACAGACACCTTGGTAGAGGCTGCCGCAGGCCAGCAACCGATTTTGTGAATAATCAATGAGGAGAAGCTTGTTGACATTGTTGGTTGAGACAAGGGGCTCAGAACAGGGCTGGACAATCAGAGGGGGGTAGCAGGCCTTGTTGTCATCCTCTGGGCCTGTATCATGGGAAACAAGCAGGGTCAAGTTCCCTGAGAGCTTGTACACACGGTTTACTGATCCAATATACAATGCCCCCGTGGTTTGGTGAACCGTCAGGTGGTTGAAGACCCAGTCCCGACGTTCGGGGTGGAAACTAGTGAATGTCTGCCCACTGCACAAGGCAGGGATCACTAAGAGCCAGAAGCCTAGCAGAGTAGCTGTAGCTCCTACTTTATGGTCAGGTGATAAAGTCCTGCGTGTAGCCCGCCGGCCCTCCATGTTCAACGGGCCTGCAAGGAAACTGCAGAGGAAGCAGAGAGAATGGATGCGGGGAAGAAGGGAGGAGACCTTCTCCTTTTTGTGGTTGAAGGCTAACTTGCAGGTCAAATCTTCGCAAGGGTCTTCACATGTTTCTGGGAAAAGAAAACAAGAAAGAAAGAGAAAAGATGTTAGATATCACAGTATGACTCACCCATCCTACAAAGGAAACACATATGACCAAATGGAAAAGACTCTTCATCAGAGATTTCACTGCTTGAAAAGGCCAAAGTTCAACCTCAGTAAGGCGATGAGCTGTGGAGAAGAGGAGTGAAGGTTTAAAGAGACAATGGGCGGAAACCATTATGGTGCACATTCCAAAGGAGTTGCTGGACATGGCAGGACAATGCAGGAAAGAGAGGCAGGTTACAGCAATGGAATTTAGCCTGACCTGATTCATACTACTGCTGCTGTTGTCACACACTGAGCAAGTGGTTTCTAAGAACAGAACAACATCTAACACAGTCATTGCCCACAGACTCACATTTCACATAAAGCCTCGAACACTTGGTAATGACTCACCAGACTTAAATTCAACTGAAAATATACTTATTCAAGCATAGGTCATATATATATATACATATAACAATAAATATATATGCCATATATATACATATATATATAACAATAAATATATATATACAATTTTAAGAACATATCTAATTTATTTATTAGCATATTATCATGACATAAAATAAGGCCTTAATATTTCTTTTTGCATGTTCACCTATAAAACAAAGCTATAATAAATATAAACTCCAAAAACACAATATATTTTATTTATAGGTCAATAGCTTTACAATCTGTACAGCATACAACCCCCTCTGTCCTTAGACCCTCAATTCGAATGAGAAAAAAACTCCATACCATAACCATGAATGCAACTTTTGATGAAAACAACAATAAAAATCCAACAATAAATGTCCATACCACATACCAGATACAGCTGAAATCCCTTTTCTCTTTTCCTTTGAAACATCAGCCTCCTCATTTAATTTCTACATTCACCCCCTCCCTCCCCCTCACAATTTTTACTCTGACTACAACCCATCAACCAACACCCCTATCATTTGTTCCCTTTCCATATCTATCTGTAAAAACATACATCAAGCAAAGTCTGCAATTTATGCAACCATGCTCAGCCTGGGCTGCAGAGATCTCTCTCCATGTGCCATAAACCAGGAGACGGAGCTCTGTGCAGTCTGTCCCCAGGAGTTAATTATCTCGTCCATTGGAAAGGAAGGCCTGGATCTTATTACTGGAACAAAGTGAGAACAAATTGGAAGCCACTTCCACACACCCCTCCCCTTGCTCTCTGCTCTTTAAGGGGCCTGTTTTAAAGAATCTATTAATTATTCTTTTCTAAACATTGCTGTTGTTTTTTTATCCTTTTATCCTATTCATCTCCTGCTGACATGATCACATCATAGAGGGATTAATCACTGGCGGCACAACAATCATCTTTAAATGAATCAGCTACCGTATTAGATCTGTACACAGCTCCCACATAAACACACCAGCCAACAGAACATACAGTATGTGTATGTGTGTGTGTTTGTGTGTGCGCCTCATTCCCTCAGTATGATCAGTGTACTCTATCAGAACCAAGCAGTGTGAGGGGCTAACAAGTGGAGACAATGGCAGTGCATCCCAAAATCAAGTATGATTAGGCGTAGCGATCCAACAAGGGTAATTACTGTGGAGCTGGAGGAGGTAAGCTGGGGAGCGACATGGGGACGCCAGGGGCTTGAACATGTCAGAGACGGCCCTACATCGTTTGTCATGCTCCAGATTTGCATTTCCAGCAGTGAGGGCACAGAGAATCAAGGGTGAAAGATGTGGCTGGAATAATCAGCGACAGCGCCTTGAATTAACAAGCACTTGCAACTGAAGATAGGAAAGGAGTGGTATATGAAGAGATACCGCACATCCAGGCTACTACAGCGACTGTGTTCAAGGCAGGTTTGATTTGCCGAGCCGATTTGGGATTCCCTCTGAACCGTGTCTGCCCTTTCATACACCTCGTCCAAATCTGGTAATGACCATCTTGGTGTCCCTCCCCTCCCCCTGTGATCAACGGGTACGCTACTCAGCCCAGACTTAAATATAGACCCTTAGGGAGTGTATTGATCCATGTGTCCATAAACACAGCTCCTAAGGCCCAGTCAAGCTGTTCTTGGCGTGTGCACAGGCAGAGGTGTGGGAGGTGCTCCGTCCCAGAAGCACTTTATTAGCATGGTCATAAAAGTGCCATTGCCTCTAAAAAAGCAGCGAGGGCCAGACCCCCACCCTTACTTTCAGCTGCCTGCTCGCTGCCATGCTCCTTTGTTTGAGTTTGTACATGCTAGATGTGCAAAGTGGATCCCTTTGGTGGTATAATCAGCCTCCTGCTGAGCCAGCTTTTTGCTCAAGCCCCGCAGCCTTTTGCCCTTTAGAGCTTTTGCTACACCCCCACCCCTTAATCGTATATGTGTATACAACATTTACTCCCATCCATCTTTCCTTCTTCTCCTTTTTATTTCTCTCTTCTTCCCCAGTCATTGGGAGAAACACATGCATTACTCCCTCATGTTGTGGCAACAGCTGCAGAGGCAGAGAATGAGAGTGACTGAATGGTGTAAATAAAAGGCTCCACAAAGGTTATCCATTCATAATGCTTTCGGTAACAGAGGGAATGAAGTCTTTGTTTAAGTTGATTGCATGACCAGCTCTTTGAGACTTCTCTGTACTATGCAGCTGAGGAATAGACTTGAAAAGAATAGGAACAACACCGGATCACCCCTCGTGCTCTTTAGTTCAAAGCCATGTCTTTTTGTCTTTTTTTTTTTTTTGTTTATGAGGAGTCAGAATTACCGAGAAGGAAATTAACATATAAATGCAACCAGGAATGATTCATACTACCTACTGACCTAGAAAAAGAAGAGGGCATCACTGTGTTGGCAGTGAATGGAATAATGGGTAAGGTGGAATGAAGGCAGCATTATCAGCTTTTAATTGCAAATATAAGTCAGCAGCTTTGAAAATGTTGCCATTAATGCTGTGGCTCTAATAACAACTGACTATTTGCAATATCAGCAATATTTTCACACACGGCAAACAGTTGTCTGTCTGTCTCTGACAACACCAAACGCAACAGGTCCTGGTTCTGAAATAAGTTCAGTTTGTTGACGCTTCACAATTGTGGTCGTTGCACTAAGGAAGACAGATGGACTGGCGTAATGACAAACTGTCAGCTGCTTCAGTGTGTTACATCACATAAGAATATAAAATGCCAAAATAAAAACTCAAAATATCATGGTCATTGTCAGTAGATTTCCATTTTAACACTCATCTGACGATCTCTTTGGCAGACATGGAAGGCAAAGAAAGAAAGAGCATGAAGTCAAGAGAGACAGAGAAGCACTCGTATTCCAGCAGACACGCAAGCTGTGATCATGGCTCGGAGAAAAGACAGTTTTCGCAAAACTTTCCATTCATAATGAATAGTCAGGCACACAAAACACTGCGTTGGCTCACTCAGCCAGGCTGCTTCTGAGCGCTTGTTAAACAAACTGGTCCCAGTGGCTGCCTGTGCTCTCTCACTGTGTCTGGTTGTGGGTCCCTGTGCTGAAATGCTGGTTATTTCCCCAGCCACTGGGCAAGATGCAGTGGCCGTGCCAACCATGGTCAAAGGGAGCTGCATTGTGGCTGATTATCTCATGAAAAGATTCTAAAGAGCAGCAGAAGGAAGAGGCAAGGCCAGAATTGAGAAAATGGGAAATGATAAGCTATGCAAACCTCACTGAGGGTTGTGGACACAACAGCCTGAGGGCAGTGCAGCAGCCAGCAAACTGAATCAGGACAGAACAGGACTGAGGAAGTGGCCTCTGGAGAAGCTCTAAACCTCTGTCACCCTGGAATAGGTCTTCTGCTTTTGTGCCTTTTGATTTTTTTTTCCTTTTTCCTTTTTCCCCCCACATATAAGCTTCTTAGCAATGCAGCCAAATTTGCTTGATCTCCTAAATTCATATTTACAGCAATTGTATTGCGAAAGATAAAGAACATAAACCAAAATCCGTTTACGGTGCTAAATCCATTGTAGTCGGATAGGAAAAGGAAATGGGAGATTGTAATTTCATGCCTTGGATTAATCTGTTATTCTCTGAATGATTAATGTAAAGCGTGAAATCTTAAAGCTTAAGTAAAAGTGATACGCTACAAATCAAAGAGACAACTTGGAACAAAAATCAACAAACCAGCTAGTCAAGAGAAGTAAAAGGTTTAAAAAAATGTTTAACATTTTACTCATTGCACTGCAAGCTTTTCAGTTGATGTGGCCATTTGCACAGTAAAAATAGAAAGTTTAATCTTCCCTAAAGGAAGATCTTCTTCTATAGGAGCCTATAAAAAAGCGATTAGCAGCAGAGGTTAGTCCATTAGTCTTCTCTCTTTGCTGCTATCAAGACCAGAGATAATGAGAGGACTCGCTGGCATCTTGAGTTGTTGAGCTGGAGTTATATTTATACATTCTTTTGTCTCAATAGGAAATGGATTTCTCTGCTCCAGTGCCAGCTCTATCTGTCAGCTTCCAAGAAAACCCAACACATCTTTCCTGCATCCATCCATACTTCCAGCCACCACAAGGAAATGACACAGTAGCAAAGTAGAGGGATAACACCCTCAGAAACCACAAGGCCTCCAGTAACTGCTATCATTTCACTCTGCCTGGTTTCCTGTGCTGTGGTGTTGGTGGGAGTCAATTATGCCTAATATTTCCTTCTGTGACCGAATTCAAAATTCCATCACATTGATGGGCCCTCATACTAAGAATAGTGTCACAAAGACTTGCTCATAGCATCAGAACATTGCTGCTGCCATCATTGCACACACTTTTAACATGGTCTTTTTATAAACTGTTTTGTTTATCTTTAGACGTGATGTGTGCTAGGCTCTGAGCTATGGCTAAAAGAGCTGTAATTTAGTGGCACATAGTAAATTAATGTGCACTTGTCCATGATTAAGCATGTGCTCTAAGGGCACTCCACAGAGCACTTTGCATCCAGTGTTTAATAGCACTATCTTTGTTAGTGACCCATATCAGTGCACTTCCTCATGACCATATGAGTTTAGAGGCTCGCAGCGAGGCCTTCAATTGCCTTTCAATGAATTGCACCCAATGAAAACAGTCACAGTACTTCATTCCGTCTCAGGTTCTCAGAGTTATTACTCCAATCAATGCATATAAAAGATTATTAAAACACACACCCCCACACACATTTTGAGATGTTCCACAAAAAAAGCATGTCATCATGATGCAAGAATAATCGAGTCTCAGCATAGCTGCTTATCCCTGAATGCAAACAAGGGCACGTGTATTTAATCTTTCCTTTTAACCCTGTCTCTGCTGAGCCCCCCCTCCCGCTTCAACACACTTCAAACTCTGTTTGAGCAAACACACGCTGGTATTACGCCTAAAACCTGACATCCACTGAGAGAGATTACAATGTCATTGTTATTCTAATGATTTTTGTTTCCCCCTCCCACAGCCGCCACCTCCTCCAAACACACAGGCGCGCGCACATTCACTCTCATTCTCTTGTACAAGCTCAGACATGCACATATCCACACCCACAATCAAAGGCCTGCACACGTATAGACAGAGGCACACAGACACACATCCGGCATAGACGTACATAAATTATCCCGCTTTTTTCTCATTCCTTGTTTATGCTGACACAAATAACAGCCCCCATGTACTTTTCCTATTAAATTGGAGGTTGAATCCTGAGGTGTGATCTTCTCAGGCAGTCCCACTACCAGTAGTTATGTGGCATACGCCTCATCATTGCTGTCTGTCATCCTGTGAAAGCAGCTTTCTATTAGGAGGCATTTCCATAAATCTAAATTGTAAAGGGCCTCAGCGAGAGAAGAGGGAATCCTCGGCGGGCGAAGAAAACAAACAGAGCTGGATGTCACTGGAGGCCACAGGATCAGATATCTCACCTCAGCTCACATACAGATTGGAACTGAATCAGCCTCTTTGATTGACACCATACAAATCGGAGGGCCTTTAATATTCCTGAAGCATGTTGTCAATGCTGCACGATCTTGTCACTGTGAGAGTCAATATAGTGCTATAATGAAAGCCATATGTGGAGGAATGCAGCATGAAACATGAAAGGTAAAGAATCTGTGGTGTGTTCAGTGGCTGGTAAACTTGAAAATGAATCATGTCTATATGAATTATTACAGACACATGGCACTCAAGATCATCGCCTGCAATCCAAAGGGATTTTAAATTATATTTTAAATCATTGTTGAGATTATGTTATATGAGAGGCGTTGATTGTGTGTGGCAATAGATACTGTAACTGGACATTTTTGAGGCTGTGATCTTGTTTTATTGGATTGCACTACACTGTATAGTGTGCATTATATTTTGTACCCTCATATGTATGTGGAGGGGTAAATAAGGAAGACAATGAATTCACCTGATCTCCTAAATTAAATTAATTAAATTAGGCACTAAATTTAAATTTAAAAATTGCACTTGCATAATACTTTTCACATATCATAGACTGCTTCTTTCTGGCCAGATCTTATGGCACATTTAAGAGTTGTTGAAGCAGACAAATGGACTTGGCAAAATGAAGAACTTGGCTGGTGCACCAGGTAGCAGGTGCAAAGGACAGCCAGAGGGGCATTGGTCTGAATGAGCAAGCAATTGTGCGTCCTGTGTGGAGTAGACTGGAATGAAATGAATGAATGGCTCAGCTCGCCTGGCCTTGCTGCAATCAGATTACATAAACTCTAGGTCATTAATGTGCTGCAGAGTTGAACAGAGAGGAGAGGACTAGCCATGGTGAGGGCAGCCGAGCCAAGAAGATACAGCTGACATTAACCCAAACAAGGGGACGACCTGTGTGTGCATGTTTGTGTGTGTGTGTGTGTGTGTGTGTGTGTGTGTGTGTGTGTGTGTGTGTGTGTGTGTGTGTGTGTGCAAGCACCGGCAATATCATATTGTTTGTGTGTCTATGTGCACTAGTGTGTGTTGTATTTGCTTTCTTTATCAACAGACTCTCCCTGCAGAGGTGTTATCTGCCTGCAGCTGCACTCTGCTAAACAAAGCATGGACTCTGACCTTTGGTGTGCAGTTGCCCAATCAGAATGAGGCACCGATGGACTGAACCTTCTGTCAAATAATCATGCCAAATCCGCAGTTAAGCACCACCGAACCGTTCTGCAAGTGAGCTGAAATGTGTGAGATTAAGCACTCGTTCCATGGAGTGTGAGTGAAACATTGCAGGTTCACAGAGGCAGACTAATGAAGACGATCGCATGAAAAAAAAATGGCTTCCATTTCAGTAGCCACATACTGTATATCCCCACGCATTCACCCCCCTGCCCACCCCCTGCTTCATCATTTGTCTCATCGGGATCAGTCGAGCTGGAGCACGGCTCAGTGGCCAAGACTACTACTGTTGGAGGGATTGAGAAAAGGGGGAAGGATAGGGAGGGAAAAGGAAAAGGGGAAGGCGAGCGATAAAATACAGCAAGAGAGAAATTGAGATAAGGGGACAGAAACAGTGAATGATGGCCTGTGGAAGTGAGCGAGAAGGACAAAACAAAACAGTGCCCCTGCTTTGAGTGTGTGAGAGAGTGATAGAAAGATGAAAGAAAGACAGGGAGAGCAGGGCAGACAGGGGAAAAGAGGAAGGAAGGAAGGAAGGAGAGGGAGCCATGCAGCCATTACTCCAGCTGGGTAACAAGCCGTTACAGCCACAGCGGCAGCCACAACTCCAGAAGCTGGCACGGTACATCCACTATTATCTGGAGCAAATTTACACAGCCTGGCTGGGGGGGGAAACGGAGACATGTCTAGATAGTGCTATTATTTAGGTCTAAATGTATACTATATCTACTCATTAGACAATGAGACCTGTTATTTCACTCAGTAGCAGCAGCCAAAATCCAGAATGGTTATGTAAGGGTTTCTGGGGTGGGGGGAAGAAATTGTGGGAATCCTGTCAGTCAAAGTAATCCCTTCAATTTCTCCTGCTACTGTTTCATCAAAGGACTGTATGATACAGCCTGTAATCACACACTGGCTGAGAGGATGAGGCTACTCTGGGTTGGCTAACACCCAGGCACTGAAAAACACAGCAGGAAACATACTCTTCTACTGAGCTCCTCCATCAAAAATATGGTGAAAGATCACTGTGAATTGCTACATGGCATAAAGGGGATAGGCTAGACGGATGAGGTAGTATATGGCGTGTTGCTTCAAGTATGATGACATACAATACACATAGACCAGGGCTGTGACCTAACTCTGATTAGTGACAATGGGAATTATGATGTAATACAGACATGTTACCATGAACGCTCGCTGGGCCAGCTGTAGCTCCATCCATACTAAAATCAATTATCTGTCAATGCAATTAAGATGACAGTAGAGCATGTGTGATCTCTACTCCCCCACCGCTCTGAATCCTGGAACAGTTAGCTGGCAGTGTGCATGGCACTGGCACGCAAAGAAAAAACTATACACTAGGCAAAGAGACATAAAACACCCTTGGCTCCTTCATGAAGAGTTGAGAGTTAAAGCCCAGTTTTCAGTCTCTTGATAAAGCAGGAGACATTAATTTGTTCATCTCAGCTGTCATGTGATTGTCTGATCACGTCTACAGCTGCAGTTAGTGCATGTGTGTGTGGACACAAGCTGCTGTCTCTCTGTCTGTGTCAGTATGCATGTGGCTGATTTAATTCCACACGCTCATCCAGGACAGCAGACAGTTTTCTCTGGGACTCTCTCCGCTGGGTTAATGATGTTTACAGCTAGCCACGCTCCTTCACTGACATTTTGACAAACACAGCAAGACTGTATAAACAAACACTCGGCATCCAGCCGCGAAAGTTTTCCCACTGTCACACAGGAGGCTTGGAAATATGGCTGTCACCAGGTCTATGACTCGCTCTTCCAGTGCAAGCACGAAGGTCGTAGTCCACACACAATCCCAGTCTGGTCAGAGTCAGCAGTAGCTCCAGACATCTACACTTGGCTAGCTTATCTCACACTCATGACTGTGACTTACTGCAATGGAAGCACTTGTGAGGAGTTAAACCGCCTAACCCCCCGCTCTTCCTCCCTCAGACATGAGTGCAAGAGCACAAACATCATGCCTTGTCCTCACACTGTCTGTTGCTCTGTCTTCTCACCAAACTCAATTAAGGGTCAAAGAAGGCCAAACATTAGAGTTTGACCGCTCCGTCTGTGAAATAATGGACAGATAAGGCTTCATGTGAAAAAGTGAAGAAAGAACTGAGTGTGTATGATGTCTGTGTCTGTTCACAGCAGCAATGGTAACAACACTTGAAAACCTGAGTGCTGGACTTTATACCATCTGGTAAATAACCTTGACAATTCTACAGTGAAGTAACACAGTAAATTTCAGTTAATGTATTGGTATTGTTTGTTATGTAATTCTTTACAGGAGGAAGGAAACCTTCACTCATTGTGTTCAAGACCTGCTGTGACCCCAAGCATAGTGGTGCCTGCCTCTCAAATGCACCGTCTGAAGAGCATTAAGGCCTGTTTTCAGGCCCTTTCTGCTCAGGATGCATTATCACAGTTACAAAGGGTTCAGCAGCCTCTCTCCTGCTCTCTCAGTCTGTTTCTCTCCCTACCTCAGCCTGGTAGAGGCCCCTCTAATTTCATCAGAGGTGATAAAACACCACAAAATCAAGTCTGCGGCTAGTTACTTAGCCCAATCTCCCTTTGGATGAGAGGCAATAACAGCATGTGGTGAGGAAATTGGGTGCTTACTCACACAGAAGGATACATGCCTAGCAAGCAGAATGTAGTGTTTTCTGTGAAGACTACCCACCACACAACAGAACAATTGTACTCATCTCTCTCTGTGTATACAGCAGACTTTATACTTATTTTAACAGGCAGCAAGATGTTGAATAGAGCCCATATTCGCCACAGTTGTAGTACTATTATAAGCAGCCAACAATGTAATAATTAGCAAATATAATAACTAAATAATAACTAGCAAATATTCACTTTTAAATAAATATACATGTATGAAAGAATTCAGTAGGTTTACTGACCAGAAGATAATGTATTGGTTACATGTTCAGCAATATGGCAAGATAGGGAGAAATTTAGCTTACTAGTACTACTACAACTTCCTAGAATAGCACAGACTGGTTTGGAATGATTTTCTGAAAAACTCTAGAAAAGAAGTCTAACACATAGGGAAGCAAAGTTACAAAACTGCTGCCACAGACCACAGCTAAGAGAAAAGCTTACACCACATTTGTATGCAAGTCTAACTAGAACTTGCAATGAATATGAATAATAAAACAGTGAGCACTGCAGTAAGCATTAGCTCAGCCGTGCACATGCTGGGTGTATAAAAATCCACCTGATCGTCCTCTGGAGTGCAGCAGCCGCTGCCAGGCCACGCCAGGACAGGACAGAATAGGATGGGACAGAGTTCAGACAGCAAGCTGGCGGACTGACTGAGTGACTGGCTGGATCAGGGCTGAAGCGCACACGCATGCCTTCCGGCCTGTTCCGTGTGAACCCCGTACAGGATGCAGCGCTGGCTGGGATACGGTGGAAAATCAGCACTGGCTGGTTTCCTGTGAGCCAGTGTCCTGAGAGCGGAGCAGGCATATCACCACAGCAAGCACTTTTCTATCAACTTTATAAACTTATAAACCGATTGCAAACATATCAGATGTTTATTTAATTACACAAGTATACTGCATTACTGAATTTCAAAATACAAAATAATTTGACAAGGATGCTCTAAAATGACCAACATTTTTTCTCTTTATAAAAAAGAGAGGGGACGTTTTTGAAACTGCAAAAATACATCGAAAGGCTAGTGTTCACAGCAGTGACATATAGCATGTGCCCTGGAGTACAGGCATGCACAAAACGCTGTGAAGCACATTTATTACACATGTGGCACAACTGCTCCGCACCTGCTTATAGTAGGATGGGGTGAGTAGTGGGGAGGTGGGAGGTGGAGAGAAGGAATGTCATGGTGACCTAGAAGGTCTATGATGAAAAATAGTTTGTTGGCAGAGTAATAGCAACGCATGGTATTATTCACTATAGCTGTGAAGGTTGAGTATTGTACTGTATAATACACAAGAGATGGAGGCAGCGTTTGTATGAGAATTATCATCCACCACTGTGATGACGCACAGAGAACAGCAAAGGATCAGAAGCGGAAGAGGTCCAATTCTCATTATGCTCAAAGTCACAGGGACAGGAGGGAAAAGAGAAATGGCCCTATGGTCTTCTTGGGATTATATTTTGTGGCCTTAAAACGCCAGACAATACAGAAAAACCTTGGACACCACAGCATATTACTTGCCTAGTGTGCCCTTTTCTTGCTCCCTTAACGCTCCTTCTTCTCCTCCAGTCATTACACCTACAGTAACTCTAGGCTGGGGCTCTGCCCTTTTTGGTGAACCAAGACAAGCCAAGCAGCCTGAAGTGAGATAGAGGTGACTGAGGCAACCGTGGCGGCAATGTACGATGCTTTTACTGTACAAGATTCCTGGCTGTCAGAGCCGCTCTGAATCTGTCAGAGCTGTATGAAGAGCTACAGCCCGTCCACTACATCAGTGAACCTGGGAATAAGTGCTTCACACTCATTTTCACAGGCCAGAGGCTCCTGAATCTGTCCCCTGCTCCGCTGTAGATATAACACAGAGATAGTCAGGCCATCCATATTCTTCAGACAGAAGAGAGCATCTTTTATATGTGGCCACTGAGCCTCACACAACTGTCCGTCAGTATTCTTCTTGTACTACATCTTGATGTAGGCACCCAGCGGAGAGGCTTGGATCTCTGCAAAGCATGTCATTGATGTAATCACACACACTTGCATGCGCATAAGTAGGTCTTGAGGGGGAAAAACATTGACATTCATAGCAGGAATTGTCTAAATCCAGTCCACTAAATTCTTACAATGCTTTGACTGCACATCATGTAAAATGTTGGGCAAGAGAAATACATGTGTAAAGGGCTTACGTGTAACAGCTCTCAAGTGGAGTATCCTGCATTGCCTTAGTCACCAGATCCCATTTACAAGCACAGCCTCTCTCTGAAAGCAGCAGTTGCTTTCTGAGCATTAAGTTTGATCAAAGACTAATCTCTGCTAGTAAGATGATTAAAATTAGCATCTGTTTCATTGTTAAGGAAGTGAGGCAGGCTGGGACCATATCCCACAGTGCAAGAGAGAGAGAGAGAGACAGAGAGACAAAACGACACGCAGACAAAAAGAGAGAGGCGAGAGAAAGAGCAATAAATAGGGGAGAGAGGGAAAGAGCAATATCAAGAGAAAAAAAGAGAGCAATAAAGAACATGAACAGACAGAGCAATAATAACCGAAAATAAATCAAAGAAAAGAGCATTCCCATGCATGGTCAGTATGACCAATGCCAAACCCAGGAGATCTGAATTCCTCAGTGGTGGCTTTTACCTCGCATTAACTTTTTCCTTAGACCGCACACATAGTTGATGAAGCTGAGGGAGAGACGCTGTGGCTTGACTGCTTTAAAAGCGATCATACTAGGCCACGGGTTTAGTGAAGCAGTGAAATGAGGCTTCAGCAAGCGAGCCAGCCCCTCTCCATCCAATTGAGAGATGTAACTGAAGCCTCTCGATGATAAGTATGCTGTGGCAGAGGATATGATGAAAGCGATGCCCACGTTAGAGTCAGCATAAACACAGCAGTGGGCAGCCTGAGCATTTCCTTCTATCACCACGTTCTGTCATTTCTTCGTTGGGGGAGATGTGGGGCAAAACAAGGGGTAGGGTACTTGGCAGTCACCCTTTTAGCCAAACAAAACAGGCCTGCTGCTGCTGGTCCCCATACACTGCATCAGCGGTAGGCAAAACATATAATCATACTCACTGCAAAAAACTGCAATAACGATAAAATCGACTATTTGCTACCCTCGAGAAAATGTAACGAAGGGGAAAAAAAGACCCATTCAGCATTTCATCAGTAACATAAATAGGAGCAGCTGGGGCAGACTAACATGCTGAAGTGGGCTAATTAGGACACTTGGTGGTTGGTTCACTGCTGTTTCACTCTGGCTGGGACCAACTAGGAGTCAATGAGAGAGTTTTCCCATTAGTCTGGAGTATTACACTTCCACACACACCTAGATCATCCACAAGCCTATACTGCACATCCTGTAAGACCGCTGAAGCAGGGCTAGTTAGTCAGCTATTCCCAAGCTCCCTGTTTTCTTTAACTAACCCTGTGCAAATGGTGTCACTTAGTTATACCTCTGCCTAGCGCACAGCGCCCTTGACTTCTGCGAAAACAGTTATGCCTTCCTGTTCCGTCCCTCCCTTCCAGCTTCCTCTCCTCTTCCTGTCTGACTCAGTGTCCCAAGTAAAAAACCCAGACCTTCCCTGTTTCTTCCTCTGTTTTGTACCAGAGGGCAAGCATGCTGGATTTCAGGGCATTCTTACAGCCGACCCTGTAAATGCTACAGTACTAAGAGTGACCTCTGACCTTGATCAGGCAGAAGGTCAGTATGTGGGCCTGCAGGGGCAATATGCCAGTTTGCCTTTTGCAGGCTTTCACTTTGGCTTTCTTTTTTAAAAGTTGGTCATATGCATCCAATATGTACATTCTCATCATCATCATCTTACTAAAATGAATTATCAATAATAGTATCTTCTTCAAGTATAGAGTAATCTTGTGGATGACACCTCTCAGGGTTGCTCAGTGTTTCAGTTAAATTAAGTCACACATCTAGGCTGCTAATTACTCTCCATTTTATTTCATTTAAAGACTTTTATAGTAAAGACCATATATTGCCAAATGTTACAAGCAGCTCATATATTGCGTTATATTAGAAACAGGTTCATTTTGTAGCTCTGGTGCTGTTATAAAGGAACTGCTCTAACATAATGTAAAAATGCAGTGAAATCAGTCTGGCTGTCCTTCTGTCTACAGTCTTCTTCTTCTGTTTTCTTTGCTTTCCCTTTTCTGATTGGTTGCGTCAGAGAGTAGTGTGCAAAGAGAGGTGGGGTTGTTTACCTTGACACAAAGCTACTGTACATGTTCAGTGCCTCAGGGAGTCAGACAGGCAGACACACAGCAATACAGTTTTTCAGACCTTAAGCCACTGAAGCTACAAATGCTTTGTATGACACAACCCACAAACACTGTAGCCTTGGCAAAATAAACAAAGGCAAGGTGTCCTTTATCGGGCTTGTCAGTGTCTGCAAACAAGGAATCCATGGAGGATTTACATTGTGGTAAGAAGCAGTGTGCACTCAAATATGTAAGAATGCACTTATGTGTACTTAGCATAGCCCAGCAGCCCCTCCCTGTTTAAAAACTCAATTTTCTAATTTTCTTTTATGTCTGAGGATGCACAGCAGAATGCGGGCTAAGGTCCCAAAACGCAGGTGAACGTGAAAATGTGCTAACATTTCCCGGCATCTAAGCCTCATGCCAGTCCCCTCTGGCATCCCTCCAGCCGGCTCACTCTTGCTGCTTCTCACTCATCCACCCACCCCCCCACCCACCCCAAATAAACAGGAGAGAACCAAGAGAGGAAGCAGAAGAAAGGGAGGACGGTGAACGCGGAGGAGATGACACAGTGTGCTGTTAAAAAACAAAGAATAAACCATTTACTGTACCTATCAAAAAGAAAAGACTAACTAAAATGAATGCTTAACTGTGCTGATCAAATGCTCCTCTTCAGAGATATGTAAAATTTGCTTGTAAGTAAAAACATTAATTAAGGAAGTTGAAACCCTGCAAAAGCAAACTGTTTATATTCAACATTATGTTCGTAAAAAAAGAGAATGCCTGAAACATTGTGCATGCTTTGTAATAAAATGCAAATTCACCTCACCTATTCACCCCTGTCAGGTTGAACATGTTCTCAGTGAAATGTGGGGGAGGGCTTGCAGCAGCAGAGGCAATGAGGCTTGTGCAAAGTACTTAACAGTAAACATTGTACCTACAAGCTCAAAGATGCCTTCTGCAATGAGCAAAAAGTCTTCTTAATTCCCAGCTTTAGTCTCGTTCTCTCTGTGAGATGAATGAGGAAATAAAGGTGTGTCTGGGAAAAGTGAGGCTGTAGCGGCAGTAACATGTTAAATATCCCTTGAATGCACCTTCTGTGTGGATCAGCTGGGTCAACAGCATTAGATCCCACAGTGTAAATCCCTAACTGTTGCAGATTAAGACAAGAAAGGATGCTCAATCATTGCTTTCAAGTACAAACCTGCCCAGTCCCCTGCCTTTCTCACCCCCCCCCCCCCTTTCTACCTTTTCACGGACAACACAAGGATTTCAAGTCCTCTGCTGCAGAAGACTTGGCTGTCACACGCTGAATAATTGTCTTCGATACCCTGATTCATTCTGCTTAAACACTACAGAAAAGACAATGCTTCTGACCTACATTGCAGCTGATGTGTGAAGACGTAGTGATTTTTGATAATGTGTTTTGCATGGCACAATATCACATTGTGTCACTTACTCTATGTTAATGATTTTCCTGTCCATCTAATGCAGGTTACACGAAGACGCTGCTGTCATGCATCACATTTCATTGGTTATGACAGAGGCAGAATAATGTGTCTGTCTGGGCGAGCTCCTGCTGTTCCACTGAGTAAATGCAGTGTTTCCCTTTGATAGCGAGGGGCAAGGGGAAGTAAGAGTAGTGAAACAACAACATCTAACTTCCCCTCTGATAGATTCATCTTGATAATGTTTGGTTGGCAGGAACAAATACCAGTCATTCGGCGAGCTCACTGTTACTGTAGCTCAGTGTAGTTTGTACAGCGTGATTCACAATGGCCATTTTGTTGAAATCATTTGATAAGAAATGCATCAAGGGGAAAACAGGATTTATTGTTCCCACACATTCCACAAAGCCCTATGCTTATGGTGTACAAAGCTATAATCTTTAAGGTCAGGCCGAGGTCAAAATCAACAACAAAAGCAATTACATTCATAAAGTGTTATTAACGGTTTAGCCCCGAGCATGCCAGGAGAGCGACTACACATCCTCACAGACTTTGTGTGGGCTCTATGACAAGCTGCCTCCCCTTTTTAAGTACCTTTCATCCCTTTTCTCCCACTGGCTTCAGTGTGTGGATCAGAGTCATGTATTCATGCATAAACATAACTGTTATCCCAGGGGAGAATTCATTTCCCTTGGCCTGGACACGATAAATCACCTTGGGCCAAAGTAAAGAGTCTGGAGTTGCAGGACTGGCGGCAGTAGCTTTAGACCAAACTTTTTTCGTGATACATCCAAGATACCTTCCTTCCTAGTAGCTTCACAACCTGACCAGGCATTCAAGTTAAAGAAATACAGACCTTCCATGCAGTTTTGCAAGCAGCAGCCGACTCATTCAGTGTAATTGTTTGCCTTTATGCTTCTATCAACATTGCAGGGGAATAACACGCCACAGTGGGCCACATTCAATGTTTTGAAGTTATGGGAGTTTCGAGGTCTTTCATCATCAATTTAGCACAATTTACGTCGGTCTACAACAGTGGAAAAAGTTTATCAATGTGTGTGTGTGTGTGTGTGTGTGTGTGTGTGCGTGTGTGCAAGAGAAGGAACAAGATAGAAGAAGAAGGGGGCGGACTTTTCCAGACAGGGTTTTCTGTTTACTATCTCACAGGAATGAATTTGGAAGGCCATGTTTCCCCTTTTCTTTTCGTCTCCTCTCCCCTCCGCTAAGGGCTGAGGATGAGTTCAGACTACTGCTGCCTCACACTGAGATGAGCCATCCACCCAGATAAGACCATGCCTCACTGCAAAATAGTAACAATGAAGGGAGCATCGGTGCAGGTATCTACATGTCACTGAGCCTTTGAGCAAAACGACGGAATTTGAGTGTTGCGTTGCCTACAACCCCCATAGAAAGAAAATTCAATACAATAAGCACAGAGAGAATTAAGTTAATATAAAAACAGTGACCTGCTGGATTTTACAATTCTTGGGCAAATACTAGCATGAGTCAATCTTGTAAGAAAATTACACACTGCTCTGAAATAGCTGAGAGGGCTAATGGCCATAATAGGCTCCTTTGAGTTGAAAGTGGTCCTAGTTGTAATTGGACTGCAGTGTATATAGTAGAGGGACAAAGCTGCCGTTGGCCGGGCTCCCCTATGGCACATGAGCAAATTAGGCAAGCAATGTCTGCAACCCTTTTCCTGCAGTAACCATGGCGACAGTGCCAGGCAGGGGCATCCTCATCACCAGGGGGCAGTGTGGGCAGCGCAGCATGGTGTTGCCCTTACTGCCTACCAGTGGTGCCTCATCTTCCACACACACAAGCACACGCAGGCACCACACACACTCACACAAAAGACACATGTGCCATGCAGTCAAACAAAAATAAATTAAAATGGACACAAACACACGCACGCAGCCAAGCACAAATTACACACACATACACACACACATACACACACACACACATACACACACACACTGTCATCTGCTCCTGACAGCTGCCCCTTGCGTCTAACACACCCCCACCACCACCACCACCACTCCTCCTCTCTCTCCCGCTCCTTTTTGTTGTTCACTTATTGTCAAGTTTCTGCCAAACAAAAACGCACATCCTCCCATGACACCAGCTAATTGATTATTGATGGTGCCAGGCTAAACTGACTTATATTCAAACGGATGTGAAAAGAGAAAATGGTTGGGACAATGCATTCAGTCCCTTTCATGAAAATGAAGTAAGTCAAGGCATTTGTATGTAAAGCTCGAGCTCTTTCTCCCCCTTCTCTTTTTGTTGTTGTTGCTTTCATAAGATGCTCATGCTGCACTGGGCAGCCTTGGGAGCAGTTTGAGGGCTAGTGTAGGTAGTGTCCTGGAAACAAGCTACCAGCTGACAGTGTTTGGAGAAAAAACCATAACAGTCCTCATGGCTTGCTGGGGTGACAGTCCGACTTCCAACCGGTGTGAAGATCAGTGACAAACAAACAGCCAGACTTGTTATTTTGCAGGTCCCTGTGCCAGGAGGGCTGCCCTTATCGCTGGCATCGCATAATTTTGTTACACGTGGTAAAATATAGGATGGCTTGTGACAGCAGAGATCAGATAAAGAGTGCAAGCGCCTGGGCAGGGGAATGTGGAGATGGGGCTGAATGCCTAAACAGGCTGTTGTGTGAGGGGGAGAGACTGATGATTGTGGCAGGCAGACTGAGGCACTAAAGAATGGCAGAGGCGAGGGATCCTGTCCCATGGAAATGTGTCATGAAGGCAGTTCCATTAACATCTTAATAAAGGCTTCCCAGGCCCTAGAGAGCCCTCGTGAGCAGACTGCCTTCTCCACTCACATAGGGGCCCAAAGCCGCTCTCGCAGCATGTCAACGAGAGAACATTTAAGTTCTGCCAGTATCGTATTGTGAGGGTGTTAGGCTTCCCAAAGGAGTAGCCTAAATGCCTACCCGCAAACATGCTCCACTAAATTCCTTTATTCCCTTTTCCCTCTACTTTCATTTACTGTCCATTTCTCCATCTGTTGGATTCAGCGGTCCTACAAAAGGCTTTGTTTCAGCAAGCTGGCAAGCCTTTGAGACAGCAGAGTGCACACGGGGGTTCATTGCTAACTTGCTGCCATCAATAGAAAGAGCAGGATCTGGACTGGCCACGGTTGCGCCTGGCAGAGGGACGACTGTTAACCGTTCCCCGACGGTCCACTGATGAGACTGGCTGGAGCCTGTCTGGGAGCTGCGGACACACACACAGCCTTCTTCTTGCAAAAAAAAAACAAAAAAACAGCCAGCATCCTGACAGAGATGGGGAAACAGGCCTATCAAAGGACAAAATCCAAGCACAGTAAACACAACAGCAGAAAAGGTGGCTTTTTCCTTTCAAGTATTGACAGGTTTAAAAAAAAGTACAGTCTCCCTGTGTATCGTGAAATGAAATGCAAAGGAGTGGCATTGATTTTTGCACTCTGTGCTATGTGTTGCTCATACTGGGCAAGCTGTTACTTAACAATGTAGTGGCCTGTAGTCATCAATTTAAAATGGTTTCAACGATTCAATAAGTCACTGAAGGCAACTACTCAAGATGATGAAAATGGCTACAGCAGCATGACCATTAAATGGAGTCCTCTGGTGTTTTCTAACATGTGCTATTGTGTGGGAATTATCAAATAGTAAGGCTGTATCTTAAGATCTATGGTATCTATATGTTAAAAATATCAAGGGGACGTCTTTACAAGAGGATATACAACACTAGATTTTACTCTCTGGTACACAGCAGAGGGACAGATAGAGTGCTGGAGTGCATCAACACAACATTTTAACCAAAAGTCAGCTAGGACTTTTAGGAAGTAAATGAAAAATCATCTATAGCACCGTGAAAGAGATCTAACATTCATCTATGTAATGGAGATAGTCTGAAAATCAATTTGCTTTGCTTTCTAACGTAAGTTCTGTTGATATCATGCTGTAACAATGTGAAAGCTCTCCAATGTCAGTTCCCAATTTTAGCCTGATACCTGCCAGGTATCAGGTTCGGAATCATTTCAACAAAGTTTAGTGTCATCTTATACCAGATGCAGAGAGACATACTCCTCAGTTCCTCCGCTCCTGAATCAACATATCAGCAGAGTACTGACTCTACAACCAACAACAGCTTAAACGAACATTTGTTAGGATAATCATCGCCTAGAGAGACTATCTCTACTGCTGAATCTGCAGCTTGAAGCGTCAGAGACAGGTAGAAAAACTCATGTTGTTTACAATTATCCAGAGGAGACATGGCAAGCACAGAAGATGTGAATGAAGCCGCCTGCTGCGTGGATCAAGAGAACGAGGCCGTTGTGATCCTCTGCTTTCCACTGGTGCCAGACCCCTCACAGACTAAAATGTTCTCCCTGGCTGCACTCCACTTGATCAATGTCACCACAGATCCAGATCTCCCTTATGTCAATCCTCACACGTACGCGCTCGCCATAAACGCGGATTCCAGACTCGAGCATGCACATAACAAGGCTGACTGAGCGGAGCGTGTGCGTGGGTCAAGGAGATTGAGATCTCTGTTGTGACAGCTGGACAGTTGAGAGGTTCAGATAAACAGCCCACAGTGAGGCAAGACGGGAGGCCAATTTCATTAAAGCAAACACTCATTCACTATTTGTACACTCCAGCAGATAGGAAAGGGAGGACCTATATCTGTGGGAGAATGAGTCAGTGAACTCACAAAAGCACCATTATCTGCATGTGTTCATGTGTTTGCATGTGTGTGTGCAAGACAGTTGGGATGGTGGGGGTTGCTGTAAGGGGGAGGGGGGGTGGGGCTTGGTTACAGAATACACAGCCGCTGAGCACATTTGCAGTATTCACTCATTAAGAAATAGGTCAAGGATTCTGCCTGCATGCGTAGCAACTTGTCAAAATCTCTCAAGCTAAACTGTGGTGAGTCTGGCTGCCTTAAGGGGGGAATCCAAAGAGGAGCGAGCAGTGTGCTGCTGTGTGAATGCTGGTGGTGACACAGCACACAGAAAAGGCAGTAACAACTCATTCAGTAGCGAATCATGCAGTTAAAAAACAAAATGAGTTTGTAATGCTATCATAGTTGCTGAGTGGTACAAGTGAGAGGCACTGAATGGAAAGAGGCTGTGTGTGCTCTCATTGTGGCCCGATAATTAACTCGGCTCGTCGTTTAGGCTCTTTGCTCTTCATCAATAGAGGACGCTCTTGAGCCATGTGCGCCAATCAGCAGAGTTTGTCGCAGATACTGATAGATGCTGATGGTGGCGGTGGTAGATGTACATTAGAGGGTACAGGGTACTTTAGAGGACTAAGTCCTCTTGAGAACATGAGATTTAATAGTCAGAGGTACACAATAAAGGCTGTTCCAAACGTCAAGATGAAATGTTTGGAGTGAAGAAGCAATCCTGACTAAAATAAATCAACCTTGTATTTGAGCACAGGTGAAAACACCAGTATTACACAACACAAGAGCTGAATATTTTCTCTGGGGAAATGTGGTAGTTATGCAAATCACTCCAACATCAGAAATACTAAATACAGAATACCTGACCACACAGCTTCACCATAAATCAAATCAAAATATTGCAGACCCCTACAGAGAGATGAAGTGGAGAGGCAGAGGCAGAGAAACATCAACCGCTACTCCACAAAGCCCGATCTAAGTTTGTCCAGTCGAAGCAATTTCTGTCCAGCTTGGTAAGGTTAACCTTATTGATTGGATGAATGCGTGATGTTGTGGTTTCTCGAAAAAGGCTTTCTTGGACGGCGTGCCTTCAAAGGCATCACTTGAAAGTGATTCATTGAGCAGAATTCTTAACAACTTTGCTCATATCCTCCATTATTTAAAAAGAGAACAAACTTGACTGCGATTCATTGCTTTCAGAGTAAATTGAGACTATCAACAACAGCTTTGGAAATATTTTTAACAGCAATTCACTGGTATGATCTTCTCTTCAAAGGAGCGAGTTTGCAGCAATAAACTTGTGTCATATAAGGTTAGTGTCAGCTCATAAAAGACAAAAATAAATTTGACCCAAAGCAGAGCTAATAGAACTGTATAAAATAGTCATAGAACAGCTGCTGGTCAGAGACAGCAAGACACTATCAGTGAATGTGGGGGGTTTTCTCATTAGATTGGACTAAATTAGATGAATATAATCAGCTTGTGATAATCAAACCAATGCTGAGTGCTAGTTTGTTCTTCCAAAGGCAGCAATTTCCACCCTGGTGGCTGCTTTGGGGTCAAACGGCTGTTTCACTTTGAGATGGATATTACAATAATGATGTGAGTGGGTCACGCTTCAGATGCACAAAAAACATGATTTCACCAAGAAGGAACGGGTTTTGATTGCACGGGCAGAGGGATTAATATGCTACCC
The DNA here is from genome assembly GCA_005408345.1 of Macquaria australasica. NCBI lineage: Eukaryota > Metazoa > Chordata > Actinopteri > Centrarchiformes > Percichthyidae > Macquaria > Macquaria australasica. The sequence continues at coordinate 864,850 of SEMN01000198.1, read as the reverse complement.
GTCAGCCGTGGCAGATGTAAGTTATTTTCATGCAAATGTAAGGCAATTTCCTACTTAAGACAACATTTATTTTCTTTAGAGGCATTGTCATGGGTGCTTGCTGGAGCGCTGGCAGTCTGACAAAGAATAAAGATTTGTAGGTACATCTGCTGAATAGGACAGATGAGGTCTAGAGTTGATCTGGAATCCTAAATTGATGCCAGTTGGCAACAATATATCAGATTGTTGGTTTGGGTTTTTGTTCTTTTTTGTTGCGATTTTGGTTTTTGGTTTTCCCAGTTGAGAAAAAGAGACTAAATCTGGCAGGGAATAAATAGAATTTAGATTTTATGTGAGCCAAATCAGTGACCTCGTGAATGTAATCCACAGTGCATTTATTTTTGTGAACATAAAAAGTGAGAAATCTAACAGTCTTATAATCAGCTCCGACTACAGACTCAAAGTTCACTTGTTGCAGTGACACACAGGTCCAGGTCTGTAGCCTGCTACCAGTCGGCATATTACATCTAAAAAAAAAAAAAAAGGATTTACATGCTATTCTATAAATTTAAACCCTGCGAACACTGTGTAGAAGAGCACGGCTGTGTCATTTTGCAATCACAATCAGGACCAACAAATTAAAATCATCACAGCACTGTGGTGATTGCAAGCATTAGGACATACTGTAAAGACTAAGAATAACAATGCCGGCCAAGTAACTTCATTAAATACTCCAGAACAAGATGTTACTAACACAAACCAGAAGCAGCTCATCAGCAAGAATGATGCTAACTGGAAGTATCATGTCTGTAGAACAGGTTGTAACTCAATAATACCTGGTGAATTAGGAGGCAGCTAAATTCTAATGAATGAGAATAGAGCGTAAATGGTAGTGATGTAAAGGATCCAGAGCAACACCTGAGTGTAAAGCCTGCTGTACACATCCAATTAAATTATTTTATATGCACAAACAGTGCAGTTGTTAGTAAACCATATCTTGTATGGTCACACATCATCATTAATTTCAAAGTGCGAGCTGTGGCAAAGCTACAGTGAAATATTGAAACAGGCTGCTACCTTATCAGAGCCTGCAGCCTAAAATGAAAAATGCCTCTCTTCAGTTGTCCCTCCGCAGTGTCGGAAATTAGCCCTTTACAGACAACAGTGTGGCTGTTTTTTTGTTTTTTTGTTTGTTTGTAACGCATATGACAGCCGTGTGGGATTTAAACAGATATTTACACACTGTGGAGCACATTCAGCCTAAACGAGCGTGTTGATCGGCACTCACCTCTTCATTTAAACTGGATCTCCCGGTTATCCTGTTCCCTCCAGCGCGGCTGCTGTCTTCTGCGTTTTAACTGATGCGCTAGACTCACATCCACAGTAAAATGTTTCCAAATGCTCTATCTGGACAAAGCCTGCGTTTTCGGAAATGCTTCAAAAATTTTACAATCACTAGTTCTTCCAATTCCTTCAATACAGCTGCCTACGAAACCTGTTAAGCGGCGGCGGCGTCATTCATTCAAGTAAAAACCTTCATTACAGCGAGTAATTGCAAATTCAGTGCGTAAACTTCGCAGCAGAGCCTTCACCATCTGAACTGACCTCCTAATGTTACTTTACTAGACCGTGTCAATGAAATGGCACATTCCTTCAGTTCGGGATTCAGCGTCCTCCAGGCTGCTCTACAGTACATGAAGGTTATGGACGAGCCGTGGCCAGGCTTGCCATCGTCCGACGGCGTAATTTCGCAGCGTCAGTTCAGACCCGCAGCGTGGCTTTCTCACAGGGCTCTGCCGGACTGACATAGATTAGCGGCTCCATCAATGTACAGTAGTGTGTGTACGCTGCCACTGGCACACTGCGAGTTTAAACCCAGCCCCCTCACACTCCAGCTCATTACGGAGTTAACCGTTTCCGCCCAAAGAAAAACATTCATATTAAATAAATTGAGGAAACATTTGTGTAGAATTCAGAAATTCACTCTTAGAACATGTAGGACTATACTAAGAAGAATGCTTTTTTACCACTAAGCACAAAACATAAAACCATATGGCAATCTGCATACCCCCCCCCGCCAAAATATAACACCTTAATGACAAGATGCCTGAAGTTTCTAACATACTAAGTATAATTTACAGTTTGGATAACTCTCTGTAGAAAGATTTATACAGACTTAAATTTTCCATCATTACCTACACACACCTTCATACCCTACACTGATTAAATATTGATAATTGACAACTGAATAGTGCATCACATTTAAAAAAAGAAAATGTTCTTACCCATCACAGTTTTGTCTGCGCAGCACACAGTCAGTGACACTCTCCCATCCAACTCTGTTCCTGCTAGAATACTGCCATCTATTGACCAAACTGTGAACCCCTCTCTCTCTCTCTCTCTCTCTCTCTCTCTCTCTCTCTCTCTCTCTCCAATGGTTTCTTCATTTTTGCTTTTCTTTTTTCTCTAGTTTTATATACACTTTCATATTTGCTCTCCCCTTTCTCTCTGGCTCAGAGATGTATTATTTATTCCAACATGTTCCAACTTTGGAGATAATAATCACAAAAACACAGAGTTTTTAAACCCTTAAGGTTTTTTTTACTACAATTTGTCATGGCATTAGTGACACAGTGTACCCTGTACCCTGTGGTGAGGAGTTCAATCAGGGATAAAATATATTTCAAGTATATCCTAACTAACCTATATCTGTTTTTTTGTCTCTTACTTTTACTTTCTTCATTAATTCTTTCCTTATTTGAATGGAGGGTATGCTGTACAGACTGTAAAGCTCCTTGAGGCAAATTTGTGATTTGTGATATTGGGCTGTATAAATAAAATTAACTTGACTTTGAAATGCATGAGCATTCATGTTATTTGGGCTGCAGACACCATTCAGTTGTATTCATTTCAATGGGAAGGATCCCAACAAGTTCTTGCCTATCATTCCTTTCATGTTTATTGATAAATGATACATCTTTGATCAGTAATATTGGCAGTATACATATATGTATATATGTTTTTTTTTTATTACAATCATGGAATGACATTGAAATAGTTATACACCACACCAACACCATCCCCTCATCTTCTTGCATCTGTGCCCTTAGTGGGTTATGACAAAAAGTAGGCTATCCACAGTCTCTGATGCATCAATAATGCAGAGTGGGGGAAAGGGAACCAGTGTCTGCCATCAAAAGTATTGCAAAACTGCCAGGAGGAAGAAGATGTGGAACAACCAGTGTAAGTACACTAAAAGCACAGCGCCCACTTAAAAACAGGGTCAATAGCTGGAGGGTGTCCATATTGGAATTCCACCGCACTACCTCTCAAATGGATCTTAGTCAACCCTGGGCGGCAGGGGTAATCAAATACAGACTTTTTCAATTCATTACTGAGCCCTGTTTGGAGTGGCCATGTTTGGAACAAGCTGTGATTTGTTTGATTGGAACATAACTCAATTCATATTGAAAGGACAGGTCCCACAGAACTGTCTGGAAGAGCTTTTTCCTGTTTTGTGCAGAGAAAAATGATAGATTAACCCATTTTGCAAGGTGAGGCTTGGTTATTACATACAGTACAGTTCAGTCATGTTTCACTTTAGGACACATATCGACTGACTGAGGCCGGTTGCAGATTCTGCAGCAGTGAAAAGGAAAAGACAAGTTGAAATAGGAAAAATATGTAGCTCTAATTATTAACATTTTTAGAAAAAGATCCATGAGAACTGCAAGGACTGTAGCTGTAATCAGCCTTTGAATCATCATATGTAACATTCATATCATTATATTAAGTTCTTAAATTTCTTACACTTCCTTCAGTTTAATTTACTTTTCAATCAAAATGCACAAATATCATGTGACAGGCAATCTAACAGGAAATTATCCATATTTGCCTGCCTGTGCATCATGCTCAGCTCTGAATCTTCATTAAATGCATAGATACAGCGTTTGCTTATTGATGTGCTCATAACTTACAGATGCAACTCTCGTCACAGACCTTCAATTAAACCCCTGTCTCTTACGTAGCGGAGGGCTGTGTCAAGATGGTCCAGGTTCTCTGTGGTATAACTCAGCCACTTTCAGTCCTGGCACCTTTCCACCCCAGATCTGAAATCAAAGCACACATCATTGGCCATTAGGGTGCTGTCAGATAGGCAAGCCGTTGGTCACTTTATATTTATGCTTACATTTGGAATCTGGCCTGGTAGATAGAAACCGTTTCTGAGGTGAGGTGAGGCAAGAAACCCACAGGATTCAAAGCCCACAGTGGGTGAGGAGGTTAATTGCTGGAATTATGATTGTGTGATGTGCAGTACCTACTGTTTATCTCTGGATGTATGGGGAGGCTGGGTGCATGCAAAGAGAGGGAGAGCGACGCTGCGAGGCATGTGTGACGGGAGATAGAGAGGGGTAATTCGTGGCAAAGCACAAAGCTTATTTGTTGGAAGATCAGTTCAGTGAGCAAATCAAACAGTGGTCAGGTGGAGGAGTGTGCACAGTGCTGGGGATGAGGCACCCGAAGGTAATGCGGAGAGATGGCCGGCTGCAGGGCTGCCGCTTGACCGTTTGCTGATCAAAGTGCTCGCACGCAGTGATTTCATACTAAGTTGGAAGGTTTCAAAGGGGCCTCTTCTGATGCCTTTAATTCTTTCTCCCTTCAGCCATATTTGAAGATATCGCGAGGGAATGTGGCAGCCTGTCGACTCCACTGAAACTCCATTCCCTCTCTTCTCTGACCCGTGTAAGCAATCAGCCTGACTGGAGAGAAAAACAAATACCAGGAAACAATTAGATGAAAAACCAAACTGTCAATGTTATGGATATGATAGCAATTTTTTTCTGTTCCAAGGTTAAACCATGGCAGTCATTATTATGCTATCCTTTATTAATGTAACCTATATTAATGTAAATGTTCAACATCACACCACGTTTAAACGTAACATAAACACATACACATACACAAACATATTGTATTCTCATTTTCTCCTGCAGGTAATAAGCAGAGTAGATGTGTTTTTACTTGTCATTGCAGAGCTGTAAGCAGGAGAGTCCAGAATGTGCAGCGTGTGTCTTGGGACTTGGGATGTGTGTGGCATTTGAACCAGGTCCATTATGAAAGTCCACCCCCGCTGTTTACTTCCCACCATCCACCTGTTAAGAGTGGGTACTGGATACATATTCAAGAGGCTCTAGCGACTACTGCCATGCAATCAGCAATTGCACAAACACACACACGCACTCTTACACACAGAAACCACATTCGTACAGGTGGCCCATTTACATCAGTAATGGCCCACTGACGGAGCCTCAGCAGCCCACTACCATGTGGTGATGGCCGGCCAGTTTTCTCCTACACTGAGGGGAAATATTTCACACAGGAAGTTACTAGAAGAGGGAGAGAAGTGAAATTACACCATCATGCCCAGTTCAAGTTTTAGTCAACACACTGCAACTATTTGGAGGGCAGTCATATCAGAGTGATGATCTGTATTTTGAAGAGGTTTCATAGCTGTGATTTTGTTTTCTGTCCCCTCTTCAGAGAAAGCAACCTACCCTGAAGTGCAATTGAACATAATGGGCCTGATCTGTGGCCCAAACGTACATCTCTCATTGGAGGCATCTCTTAAGCTTGTCAGAATCTGTCAATGGCTAAAACTAAATTAAAATAGCAATTCATTTCCACAGAGATGGAATCACAGGAGACGTGGTAATTGCAAGCTGCTCTGATGTGTTTGCTGAGTGAGGCATTGTATTAAATTGTTTTTTTTATTTTTTATATTATTATTATTTTGTCCTTGCTTGGAGGCATTCCATGAGCTGCAGCCTTGTGCCGTAATCTCACACATCAGACTTGTGGCAACAAATCAGACTCAGATGCCATCAGTATGGAAACATGGCACCTCAAAAATAGCAACAGAGAGAGAGAGAGAGAGAGAGAGAGAGAGTGCGGGAAAGTGGCAAAAGTACAGATGGTCCATCTTTCAACACATCAGTGCCACAATTGAGCTGTCAGAGAAGATGAATAATGATGATATAAAAAAACAATTAAGTACTTTGTGCCCACAGCACTAAGTAATTTACACTCCTGCTTAACTGCAAGGTGAGCAAAATCCAAAATGCCTAACAAAATAGGTAGACTCCCAATTTGTTGCACTGTTTATCCATTATGCACGCACACAACCACCAACACACACATGGAGCTCGCAACTACATGCATGCACACATAGAGGATGGGGGTTGGGAAGAAAATGAGAGAGAGAAAAAGAGAGAATATTAGCAAAAGTCCTCTTACAATGCAGCCACTTCTATTAGATAGCTGACTGTTTTAATAAGATGCTTATCAGAATGTGAATTTCAGGAAATTGCTGGCTATTTATTTTACTGGGGCTGCTCACTTTGCCTCAGCTCTTGATAAAGCGTTTTGTTTTAATTAGACACATTTCCACACTCCTCCAGGGATGACCTCTTATTATGGTGAAGTGGGCCTGCTTAGCAGAGCAGGCAGCCAGGAACAAGCTCCTCCGTGCATCTCAATCATTCCTCATCCATGCTCATCTCAGGGGCCCGGGACCAAATCAAAAGGAGTCACTATTAAGTAGAACCAAATTGTTTAACGCAGTAATCTCCTGCATATTTTTCATTCCTTCCCCATTTGCAATTGGAAATGAGACATGGTGAAAAATATGATGCATTGTTTTGCATACTAACAAGGGACCTTGGATATCCTTATCCTTCACGGTTATGGAGGATAGTTCCGCAACAATGAGAAACACATTTTCTGACTCATGAGTGTTATAGAGAAAATAAGACAATCACTTTATCCGTAGTATCTGTAAAGGAGAGGAGGAAAATCTCGAATCCCTGGCTGCGTTGGGTGAGATTACTGTTCTACCTTAGCTCACTTTTTTGATACTGGCTATTTACAGTCCCAGGGAGCAAGCTTGCAGAACTGGAACATGAGTTTAGGGCTTATGAGCCCTGTTTAACAGAGAGAGAACAACATATTCAGTCAGCATGCAGCATCTGCTACTTCCTGCATTGCATCAATATAAAAACAGTTGACTTGTACTAAGCTACCAGATGTATGTGGGTGAGGAAAAAAAAGACTGCCAGATATACCAACAAAATATTGTCGGATTGCAGCCAATCTGACATTTGCTTCTGGATGTGAGACAGAAATCATTGGGCTGTTTGACAGAAAGAGCTCATGCTCTCTTTATGTGTCATTTCTTTTGATTACTTCCAACTCAGAGAGGAGAAGAGGAAATAGATAGATAGAGGACAAAGCAATTATGTCCACCAATACATGGCATCACACCTGATCTCTTAGGTATGTGAGGGGGAGAGCCGTGAGGCAGAGGGTGAGACTGATGAGAGCTTACCAGCAGCTTGAAACCTGCTCTGCTCCAGACAGGGATTTAGGTCTTCTGCCTGCCTTGCCCATAAGGTAGCATACAATCACAATGATACCTTAATCCTGCCTGGCCTTTCACATGGGCCCCCAGCCTGTGGCTCGTCCAGATATGAAATGTAAATGCGGGATTGAAGATGTCAATAGGGAAATGCCAGCATCACAATCTGACATAGTCATTAACTCCTTCATTTTTGTTCTTAGAGCCACAGGCAGAAAAAATAAAGACATGGACACAAGGAATACATGACAGGTAAATCCAGAAAGACCGTCTTTACTAACCACATTGACATGTAGACACATATAGGCACACACGAACATGCTCATATATGTTCATGCAATCACATACAGATGCACAGACAAGACAAATCTGTGTTATGCTAATCATTTTCTTCACATGTTCCATATGGCCCATATTCATCATCAGTAATTATATGAGAAATTTGCATGAGCAATAATTCTTGTTTTGCGGTGTAATGTGAAGGTTCTGACTGGGCTGCTTTGAGCTTCAACTTCCTGTAGGCAGAGCGGGAATCCAGATAGCAGCAGCATCTACTACAGTATAGCATCTGGATACTTACACCAGGACCTTCAATCATTCTAACCAAAAGATTAAAATTCAAATTAGATTAATTCAAAGTTTCATTTCTTAATCATGAATTATTCACCAATGAAATAGCTCTGAAGCACCACCAAATGAATCCTGTAGGAGTTCTGGGCTATCATTATCTATAAAAATGATATTAAAAATGTACATCTTGCCTGAGGACTGCCTTTAAAATTCCTCATCTGTTCTCCCAAAGACATTTCTTAGACATATCGCAGTTTGCAACAACTTTCACCGAATGCATGCAAAGCAGGTGTAACTGTAACTCTAAATGCAATGAAATGTGCATCAATTTCAGACATGCGATGAATAAACACACTCTGATAGCTTGAGAATGAATTGATTCTGTGAATACAGAGAAACTATGTTTCAAACCGTTTCAAGTGATGTCTTCAAAACATAATAAACAAGAATGGAAATGACTTTCTGGGATGGAGGTCGCTCCGGTGCTGTAAAGAAAAATATGAAATCTCCATATTTGGATTGGGGATTTCTGACTCCCGTAACCCTCCTGAGTGGCTGAGAGAAAAAATAGTTTAGATTGCAAATTATTTGGTATGGTGACCGATGTTCTCTGGTTGTGCAAGAGGGAGGATCTTCATCACCAATCTTTATCTAACCCATCCCAGACGCTATAAGAACAGCACCATTTAAACACCACAGGCATACGTGACAACTTGACCACACACTCTATATTGCAGACTTAGATTAAATAATTGCTGGTATTTACTTTTCTGCTGTGTATGCCAATTCAACACCTAGTAACTGTCTCATAATCTAGCCTCTATTATGACACTAATTACTCTTAGTGTCATTATTAATGCACGATTGTGCTGCTTTATTTTCTCAATAATTACACATTTGCATATCTCACTTTCTCATACCTGCTCTATTTCATTACAGTGCCATAAATGTATTTTCACATCCTCTACATACATACGTACTGCACATCTGCCATTGTCCATTGTGTGAGGGAAATAGAGATCACTAGTCAGTCTTCCTGTGAAACTTTCTTATTTTACTGCACTTATTTACTCATGAGATATTCATGAGCACATGATGTCCATTTTTTTTTATTATAACCACTACTTGCAAAGAGAATGAGACTGAGCTTTATTGGCCAAGCATGTGTACACGTACAAGGCATCTGACTCAGGTTTTAAGTTGTTCTCAGTGTACTTACACACAGTTCCAAGAACAATTTCCAGGAAGATAGAACTGGACATACAGCTAAAAACAAGGACAACAAAGTTGTCTTTACGGCCACCCATACCTGGCTAATGTCTCTGAAGCCTTACCTCAAACATCTTTCGTCAGTTGCAACAAAAACCACAACAAAGACGACAGCAACAACAGAGATGCTGCAACTGTGGACATTGTCTGTCCCTGAACATGACGAGTGTGCTGCCTCTCTCTCAGTCTCTCACCGGCCATCCTGTGCTCTGCCATTTTCTAGACACAGAAAACTAATCTTACACTATCTTACACTATGTCTTTCTCTCTCCCCCTCTATGGCATAGCCTTTGGTTTTCTCCTTTTGTGTCTGTGTGTGTGTATGTGTGCATGTAGGTGTTTGAGAGACAGCGAGAGAGCACATCACGATTTCCTCCCCAGGGAGCCATGACCAGCCAAACCCCCCTAAGATCCTTAGTAATGCTACTATTTTGTGCAGCCTGCCCTGGCATGTGCCCCGTGCTGCACACCAAACATCGCTGATGGCAGGGAGTCTCCAGCATAATTTCCAAAGACAACCCTGGGAGCACAGATTCTCAATCTTGTTTTCTGGCTTTTCTGTTCTTTTTTTTGTTTGTTTGTTTGTTTGTTTTTGTTTTTTCTGTGAGGCAAACATGTTGTTGCAAGATTTCTGTGGTCACAGGAAATGTCAAGTAGAAAAAACATTATTTAGCTGTCACAGTCACTTTCTGGAGGAAGCGGGAGAAATGCATAACAAGGCATTCTTCTGTGTGACTAAAGCGAAAAATGGAACCAAATGTTATTGTTGTTAATGCTAAATGATAGTGTGGAAATGTCTGGATTGCATGACACTGGGTCTGATTTATTCCAGGATGTATTTTTCTCCATTTTGTTTGCCTCCTCTTGATTTTTTTTTCTTTACACATACTTGGAGAAAAATAACAAATTTCTGCTGACATGAATGTGCGATGATGATTTTGGATTGTCTCTCTTGTCTTTAGTGTGGCACTTATACAAGAAAAAACAGACTTTTAAACTAACTAACAATGTAACCCCATATATAGCTTAAAGACAATTGCTGCAAAGCCTCGCTGTAACAGTGTATCCAGTCTGTGCAGTGATGCTTATTTCCTACAGTACCTTGATATGACATGCATTCAAGCCATGCTGTAATGATGAATCTCGCACATTTAGCGGCCATGAGAGCTAGTGCACCATCACTCGTCAACCCCCTCCTCCCCTAACCATGTGCCCACGTAAATGATGGCTGAACCCAGATATGTTAAATCACAGCTGGATTCTGCTACTGCCATCATGCTCCTCTGTGCCCGGGCGGCTAATGAAGTTTGAACGAGTTCTGCAGGGGAAAAAAAGAAATATAATTCGTACTTGTTTGAATGATGTGTACAAAAGTAGCCCTGCAGCACCCAGGAGGGTGGGCATTACACCCCAAACATGCACGCCGGTCGAAAATGAACACCATAATAGTGTGTCCCTGTGGATGCACCATTGCTTTTGTGCCTTGTCTTTTTTGTTGATACTTGTGGCTAATTACCAACTGCATTCTCAGTGGTAAATTACAATGTCAGTAATTTAAAAAAAAAAGGGGGTTGTTAAGGACACCCAGTGTGCCTCTGTGTGACTTGTAACAGCTCTGTAAAATGGCAGTTAAATGTTTATGAAGCACGTCAACACAGGGGCTGGATCTGCAGCAGCATGTGAGACAATGGCCAAGTTCAGCTGGATGGAGGCACAGTCATACACATTCTCCACAGCTCCACAACACGTATTATTTAGCGCCATTACCAGGAAACAGAGAGAATGGGCATTTAATTAGCCTTTTAATTGCAGTGCAAATCCACATGGCGAACCCGACCATCAAAGCGTAATTTTCCCCTGAACCATGGTCCATCTGAGGCACCAGTTATATTTAAGACTCTTTTATATGGTGCAGATGGAGAAACATGTTGGAATAGATCCCACACTTCAATATCCCTCTTTCCAAAAAACTAACAATATTGGGGTCTCGGTGAGTAACCCGCTGCGGCTGTTTCAAATCATAGCATCAGTCTGCAAAGACTGGAAACCATCATCTGCTGACCATTCAGGTTGCACTTTACCCTCCATCATTTTCTTTCACACCAGCCATATGAATTGGCTGGTGATTCCTCCTGTGTCTTTTCAACCATTAAGACAGCGAATCACATTTCTACTACACTAAAATATATGTGATTTTTTTTTTGCTCCTATGACAGACAGAGGCACAGGTGGTGATCAAGCTTTCTTGATATGAAAAGTTGTGAGTTTGTGTGGGCACGTGTGTATTTTTGGTGATGGGGAGTCATTCTGAAAAAAGTGTCTCTTCTGCCCAGTTTGCAGCAAGGTAGCGTTCGATTTCTCCTCAATTCTCCACTGACAGAAAGAATAAGCTGCCAGTCAGCCGGTCCATCCTGTCCACCTGCAGAAGTGTTGATTTGCCTGTAAGCCGCCCAAGGCTGATTGATTCCTGAGTGAAAGCTTCAGGCACATGATTGACACCCACATGATTACTGTTCACACATGACTGTTTGCCAGACTGCAGGCCTCATCACATTATGACCATAGATAGGAAAGCAGCAAACATTAGATACTCTACACCCCCTCCTGAGTGCGACACAATCGCATTTTCTCAGCTCATGTGCATTTTCAAGTGTCTGAGGGTGGTTTGTTCAGCTCCAATATTTATTAACTTTGAGATTCGCTAAAGAAGAGTCATTTAATGTGAAATCCATAAGGCCATAATCCTAATGTAGCATGACGCTAACTTCCCTCTGAGAGTTATAGAGTTAATGGAGCCACGACCCAATGAGACATCACAGAAGAAAAAAAAGGGGGGAAATACACATTTCCTTTTGTTTGAAAAAGACTGCAGTTTGAGACCTATAGCTATACATATTTGTTTGGGATTTCTGCAGCGTGTTAATGGATGCATAGCATCATGTGTGTTTTGTCATGGATAAAAGAAGGAGCAGTGTACATCACTTGACAGTGAAGTAAATTATCCATTTCTAATGTCCCATTGCACCTCCTGCCCCCTGTGGAGCAGATAGAATTGGATCATAATTGAGACACTCGCAGCAATTATGATGGCATGCCCTTGGCTATACAGTAGGATGGTGTCATGATGACACAGTGTATCACACACTACCACAAACACACACTCAACAAGCCACATACACACACAAAAAATATAGAGAGCACTTGTGTGCCTCGACTCCAACACACAAGGAAAATCTCCTCATTTTCAAAGTCTAAGCTTTAAACCAACACCAGCATGATTTTAAGATGAGCCTTTAATCAAAACACATGTTTGACTCTGAGCTTTCATTTTTGGGATGGATGTTACTGTTTTTAAGTTGAAACTTCATCCATAAATCGGTGTTTGCGGCTCAGATGTCACAACTGCAGAAAATGCTGAACCTCAAGTCAAGTCAAGTCAGTTTTATTTATACAGCCCAATATCACAAGCATACGACATCCTCTGTCCTCAGACCCTCGATTCAGATAAGAAAAAAAGAAACTCAGTATGCGACAGCATAGAATATCAAGGCAGTAGCATGAAAAGGAGAAGCTGGTTAGCCTCAGATGAATGCAGCTCTTTTAGCTCAAACTCACCACCTCTTCATTTAACCCTACCCATCCGCCAAGCAGCTAGACATCCCCAATCACCTAGAGTTTTAAGTTGCCAAGCAACAACTGCTCATGAGTGCTGTACACACGCCGTACGGCTGTACCTGTTCAGCTTGTTCACACAGATGTGACCAGCTGGGAGGAGCAGAGGCCAGAGGCAAATACATTTCTCAGAGAGGGAAAACACTGTGTGTGGCCCAGTCTTGCTACACTCTTGTGTTTTAGAGACTTTAAAGGATCCAGAGAGAGAAACATATGATATTTGCAGTCATTTACTTAATTTTAGAAATATTTATGTAGCACAAATGGCATGGAAGACAAAATCTGCTCTTACTGTGACTGAATATCTTCTAAAATCACTTCCAGGAGACAAATACTTACAGGCAGTTGTGAAAAGGGACATGCAATTTATCTGAGCCTTTTATCTTAAATAAAGAACCTCTCCCTCCAAATTAGCATAGGATTTTGGTTAAGAATAAACAAGCACTGCATTAAGTACAGAACCTCTAAATTAACATAATTGTGTGGGCAATTACACTAAAAGTGTGGAGCGAGTCTTTTTCGAAGTAAGCATGATCTCGTTTTAGGAGATTGAATTTGCTAATTCAGTTATAGCCCACTATCTTCAGCAGTGGCATTGACCCTGTGTTATGCCAAGCCACTCACTGGAGAAAAGGGGGGGTGGGAGAGGGTGTCATGAAATTAGAACTGGAGGGTAAACATTCATCCATTATATACATTTCCTGACATTCAGAGCTCCTTAGACTCTGACATACGCCACACAGTGAACTGAATAGCAGTTCTGTTCAATTATGACTTGAATGACATTAAATGTTAAAATTATATTCTGTTTGAAAGCATGCTTTTTACACCAAAAGCATTGCTCAAAATGCATAACCTTTAGATGTCTAAGCTTATTCACAGATATATTCCTCAATTAAGAAATGAAATATCAAATTCTATTGAAGTTTAAGTGACATATAAGCCAGTCATGTAAAATCTAATACTAATAAATTATGCACTTTGGTTTGCATGTGATTCCAGCCCTGTGGGAGTGTACATGACTGCGGGTGAATAAAAAAGTGCTCTTCAGTGCAAACACAGTGAGGTGTGAGATGACTTGAGGTGTTTTTGTTTCTGTGAGTGTGTGTGAGTGCAAATGTGCCATGAGTCCATGGGTGAGAGAGCGAGCTGACAGGTATATTTGTTTGCCTTGGCCCCTGGCTGTGACCTTTGGTTTGTTCAGCGTGAAACCAAATCCCTTAATCAATCCTTTAAACTGCCCTCACCTTTTCCACCATTAAAGCAATTACACTTTGGGGGCATCAGGTTTTTTCAAATGCGATAATAACGGTGGGTGTGCTGCAACCCGGCTGTTGATTCAGGGCCTGTGGAACCAATAACGAAGGATCTTTACACAGAATATATATATAACACTTCTCCAGCCATAACTCAAGACCCTGTATAGTGTAGTATAAATGAGCAAGAAATCTGTTTCAGGTTTGATTTTCTGCTGTCCATTAAAAAACAATATTTATTTTGATGCACAGTAAACTGTTTTCTTGATTTTGATGAGATGACTGTAAATTATCCAATGACTGTGGTAGAATACTTATTCTCTCTTCCTGTGGTCGACTGCCTTTTCTTTTTCCCCTGCAGTTAAATCCACAAAAGAAGCTACTATTAGTCACAACTGAGACTGCTGTTGATATAGGAGACTGTTGCCGCATTGCTGAAAGTCCCCAGGTTGGTAGCAAAACACATTGTAGACTCGCAGGGGAAATAGCGGAGTTGCTTTGGAAATGTAGCCATCTAATGCAGATTTCCTTTTGAAATCAAAAACACAAAGAAGTTTGCATCTCAGCTTGAAGAAACAAAAGGAACCATGTACTTCATAAAGGTTCAATTGCATAAATAAATGCACTTAAAAGCTCCTCAAAACAGGGGTGGCATTATCCATGTTCTTGTGACAAGGAACAAGTGTACTGGTCTCTCCACAACAGAATCAAATGCAAAAACACCTCAGCTGCCTCTTATCTCTTTCAGATCACATCATGCAGATGAAAACTCGTGCTCCACCACTTTTAGTAAAATGACTATACTGCAAAAACAGATGTGGACTTGCCTGAGCTTCAAATGTATTCATATCACATATTTGCAGATACCGTTTCCCATTTAGCATGTTGCAATCTTGTTACACTGCTACGTGGCTGATGTGTGAGTGAGCATCTGACCTCTGCTGACCTCTGCCCTTCATGGTTCATGTGACTTATATTGACTCCAAGGATGACTGCCCCTGCTAACTGCATATCAGTGTGTCCGCTCACACGAAGGCCAGCTCGCCTGTTATCAAAAGTCAGATCTGGCTCCGACTACAATCCATTTCCCTCCTCACTCTGAGTCTCCTTTGCCACCTCATGACAGCAGCTTTTCCAGCTCATTTCACATGAGATAGCCACATCACGCAGAAGACGGGTACATCTCTGCAGTGACTCACTGCAATCAGCAACGCTTTATTTGATTGAGTTCTGTAGCACTGCAAACAAGGAAGAGCAGATGACATTGTATCCTTGTAAACAGAAGCTGACGAGACACTACTCTAAGGCACTGAGGTCTAAAGGGCACGCCAAGGATAAGTGTTTTGCTTGATGAGCTTTTAAAAGTCAGTCTGGGTCCAAATCTCTTGAAAGGCTCATTTAACCCTGATCCTCCTCCTGAAACGGCAATTTGATTTGTCCGGTGGTTAATGTACTAGAGGACCCTTAATGTAATTTGACGGCAGCTGGGGGCGTGGGTGGGAGACACAGGCAAAAATTATTTTAAGTAAAACTCCACAAAAGACTGGAGTGCTTTACAGTTCACCCCTAGCTGGCCAAAGGGGGACTGAGGGCATCTCCGGCTGATCAGTGCAGCTTCTGATGGGACCAACAAAAGGCAGCAGTCTTTGGCTTTATCTCACCAAGCAGGAGGACTTTGTTAGCCCCTCCATAATAAACTGAATGCAGGCAGGCGCTGGGCTCTAATTGAATTCCCTTGCTTGGTAACTCAGCTGCTCACCTGCTACTATACCATTGTTACAGAGTGCACCTTCATTGGCCTAGATACTGCTGCCTCCATCTCCCCTTTCAGCCTGATGAAGCCAACACTTTTCCACCACAGGGGTTGAAAACAATGAGATCTGAGCGGTGTTGGGCATTGATCGTGATTACTTTTTTCAGTAACCACAGTAGTGTAAGGGATTCAATAATTACATTACAGTCACTAAACTCAGTAACACTCTAGTTCTTTGACAATCTGGGGGTCAGCTTGTTCACTGTCTTAACCAGAGGGTTGATATCAGTTTGGTCTTCGGAACCTACTTTCAGAAATACGAAACCGACAATCCGACATTCACACCCACTTCACGACGTGATTAGTCAGCCATGCGCAGGTGAGAAAGGAACCAGGGTTTGAACGTCTCCCTCATGCTCTTTTTTTTTTTTTCATTCTTTACACAAATCACACATCACACATCAACGAAAAACTGTGCCCAGTTAACCCCATATTTAAACATTATTGCATCTCCTCCCTCTCTATGACGTCGGCTTTTAACTCCACCTTTGCGCATGACCATTCGCAACAGCTATAAACAATTTTGATTTCTGAGGAGGTTGGACAAAACGTTGTACGAATTACTTGTTTTCTAGCATAACCCGAACCTTAGCTTGGCGCAGAGACTGGAAGTGTGGGTATCAAGCTAACCTCTATCAAAAGAGGACAAATGTGACTCCCGGTAACTTAAAAGTTGTCGTATTTATATATTGTGTGTTTTTAATTGGCTTGCTAACGTTAGCCACTGGAAAACCTACATTACGGAATCAACTGGTTTTGTTCGGAGTTGTAGGGGGCGCGTGGACCCAGCAGCTACACTGGCAAGGACGGAACCTTTGGAGTGCTGTGCTAATGTTAAGTATTGATGGTCGGGAAATCCCTCCAAAACATTGGCTGACTGCTTGTTAAACCACAATGTGTTAAATGCAGAAGACGTGACATGGGCGTGGAGGCTCTGTTGTTGTTTAAAGGCACCTTTGACTGAGTAATAAAAGTGATGTAACAAGTAATGTAACTATTTACTTTTGCTGTGGAGTAATTAGTAGTAATAAAGACAGACAGACAGTTGGCTGCACAACCACCACCCTCACAGAAAAGTAAAACTCTTGTGAAGAGTGCTTGACCTTCAGGGAGCCAGGGTTACAATCCTGAGCACAGCTGGTGAGAGAGGCTGACAGTTTACTCACTGAATTAATGATACAAGTCAAGGTCAAGTGCTAACTGATTATGCACCCCATATGCAGCCAGGGGGAAAAAACATGCTGCAAATTCCTTTACACCTGGAGACATGATTATGCACCAATTCCTAAGTCACATTTAGTTTTCTTTTCCCCTTGCAGGCTGAAAGAGCAGCAGCGGGAACCAGTGGGAAAAGGTACTTAAGGCGCGTATGCTTTCATTGCATGTCTGTGCAACCTTTGCTTTCAGTTGGCAGTTTGGAGCCCAGCAGAGTGTGAGGAGATCGGTCACAGAGGCAGAGCAACATCCTGAAAACATGTAATCAGTATCTGGCTGCTGTTAATTGAAGATGTTAGTGCAGTGGGGTGGGTAATGACACAGGAACCTTCTTGTTCTGCCACAGATGGACTCCAGACCCACACACACATACTACACCACACACACCACAAGCATCCCACATCCATTCTTGCCAGTTTTTATTTATTTATTTTTTTTACCAAAGATAACATGACGAATTAGAGTGCACCAAGGCTACCTCAGGCTGAAAAAACTTTGACAGCTGCGCCAAGGGAGAGACCAAAGGGACAGCAACGATAAGATACCTGATTTACATATTCATTAAAGTTTAAGATACATATGTCTTTTTAAAAATGTTCTCTCATCAAAACCAAAATCATTCAACTCTTGGAAATGTATCAGTGCAGCATATATTCTTAACATGCACGGGATGAAAGGGCATATTTCATGCAGGTACGGAATTAGTACTGCCATTTGTCTGACACCTCCCACACTGCCCTTTTGAGGTCAGTATAAGTATGAAGAGCATGAGGGGAGAAGACGGAAGCTGCAAAGAAAACATGTTAGAGAATGTTCTGGTGCTTTTTAAAACCCTATAAATAGATTTTAAAAAAGTTATAATTAGTAGGATTTTGTGCAAGTACCAAACTGAAATGAGAAACTACGTGATTTTCATGTGACTAAATCACACTTTTTTTTTCACTCTTTTTTTCACATGAATGTCATATCCTTGTAACTCATCCCTCTTGACAGATTTTCCAGAAAAATATCTCTGTGCATTCATACTGAAAGTGCAAGGCTCCATCACTGATATGTCAGTGTTCAATTTTCCTACAGAGCGCCTCAGTAGCCTTCACTCAGACCCAATGACTTGTCATAGACTCTTCTTAGCTCCTCTGCTCCGTGAAGAAGTTCATCCTGATTACCAAAGGGAGAATATGAAGCTACTGTGACTCACGCAGTAGCTCAAAAGAAAATCACTTGGTGAAAGCTGTAATTTAATCAGCAACTATGCTTCATCTGTGTCACCCCTGGCAGCAGCAACAGCCTCCTGCCAGGCGTGGCATGCCTGGTGTTAATATGGCATGGATAGGGTGCTAAGGATTCCAGCGAACAAACCTGCCTGATCGTCATCTGAATAGAGCCTGATTATCTCCACATGCAGCCCCAGCATGTCGTCAATACACAGCCAGTGGAAGTCTACCAGAGCCCGGAAGCTTTATAGCAAAACAGACATCACCACCCTACCGCTACCACCAAAATCACCATGAGCTTTAATTAGAAGCATCCCTCGCTCCCTCTCTTCCTCCCTCTAGGACTCTCTTGCTTGATTTGCTTGGATCTCTTACAGGCAGGTGACTTTTGTTTTCTGCTGATAGCAGCTCTGGGGGGTCTTGTGAGAGCACAGAAATAGTTCCATCTACCAAATAAGAGACACAAAAACATGCACACATGCCACATGACACCGCCACCCCTGCTGTGCTGCACAGGGTGTCCTGTCACACGGGGGGGGGGGGGCACTAATGCACAGCCGTCGGGGGTGATGACAGCCCATCTTTAGGTTGTAATGAAGCGAGGAAGAGAGTAATGAACTCTGCACATAGACCAAACGTACGACAGAAGCAGAACAGGATGCACAGACACACAAAGGCGGTGAAATGGAGATAGAAGGGGGTGGAGGGGTGGGGGGGTAATAGATTACAAGGCTGAGGTGTGACAAAAAGAGTGTGTTAACCATGAGGCTGATGGCAGAGACCTTATCCAAGGAGTGACAGAGGAACACACCCCCCGTTAATGCTCCCTCAACAATAGCCTCCTCTTCATTTCAGGCCATTCTGCTCACTTTCCTCTGAGACATGGATTCATATCCTCTGAGTGCAAACCTGAATGAGGCTGACTGAAGCCAGCTCTAATGGGAATATTTGAAGGATAAATAGCTGCTACCAAGCCATTTTAAATAACAATGCACACAGATGCATAAGTGTCGAACAGAAGTGCTTGTTTTTGGCTTCTTGGCTGGGCTGGCTGGGCTGGAGGAGGATGAGGACACTTGGCTACAGCAGCCATTTAATGCTCTCTATGTGCGCAGGCAGGCGCAGCAATGTGGCACGAGAGAAATTAGTCTATCACAAGACTTTTTTTTCCCCCCTCCAGCGGATTTTCATTCTTAATCAAAAAGCTCATTACAGCACATGCAGGTTTACTTGTCCTTTATATCCTGCAGAAATGTGATACGGCCACCTCCAGAAGTCGATGCAATTATTGACAAGCAAGACAGAAAAAAAAACTATGGCTTCAAAACATTTCCAACAGTTGTGTAACCTTAAACATTCATTCCTGCTTTTGGTAGTTTTCTCTGCAATTCCATTTGATTTCTCATTACTTCCAGAGTAACAGAATGAGAGCCACAGACGATAATGAAGCCTCTTTGTTCTGGCCCGCAGCTCTGATGGCCATTTTCTGCAGTTCCTAAAGAAAGTCATTCCATATTGGGTTCCATTCAGCAAAATGGCCCATCATCATGATGCAATATATAACCCCTGCCCCAAATTTCTCTCTTGCAGTCCCCTAGAAACCTGGATGCTATGTTTTGTGATCAAACAGCCCCTGGAGGCAGTGATAATGTGCCTAATGTATAGCATTGTTGAAGCTGAACCACTGTGGAAAGCAAGAAAAATAGACCAGAAAGCTGAACAATGACGTTTGTAGAAAATTACTTTCTAATTGAGGCATATGCCATGGACATGACAGATAAATTAGCCATTGTCAAGGCATTCAGCCATGGTGCGTCACTTACTGCTTGTGTGTTATTTGTCTGAGCATTCCAGCTGAATGTTTTGTTTGTGGTTGTGTCTGTCTTTATGGTGATGTTTATCCTGCATTCACTTTCAAACTAAGAAACTATGACTAATACTAACTGCATTTTTTCTGCTGCCACTTTTTCCTGCATAACTAATGCCTCTCTTAACATTAGAAAGCAATTTGCCCCAAAGGTTAATTTCATGCCGAAATTGCAATCAGATTTTATGAACATCTCCATAAGTCAATCAGCAGATGCTGTCATGTGCTATCATGTATCAGTATTTTGTCATGCGGTATGCACTGAACCAGAAAATCAACCAAAAACCAACCAAGCCATTAATACTGGAGTGACCAAGGCTTTGATTAGTAATTACACACGACATAAAGCAAATTGAGATGAAAATTCCAATATTGTAACAATGATATAGTATTGTGAATCTCAACACCTATGTGAGAAGGGATTGCATGTAGAAGCTTAAACATCTTATACCATGGTAGTGATGCTGCACTGCAGGATTCTGCTGAAGAACTAATAAAGTCCTGCATCGTGTATCCAACGTCACTGTCTCTTGTCTCAGTGTTTTTGCAAAACATAACTGTCATGTTTGACAACAAATGTGACAAAAGTATGTAAAGGTTTGCTTAATGTGCTTTAGTTAATGGTTATATTGTTTTACTAATTCGTCAGTAAAAATTGTATTCATTGATTTAGAAAAGTATACACTGTAATACATCTTAAATCCAAGTTTAGTTATCAGTATAGTCCATATAGCAGTTTCCTTTGGTACTGTCTTTTCCAAAAAACTGAAGTGAGTCATGAGAGATGTATGTAAACATTTGCGAAGAGATATAACATTCTGTGAACCATCTGTACACCGAAACAACTGGAGGACTTACATACTATAATGCTGATGTGTACAGCTTTTTGTGAGGAAGCACGGATGTGTACCGCTCATAAAGGACAGCGATAACAAACTTGTGTATAGGAGCGTTTCATGTTTCCTTCTCTAAACAGATGGCAACGCAGTCTATTGTGCCACGAGTCTGCCCAACTAACTTCTACAACAACTGGGCTGGGTTTACACAGTAAGTACAGACTGCTTTGGTGGAACTTGCAGAACAAACAAAACTGGGAACAACAGGAGCTTTGTGAAACCGAGCCAAACATGCGAAGTGATGCAGCTGTTGGGGTTGAACCACTGCGGGCTCTCAGGGCCTCGTTTGGAAGAGGTGAACATCATCACACATGCCAGAGCTGCTCTATTGATACTTTCCTGCCTTCTGATGGGCAGTTTTTGGATATTTGTTCAACAATCACACAATTGTGGCCTTCATCTAGTAAAAAAAAAAAATATATATATATATATATATTTGTTTAGTGTTTTTGAACCATCATAGAGAGCATTAATACACACAAGGCTTAGAGGGAGCAATGACTTGTTTAACACAACGTAATGACACAGGTGCGCAGAAAAGAGATGATGAAAAGGTGAGAATCAGTCACATGTGTAGTTTAATTGTTAAATTAATACTGAGGAAGTGCAACATCCCTCAACCACCTCATCTAGTGCCCACAAGCTCAGCCCTTGTTGATATCCACCTCAGATTCCCTCAGTGGGAGCTGTCGAGGCCCAGTCAGAGCTGCTAGGCATGTGTCTCTAAATGGAAGTAAGTGTAATTACAGGATGACGAAGGCAGCTAACAGCCAGCCAGGCAATCATTTGCCCTGATTGAGATAGAAAGGTAAGGAGTGTGAGCCCACGGCAGGTGCAATCTGACGCCTCAATAAACCTGGCTGAAATTAGAAACTTCTTGTTCTGTTCTGCACGGCTCCTGGACATGTGACTCTTTCATTGATGGGCAGAGTCTGGGCTGGTATGATGATATCTTCTTTAATGTCAATAAGGCTCTCCCGTGTTTTAGTTACTGCTCCCCACTGCAGCATTAATCACTTTGAAATAGGCAAAGCTGGCCTGTGTGAGAGCCAAGTTATTCGTTGCATAGGACGTAATTGAATTTATTTATTTATCCAAAGCAATAACAGAATGTATTTCCCAGGCGAGATGTGAGTCTTGAATTTCACTGAACAGAGCAGGAGATTTACTGTGCATGAGCACAATTACAAGCATACCAACAAAATTCATACGTCAGAGCAAAGAGATATTCTGAATTAAATGTATTTTTCCGCACCGTCTGAGTCACTGCAATAATGCAGTGTTTCGTAACTAATTAATCATGACTTGTCTTTGTCTCAGAAGAATAAGTACACCTTAGGCAATATAAATCATTTCTGATGGAGATTGACACTAATCGTACTAATCCCTTTATTTATGTATTTAATTTATGCATCTAATCCAAGCACGGGCATTTGCACACTCCACAGATGTGGTGCAGTGCATTGCAGTAATGTTAAAAACGCACATTATAAATTACAAAGAGAGGGTTAAATGTAATGCTTTACATTGTACGAGGAATGCATTAGACACAAAATACACGTGACAGAGAGGGTGAGTACTTCAGCAGGAAACCCATGAAGCATTCACACAAAGCATGACAGTAGCTTGGTTTTATTTTCTCAGGTTTCTAGATATCTCTCTTTGAGATTTCTACCTACACCGCAATACAGTGGAGGTGAATGGGACTTTACCTCCACTTATTTGTGGTGCTCAACAGTTTTCATATAGATTTTGGTAGAAAGTAGTAGCAGCAAAGTAGCAGTCTGAGGATTACCTGGAGTTACTAGAAGATACTGTACATTTTTTGTACTGCAGTAAATATCACAAATTATATTCCATTCACTTCCATTGTATTTGGGTGCAGGCAGAAATCTCAGAGCCAGATCTCCTGAGCAAATAAAACCAAAACTATCTGCACGCCTAGATAGGCTCCCAGTGGAAAATTATTTGTTTTTTATCATTTGGATGAACTGATCCTTTAAAGACAAATGTAAACAAAAGGGTAGCCCATATACCAAAAGTCCAAATACAAGATTGGATCCTGCGATCACTCTCAAATTGTGTAAGCCTTTGGGGCCCCCTCTACGCAAAGCCACACACTATTAGAAAAGTTAAAAGCCAAAAATCCTGGACCAGTCTTTCAACACTGAAAAGCATTCATTTGAATTTGAATGGAAAAAATTAGCCCAAATGTAATGCTTTCTTCCTGTCAGTGGGAATAGAAAAGCCAAACACAGAGAGCCCAACAGTGTTAGCCATTCTACATAGCAGGTAAATAAATTTTTCGTGGAAATATGCTCCCAATGTTTAGGAAAATTCTGTAAACAGAATAAGAAGTACACTTAGCTGCACATGGGTAGCAAGAGTGTGGATGTGGGTGGCACAGTGGGATGTGAGGGGTGTGGAGAACTCACTGGCATCAGGCACCAGCCTCCCCGGGCAACATATCCTCTTCTACATTAACCCCGTGCTGTGAGACGCACCGCTGATACCGAGCCTATAATTAATGAAGGGTGAGTGAGAGAGAGAGAGAGCAGAAAGAGAGAGAGAGACAGCGAGAGAGAGAGAAAGCTGGAGGGGCAACAGGAAAGGCTGAGAGGATGAGGAGTGTCCAATTAGTAATTATTTTACATCAACAAATGTGATCCCATCTACTACCTTGTTAGATACTTTGAACTTAAATTGATTTATCACATACCTCCAAATGCATTTAAAAGCTTCAGTTAAATCCAGACACTCAAAAGACAAAAAAAAAATGTAATTTTAGTTTGGTCATCCTTTTGTCAGGCATCTGACATAACTGAGCAGGTTATGTTTGTGTGTTACCCCCACACACACTGAAGCTACTAGATCCAAAATGGCTTGTTAGCATTTTTAGTGTTTCAATTTGAAAACAAACCAACATTCAAAAGAGGCACAAGCTTCAAGTTGTCTTCTTAATAATGTAGCTGAAATACATTAAAATGCTGAGAGGTCTTCACATAACGGGACTAGAGAATGTCATGTCATTTGTTGAATATTTGTGTTATTTGTAAATATGAAAAATAAACTGTGAAATGCCACCACTTTAACTCAGAGGCACTACGTGGAAAGAATTACAATTATACTGTTGACTTGAATTCCAAAAGTCTCCAGATAAGTCAGATTTAATGTCTGCCTCTATAATGAGTGTTCAAATGATTATAAGTTTTTCAGGGACCATAGTGAGGGGTTTGCATGTTACTTGCATTTACTTCAAATCATGAATATTTTACATTACAGTAATACCAACCAGATTCTGAAGTTTGTTTAGGTTTCAGAATGTGTTTTGGTACTTTCCAGGCAGCCACTGGTTCCATTACTTTCTATACATGCAATGAAAATCAGCCTTTTGAATCTAGAAACTTGCTTTTGATAGATCCATCAAATCCATCAAAGTGAACATTTATCTGTATTCATGTTTTGTTACTGCCAAAGAAGTATTCAGACCCTTTACTTTACTAAAAGTACCAATACAACGGTGTAAAAATACTCCATTACAAGTGAAAGTATTGCATTCAAATTCCTACTTAAGTAAATTTACGTAAGTATTATCAGCAAAATGTTATTAAAGTATCAAAAGTAAAAGTTTCTTCTTTTGAGCCTCGAACAATTTTTTAAGTAAAATTATCTGAACATTTTAGAGGGGAAATCTCTCTTAGGTTGAACTGCTAACAACTAACAGACATCTGAAACATGACAAGTAACCCTAACAAGACACTTTTTTTTGTATTAGGTCACAAACCAAAAAGTTTGGGAACCACATGTTTAATCTTTAACAATGGGTTGAATTTTATAAGCTTATCAAATGTTTTGAATGTAAAATATTCAACTGAAAAGTAATTAGAAACTCCAGCTGGCAAATAAATGTAGTGGAGTACAAAACATACAAAAAGGAGGCAAAAGTTCTGGTAACTTCTGCAATACCTTTCATTCCCAAGGGCAGAAAAGCCTCATGGGCCACGATAATAATGAAGTTTTTAAGTACCAACTGGGTTTAGAAGAGCCCCGCTTTCATAAAATCAATTCCGGATGAGAGAGGAAATGGGTGCCAAGCATTGCAATGTCTTGATTGCTGTCTGCAGAGGAGCACACTCTGTTGATCAATACCGATTTATAAAAAAGGAGCAGTTGAATGCATTTCATGCTTTTCCTGGATGAAAACACTGCAAACACATGTACTGTAAAGACTTCATCAATAAACTACAAGAGTCGTGTGCACCTGTTATGTTTTTTTATTTGAATTTGTCTGACCAGAAATTACATCTTTACTGATCTGTCCCCGATCTAGTACAGTCAAGTAGCTCCCAACCTGTGCTGTAGTATCGAACTCTCCAGATAGATGACTGCTTTTTTCCAGATGATCACCTGTCATTGCATAGTTCAGTGTGACGCTGACAGGCTTTACCTTCCTTGGCCCTTCTAACTCCACAGGATGGTGTCCCAAGAGACAGCAGATGTAGGAAATGCAACATGTTAAATATTGGCCGGGTTGTATATATGAGGCAAGGTCAAAAGGACTAAAAAACATCATTATTCACAGCTTAAGTTACAGGGGCATGCTATCAAAGTGCAATGAGTTGAGTGCAGCCATGTGAAAAGTAAGGACTTGATGGTTTTTCATCTTTACCTCCCCATTTTCCAGCGCCAGTGAGGAATTCATGCCCTGTGAGCAATTGAACATATCTATACAAATGTGAAGAGACAGATTTGCTATGCACTACCAGCAAGGTTATGTAAAAAAAAAAAGAAAGAAAAAGAAAAAACAGAGGGTGGGCAATGCAGACACAATTTGTCACCGATGTGCCACATTTCCGAGCAAACCACTTTTCAAGTCAAGATAATGAAGAAGCCCCCCACCCCCAAATATACACGTGCTCGCACACACACACACACACACACACACACACACACACACATACAAACACACTTTGTCTAATACAGTGCAACAACTCTTCTCGAGCTGTCATGAATGTAGACAGCCAGGCAGTGGCATCTATTCACAATCAATTCAAAATGGTCCCTGCCACTTTTATTGAATTTCACATCAACAGAAGGGACAATTAAGATGATGAGTATTGGTGGGCGGACAGTTGAAGAAAACCATGCCCACCAGGCAAACTGCCCCTCCACAATGTGCATTGCCTGATGGGAAGGACTGTGTGGGATTGCACATGTAGGTGGCATATACTGTACAGCGGAGATCATGTTGATGCCTTGCAGTGGAACAGTGGGCAGGCAGCCAGTTCAGGTATTGTGTCAAACTGTGTACTGATCATTTTGATGGAGACTTGCCCTGTGTGATAAAGAGATCCTTGTCCATTTCCTTTTAGGTGATATTCCAGTGAGCTTTGTACATACCAAAAGCTGTTGGCAGCATTGGGAATAACAACTGGAAAAAACTGACACAGTAGTTTGAGTTTTAGTTTTACTTTTCATCATCCCACACACTTGAGTAGTGTAAACACAATTTACACAAACAATGGCAAATTCACCACTGATTTCTTCCCAGTCTGCCTCTATGTGCTTTCTTCTTCATGCTGAAATGTGTTGTGGATGAAAATCCATGAGAGGGAATAACATTGTGCAAACATTTGCATAATATTGTACATGCATCCTGTGGTCCAACTAAAAAATTAAATAAACACATGCGTGCAAAATGAGTGCTGGGGAAAACTCTGGCAGTGCGGAAAAGAGACAGCAGTCAATATACAGAGAAATAAAAACAAAGTCAACTTTGATTATAGCTGTACATAAAAACGACATGAATGCACTTTTCTTCAAGTGAATTACAATAGTTTAAGCCCACAGTGTGTTACATATTGAGCTTTAAATAAACCATAGCCATTATTGGACAACAGAAACATTTTGTACATATCTGCGATTGGCTATTAAATGAGATCTTGGTTGTTATGTCAACAATAGAAATGGAGGACACAGAGGCAGCCAGCAAATGCAGTGACACAAACATAAAGTGCTATCCTTGCTTTAATGGTATGCCCATGAATAGCCAGAGAAAAAGGCAACGTAAGAGGCAGTTAAGTGACTTCTCTCTCTGTAAGCCTGGGGCAGATACACAGGGGCAGAACAGTGAAAAACAAAGAAAGCCCTTGTCCTGAAACATGGATGTTTGTGTCCAGAGGACAGCTCCTGACCTCAGGGCCTTCATTTTACTCCATTAGGTGAAGTGACCTGGACAAGATCAGGGCAAACATGCTGAAAGGACACGCTGAGAACGACAGTGGAGAAAAGAACATTTTATTTCACTTTGTGCAAAGGAACATCAATCCATACACAATGGCTGCTGTCTGATGGACTGGGCCAAAGGGAAAAATTTTGTGTGTATATGCGTGTGTCTGTGATTATTTCTTTATGTGTGTGTGTTGTTGATATATCAGCCTCTTGAGGCTTGCTGTCAGAGATGTGTGACAGAGCTTGAAATGGCCCCCAAAAGGAAAAGGCCATGTTGGACATGACAAAAAGAGATAAAACTCAAAGAACATACTCTGTACAACAGAGCACTCTTGTCTCTATGGCACATGGCAGTGATCATGTTTTTTGATTTGCAATGTTGTACCATGCATGTGAAGGACATGTATGTGTGTGGGTGTAAATAGACCATAGATTCTAATTATTGTTGCGTCCTCATTCTGCACTCTGTGGTTGAGTGGCTGAGTGTGACAAAAACAGCTGTGAGGGTGTCAGTGGGAGTCTTGGATTGGTGCGAGGCAGGAAGACAAGGCAGCTAAGGGGCCCTGCTTGACACACAGCACTGGCCTGATATCCCCCATCTCCATGTCCCTCCCTCTTGCTATCCAAGCCTCTAGCCTTTTCACCCCACTCTGATTAATGAGACTCGTCAGGTACCGTCCGTTGCCACTCATACCAATTAAGACATTAGGCCTTTCCACATGGCTTCCTGCTCTTAAACAAACAGCAGGACTGCCGGGTCCATCCTCTCTCTCACTCTCGGCAGGCGGCAGTCTCTCGCCCAATCAGTGTCCCGCTGACCCAACGGGAGATATGCTTGTCTTCACTGGGGAGGACAGACAGAGAGATGGTCTTGAACTGGGCCTGTTAGCCTCCTACAGTGGAACCCAGCACAGAAAAATGGAGCAATCAAAGCAGAGTGTCAAACAACCTCTGTGTGACAGACAGCCCTCCACAGAGATCTCTTCCTGCTCTCTGTGCGTCTGCCTGCAGGACGCCACTGCAGGATGACGCCGGGTCTGAACCAAAGTCTTAATTGGATCGACCACTAACTGGCTTAAGCAGTGCGACAAGGAGGAAAGAAAATTACTGGCTTGACTTGATTGGATGCTTTTTATCCCTGATTCTCACCAGACCCTTGAAAGTTAATTGTCTCTGACCCTCTGCTGCCCATGTCAAGAAACTCTCCAAACCTTGATTGAATACATTATCCGCCCTCTGAAGAGGACAATAAAACATCTTCCTTCATGACGGAGTGTCTTGTGTTTGTGTAATCAACGATAATACCTAGTCAGCGCAGCTTCAATGGCAACCTGTCCCCTGCTCTGTGACATACCCTAATGAGATTAGCCATGGATATCAGCTGGTCACATTATTTAGTACAGGAGAGAGGGAGAAAGATGAGCTCTTAATGTGCAGTGATTCGTTCTGTGTGTCCAAGCATGTTTCTGTGTGTCGAGGACGGGGCTGCACGCCTGCGGTCTTTATGTTTCTGTGCCTGTGGTGTTCGTAGCCATCGCCTCATGTTAGTATGCCAGTCAATCAAGTGGCGGGGGCCTGTCTCTCATCAAGGTGCTATGCATGATTGCCAATGCTTGGATGCGCAGAAATTTGCACCTCCTCAGAGAGAGTCCCCGCTGAGAGGGAAGGACTCATCTGTCACACAGACACCGTACCAATCCACAATGACAGATGTGCAGTCTGACTCAAACGGATGACAGCACAGTACAGGAGGCTAAACAGTAAATACATGTGGGGACACGGACAGACAGCTGGCACAAAGTGTTGGTCTACGTGTATGGTGATGATATGTAATCAGGGTACATAAAGTGGAACACAGAGGTATGTATATTGATTATTTACTATATGCCCTTAAAGTCAAAAAGTACATTAATGATTGACTAGTATTAGTTTAGCCTTTTATTCACAGTAATCAAGGACTAGCTGGGAGCAGTGAAGTTATTCTGCAAAGCAGTGCAAAAGATAACAACCTTAAATCTTCAAAGGCATCAAAATATGTCCAGCATCTCAGGTTGTTCACTGATCCTCTTTGTTTTTAACTTTCCTTTCTGAGCTTGGATGTTGACACATGCACAGCAGCTACAGCTTTCCATATGAAATTTTCAGAAAATGCACTTAGTGTTGTGTATCTTTCCTGTCTGTAATCATTTTCCTTTGTTGAACCCAGTCACATTTTCATCCATTTCGGTCCCCGGTGTAGTGCCACCAGGCTTTTGGAACTTTGTCAAGTCTTTTGACCTGTAACAGAATGAAAAGGCAGAAGGCAGTTACTGCAGCACTCAGGACCAGGAAAATTAGCAGAGAGAGAGGGAGGGAGTGCGAAATGGAGGGAAGGATGGTGAGATGGAGGAAATGAGAGGGGCCACAGAACTGCAGCATGTCGGGGTGGGGGATGTTTTCTATGTCACTGCAGTCCCATATTGTCCCCAGAAAATGTCACTCTGCCCTTGGGAGGCAGCGCTCCGAGGCGAGACTCATCTGTCTGACCGCATTTACCGAGATGTTCTGTGGCCAGATCCAGAGGAGCCTGGGAGGCGTCCCACTGCACTTTGTCTGCCCACCAACACCCCTCACACTGATTGTTTCCCACAAAACCTACAATGGACTTGATCTTTCAGCCACACAATAGTATTTATTTTGGAAAGTTACCATGTGGTTTAAATCATATTCATATTTCTATGCATAGCAGCAGTAAACCCTGGAAGTACGCTTATTGGAAAAGTCAAAGGTGCATTGTACATCTAAAATGACATAAGTTTTCAAAAAGTAAAAGGAAGAAAAAGAAACAATGAACATATGACAAAAAGAAGGCTGGCAAACTATTTTAAACTATGATAGTCAACCTGAGTTATAATAGTAAATAGAGTAGTTTTTAATTTTAACAACAACAAAAACTATAATGAACATGAAAACATACTTGTAGGTACATGCAGCTGCTAATAACCCCAAAGGGATGAATCACCCATATTAGTAATGCCAGTTTGTGCAACACAAGCTTTTGATATGAACTTTAAAACAGACATCAGCTCTCATTCTCTTGCATGGGATTCCTAGAATGGCTTGTGTTCATAAATTAGTACATGAATACATAAATGTGAGTAATCCTCTAATCTAGTACATTTTTGTCATGCTGAAAGGCAAGCTGCATTCGCTGCTAAGGATTAAAGCAGCTCATTAAAGAGAGGCATCCATGATTGAAATAGGCCAAGAGCTCTTTTCTCTGAACCAAATGGAAGACAAAGGAGCTCAAGGAAATGAATGGTTTATCAGGTCTGGGCAGAACCCTCGTCTTGTCTACCATAAGCCCCGGACACGACATCGGCTGCATCGACTCGGCTGAGCACCAAGATTAAATGGCTTATTGACTGC
The DNA here is from genome assembly GCA_005408345.1 of Macquaria australasica. Lineage (NCBI taxonomy): Eukaryota > Metazoa > Chordata > Actinopteri > Centrarchiformes > Percichthyidae > Macquaria > Macquaria australasica. The sequence continues at coordinate 834,046 of SEMN01000198.1, read as the reverse complement.
GACAGGACAGAGGAATCAAAAATGTAGACTTGTAGAGGAGAGTCACCTTCAGATGTCATCCAAACAACAGAATCGTTCAGACACACACAAGGATGCATCGCTTCGTTTGTATGCCAACATTTGAAATTGTTTTCAGTAAGAAAGCGAGTTCAAACAGAGCTGCCAAAAGTTTCATTATGCACCTTGATTTGTCATCTTCTTCAATATTTACCTCTAGGTGAATCTGGTTTTCAAAAAGCAAAAGAAAGTGTCACTCTACATAATAACATATAGAACTGGCATTATACTTGAGGAATGACACTTTATGAAATGTTGAAATGTCATCTCTTCTCTTCTTTCCTCCCCTGAAAGATTCATAAAGGCCAGTTAGTGACTGTGTCACCTCTGAGATTAGGTGGATTTAGCTGGAAATGCGATGTGGGAATAGTGGCTTGTCTTTGCAACAACTGATCACTGCCCCCCGCCAATTCACTGACATTAGCTCCACAACTATAAGTTTCTCCCAATACTTTATTGGGGGGGGGGGGGGGGGTGGTTTAATAATTTATAAGGACTCAGGGGCATCCGTGGAAGCGAGATTGAATTTTTCAAATGCAGTTTATCTGGCACTTGCAGCTGGGGGCCTCTTGAAGGTGTATTCTGTAGCTTGTCAATATGCTTTGCCCGTATAGGCTGTGACATTAAATTAAATAGGTTATTGACTGGCAGGTGAGTTGGCAATGAGGCTGCTAGAATTCACCCTCACTAGCTCACTGACCCAACCTGCTATGGATCAGTGGTCCATAAATCAGAGCATAATAGATCCAGATCTTTGCCTTCTGTTTCCCACTGCATCCTTTATTTGTTTTTAATTTGTACTGACGGTAATCCCATGGCTCCCCTCAGATATACAGAAGCAATAACAGTGGAAATACCACTGCGTCTCCCAGGGTGCTTGTCATCGGCTCACTGTGTGTGTGTCTTGTCACAGTAAGTGTAGTGTGGGCATGTTAGTGGACAACACCTAAGGTAGTAATGCATTTGTTGATTACTTCTCGATATCGTTGGGTTACAGGATAGCTTGTGGAATCACTCACTCACTCACTCTCTTGCACAGGAGCGCGCACACACACACACACACACACACACACACACACAAGCACGCACAAGTCAATTTAGAGACAAGGAAGAAATTATTTAAAACATGTTCAAAGCATTTATTTTGACACTGTCCATCTGTAACAAAATTCTAGACCGACATATTTGACACAAAGTTGGCTTTATTTAATTTAAATATGGCATCCAATGGCCTATCTTATCTAGCACTGCAGGTGCCATCGTTACACTGATAAACAATTCATTTTTATGAACTGGAAATCACATAAACTTCAAAGCTTTAGCCAAAACACAGGTTTAAAGTTATGGCAAATAAACTGGGGAGGTAAGTGTTAGGCAACTAAAACACTAAGGTTAGGGGGGGTTAGGGAAAGATTGTGGTTACGTTTATTATTGAAGGTCTGTAACAGGAAGCAAACTCTGGTCAGACATCCTACAAGCCCACCCATTACCGTAATCCCCACACCCTTAGTATCCGCCTCACCATGGGCACACTACTTCCTGTGTTGCACTGTGTGTTGGCATTGGATGTAATTACCACCATCATCACTTTTTTTTTTTTTTAAAGAACTTACCACCTGAGAATCTGATTTTTGCTAAACTCCAGTGGTTTAACCTCTCACCTTTCTGCAGCGATGTAGAAGTGTTGTTGTCAGTACAGTGTGACATCACTGTTGGGTGTGGTTACAGGAGCAACAGGGCACACTTTTGACGACACCCGGCATGTGTTACTGAGCTCAGAGGTGAAACAGACATGAAACTTTCAACCAGAGTGGGCACTGAAACTGAACTGCTTTTCAGCCTGGTGTGAAGTTACTCTATAAGTTTAATTGTCTATGTTTTATTGTTTGTTATGCATTACATTTTGTGAATTAAATGTATACAAATTGCATTTAAAATTGCAAACCCTGGACCAGAGACATCATTTTCCAAAGGCTAGTTTTTGTTTATCTTGACGCTGCAGATACATAATGGCCCCACATACAGTGTATCTTTGTCTTTCCTGCATAAACAGATGATGCAGTTACTCCAGGGTTTGTGCAGATTGAAACAAATTTTATATCCTATTTCAATGTTTTACTGCTGTACCTCTACATTTACACCTTGAGAAGCCACAACCAAAGTGTAGGTGTTAAAAGAAACAGCGCATCTTCATTTTCTCAATACTTCTGCGCCCCTGTGGATAGGTGCAACACCATTAAACCATTCCTATGGAAATGTAGGACTGTTAGAGAAACAGAATAGTGGGAAGAGAAACAAAATAACCATGAGCAGCCTCATTCAGCCGACCAATCTTGGAAGTACTGCGTTTGATCGATGCAAGGCCACCTGCCACGCCGCGAGGTGTGCTTAGACGCTGGAACATGTTGCCAGCCAGATGTAATTTGCTTAATGTTGTGTAGATATTGCTACTGTAATGACAGAATCTCACGTTGCAGGTTTAATGCAGCAGAGGAGTGGGGAGAAGATGCCAGGAGAGTAAAGTGAAATGGTAAATAGTGGAATGTCCACTTGAAAAAATAGGAGGGAGGATGTTGCAATAAATCAAGGACGGAAGCTAAAACTGTAGCAGTGTGGCTCATTGCACAAAGGCAAAAATAAATCAGTTTGTGTGAAAACACACACTGTTTCTCAACCACATTGACCATGCAGCTGGGACCCCCAGTTAAACCAGTCCAGATGAGGAATGACATCACAGTTTACTGGTGACACCAGCTGCTGAATGGTGGCAGATGGAGTTGGATGTGGGTGAGTGGGATAGAGACAAAAACGACCCACAAACAACAATTTTACTAAATTTAATTTCACTTTAAATGTAATTACTCTGAAAAGATACCAATAAAAGTTCTCAGCTTTTTAACCTTCCAACTCTATCCTCATCCTTTCTTGAACAAACAAAGCACTACGGCTGAGAGAAGCCACAGCAAATGGATTTCCAAACATGGTAATGTATCTCCTCTTCTTCACTGCCTTTTTTTTTTTTTGTATTTACTTTTAATTTGTATTGATCTTTCGCCTGCACCTCAATTTTGCTGATGTCAGAAAGGTGAGGGAGCATTACAATATACAATACTTTTTCTCCTCTCTTATCGTGGAGGAAATGAAAAGCAAATGGCACCTTTGTCCAGGACGTGAGATCGTCCAGGCGGAAGGGCTTTGAAGCGCGGGGTGAAATTGAAAAGGTTGCAGGTTCACATCCCTGGACAATGACAGCCCCTGTGCCTCCACTCCTGCAGCTCACAGGAGATTAGAAGAGCAAGAGAGATAAAGAGCAGCATTGGCTAAATGTGTTTTTTTTCTGGGCTGGACAGATCGAAAAAGCTGAAGTGCTCCAGTTAGCTAGAAGACAGACAAATAGACAGAGACAGACTGGCAGAGCGAGGACACAAAGTGAGTCATTCAGAACTGACCTTGGCTTGATTGTTGTGCGTAAACTGGTCTGCTGGTTCAAAGATAAAAAAGCTGGGTACACAAGATCAATAATAAAACACAGTATCAAAGAGTAGATTTAAAAATCATATATTATATGGTCAGAAGTACCGAGAGCGAAGACGTCCGAGGGAGGGATCATATCTTCTTTCTGAGACCAAATGTCAAAAATTTAACTGTACTTGTAGTGCATTTCTTATGCATAGTGTACATACTGGAACTTACACACACACACACGCACGCACATGCATACACACACGCACACAAACAAATTCTCTTGAGCAGTGCAACTTCTTTGCGCTTTTCATGACCCACATAAAATATGATAATGCATGCAGTCAGCCTGCAAAATAGGTGAGGCTTTAAGGAAATGATGAAGGACCACAGTGCAGCGAAGGCCACCACGCACACTGCTACTTAGCCGACATCCTGCTGCTCCCCTGAGATACACACTGTCCTCCTCACTCACTCTGCGGGCCATTCAGCCTCCAAATTAAAAACGAAATGAGCCACTATCATTGTTGCATCTATAATGCAGTGTATATTCACAGTGTGTCCTCAAGATTTAGCTTCAATTGTTTGTCTTTCCTCATCCGAAAGGCTTAGCATTGTGAAAGAAATATTGTTCAATTTATGTACAATGGCAAGACTTTCAGAAAACAAATTTTCCAGGATAAACAGCAGTTTATACTTAAATATTTTTTGAGCTATTCAAACTGAAGCTGCTTACTGCGCACATACTGTAAATTCCGTCTTTCCGAGGCTACAGTCACACCATTACCACATTTCCTGTCAGAAACAGCTTGAACACAGATCTCATCATTCTACCGTCCAGACTTACACTTCATACTATAGCAGGATGAAAAATGCAACCAATCAATTTCACTAAGGGATCAGAGAGAGAGAGAGGGAGACAGAGAGAGAGAGAGAGAGAGAGAGAGAGAGAGACAGGTAGGAGAGAATGGGGTGAAAGGGAGAGAAGCTGTACTAAACATGTCTGCATTTTTTTTTTTATTTTTTTTTTTTTGCCTTAAAAGAGAATTATTAAAGTTCAGCTTTTGGCGAGAATGTGGTCTGTCCATTGGTCTGTCAGGACTGTGTTCTCTTTTCTCCTGCATCTCCTGTGGGTTCGGACCCACCTGATGTTTGAATTAGCTGGTTTAAATGACAGGGCCGCCTCAGAGAGACGCCCACAGGCCCTGCTCTCCCAGGGTTTCAAAGGCCCAGCGACCCGGTTGCTGTCGGCTGTCAGGGAGGAGATGGGAACGTGCGGCGGCGAGATAACCTGTACAGGACAGAGCCCAGAGTCGTGTGCCTCTTTGACAGGCTTATTAACGGGAAACCGCCAAGAAAAAAGCCCCTATCAGCAGAGGGATCAGGGGAGAAGAAACCTTCCCTTATCACCAGGACACCAGGGATTAAAGCCTGGCCTGCTCTGATAAATTAATTATTCTCTCTTATCTGTCATGTTTAAAGACTGTCAGACAAACCCACCTAGAGCCACAGTGCTGGATCAACCTATGCTACGATGAAAGGGGAAAAGAACATAAGGCAATCAGACTATGTTATATGTGCAAATGTAGTTCTCTCTGGATGCTCTTTTGACCAGTCTGCTAGCTAAATAAAAAAAAAAGACAGAAAAGAAAAAGGGTTTCAAGTAAACAAAAAAAGGAAAAAATAAGAGAAATGAAAATTGTAAGGAGGCACATCAAATTCTTATGTATCTCTAATTCATCATAATTTTCTGTGCAACGCTGGCAGTATAAAAAATGTCATAGTTGTGTTCCCTTTGTGTGGCTCAGCAGTTAGAGCTGCAAGGTGATGCTGGGCTGGGGCACTACCTAGGTAAGATACTAACTAACTTAACTCACGTTAGCTAGCACTGATGGCCCTTTAGTAGCATTTTAAAAGGTCAGTTTAGCATGCATTAGCTAACAAAATATACTAAAATATTTAGATTTTGCAAACTGATGTTAACCATTGAATTATTAATATCCAATAGGGCCTTGTGTTCAGCTTTGGATGCTTGGGTGTAGCGTATAAATTTCAGTTATCTTTGTCTTTTGGGCGACAGAGGGCGAGGTATTTCTAATTATGAGTGGGCCATGAATTTAAATATTATATAGAAAGGTTTAAAAGGCTCATTGGTATTACTGTAAGTGTGTTAAGTTGTTGATTTAATTGCCAGGTCACCAGGTTTGGAATTATATATTGCTGTTGTCATGTTTAAAACCTCATAGCTCCATATTTTGATTAGATTAGATTATTTTAGTTTTAAGGATTACATGTTCATCTATGAATTGAAAGTTGTCCAGCTCTTGTGCTCATAAAAAAACATTTAAAGCCATTAGATAAATTGTATACGTATGTGTTCCTGTTAAAAGTTAGTTTTTACAGTTAGACAATTATTAAATACACAGTATATATAATATACTGTATTGTTTCAGTATATTTTGATTGTAAATATTTTGAAGGAAGGCCAGAAAAACACCCTGAGCTTCAGTTTTCAAATTAATTGTCTGCTTGTTAAAAATGTAATGTTCTTTTACAGTGGAATATCGCTGTAGTAAGTGTATTATCAGGCTACTGTATTATACTATTTCAAGTATTTTTATTTAGGTCTAACTACTCCATTCTAAGTCTAATTCATTCTACTCCATATACTGTTGGGTAGTCATGTAAAACTATGTGAAATGAAATAACAGTACAGTGTGCATCCCTCAGTGTACAATTTCCACCCATTTTAACATCTCTAGAATAGTGTGGCGCTTTACTGTTTTTTATATTAAAGAACAGTTAATGACATTGCTGGTCTACAATTAAAAACTGAATGATAAGACTTGTGACATTTGAAACTAATCAACTCAACAGAAATCATCAAAGACAAACGATAATTCTCTGTCCTATGAACACAATTTACATTAAAACAAGGAGGTCCAAAATGCAGAGACATGCACAGCCTAATGTCATACCCTGGCCTTTAATGCCCTTGAGGGAGCTGCTTGAAGTCTGTCAGCGGTGCTCACCTTCAGCCTGACTGGGGCAGGGAGGCAGCAGCGTACCTGCAGGGTGATTGACAGGCTAGGCGAGTCAGGGGCTTCGCTAGCACCTCTGCAATAATAGCAAAATGTGAATGCTGGGAATATTAATGTCCTTCATATTTTATTAATTCTAAATCCGTGGGATATCAGCTTGGTGCTTTATGAAAAGAAAACATCAATCTTGCAGAGGTAATGAGCGCAGGAGCAATTTGGGGGTAAGGGATGTAGACAGGGAGGAGGAGGGAATGTGAACCCCTCTAGTTATGTACTGAGGGAGAAGGAGAAAACTAATATTTGGACGTCCGCTGTTGGCTTTCGTCCGTTAAATGACTGTGCTGCAGGGAAGAAATGCCGCACACTGGCTATTGCTGCGGTGTCTCATCTAGCTCAACGTGAACATTTTTGCTTGTTACCCCACCCCTCTCTATTTTTATACATCCTGTGTGTCTGTGAATGATTGCGAGACAGTGCGCATGAATGTGTATGTGGATTTCTGCTTGTGTGTGCATGTCTGCCTTTCTGTATGTGTGTGTGTGTGTGTGTGTGTATTTTATTTCCTTGATTGAAGTGTGGGGGCTTTGATGTTCTCAAAGCTTGTCACACATTTTAAAGCATCAAATTTGCACAACAGCACACCAACTGCATTAAGAGTGACACGTTGTTTCATAAAAGCTTGCATATGGAACAGTAGGAAAATGCTGTCAAGGTCAAGACAAATAAAATGGGGATGCAGCCTGTCGGGGTATTACAAAGTCACAGACATGTGCCGAGGCATTTCGGTTCCAGCTGGCTGCAAGATCCCATAAGTCAAAGCACAGGTTTGATGAATTACAAAGGACTTGTCATTATGTGTTTGCATCTCAATGGAACATCACTTAAAAGCTGATCACTGGTGTGATGGTTTTGCCCTGTGGAATTAAGCTGTTGGTTGATTCAAGGAAAACAATGGAGCGTCTGTCTTCATGGCCACATTGTAAAACTTCTACTCTAGTGTCTCCACCAGCAGATGCCTATAGCGTCAGTGTGAGCAGGTGGTTGTCTGTGTGTTATTGTTAGAGGACCGGGCAATTGATGTGATTATGTGATATGAACAGATGGATGTAAGAATAATGACGACTGCCATTTACCACAACCATTCAGTCTTTTTTCTCATATTCAGGATTTCAGAAAGACTTGATTTTACATATGGTATGCAGGCCCCCCTAATTACATGATAGATGTTTAGTATTCTCTGGGGCTGTACTTTGTTCTCAAATGGGTGCAAATAGACAGTTTAATAGTTTCTGGCTACAGCCTCAGTTGCCATTTCAAGAAGGCCATTATGCCTAATCATAAAACATCTGGAATCTACCTCTCTGCTGCTGCTATTAGAGGTCCTATCTCTCCGACTTCATCCTCTGTGTTTATGTGGATGGCTCTAGGCTGAATAGCAAACCAAATACTTGAGACTAATAAATGTGATAAATGATTTCTTGGCGATTCAATGAAAGTTTCAGCTCTTTCTCTCTGCAATAATAAATCATATTCTGAGATGATGCCACTAGCCCATTCACAGTCCACATCAGTCAGCCGCTGTTCCTCACCAATGACATTTCATCCTCTTTCATCCTAATAAAACAGCCCACTCGTCATTGGCTGTATTCTCCTTGCATCTAAAATATCTACCACCACCTTTTCTTATCACTACCTCCACATGTGAAACATTTGAATACATTCACAAAAGCGTTGCAGTCCATTAGTGCAGTGGCTCTGACCAACACCAGCTTTAAGCTAAGAGTATTTGCACTGTTATACTTTACATGCGAACTGACATGGGCACCTCAGGATAACAGCAGCACAGACACAGTACTGGAACCTGGAAATAACGCTGCAATGATTATGGCGCTCCTCAAAAGGTCACTGTGATATTGGGATTTAAGCCTTTGTCGTCCAACTGAAGATTTTGACAATGGTATGTGCAAAGGTGCTATCTGCCCTGTAGTGCTGTCATCATGTGACTCTCAAAGAAATGTTCAGCTACAAGCTAAAAGGATTCTAACTCACAGCACAGTAGCTATATGTTTATTTTGGCAAAGCATTTTGTGTCATAGTGAAACTCCAATACTGTAATTGTAAAAAAAGGAAGGATGAGGTATAGGTCAGGGGTTCTCAAACTTTTGTAACTTAAGGCCGAACTTCTGATTGTTAAAAGATTTCCAAGGACCACTTTCCCACATGAATGAGAAAAAAAACAACATCCCGGGTGCTTTGTGTTTAAGTGTCTCTGGTTCAATGGCCGCCTCATTTGACAGGATTTCACCACATTCAACACACCGTGCTTTTGGCTCAGCATCACTGCCAGCCATTATGAATCCAAATTTAATGTATTCAGGGTCATATTTCCTCACCACATGCTTTGGAGCTTTTACTGGCGCGGGGTTGTCTCCCACATCACTTTTTCATTTTAAAAAACGATCCATTTTGTGTCACTGTATCCGAGGAAACGTTAGCTAGCTAACAGTGGCAAAGCACGTTTGTTGAGAATGGCTGGTATAGGTGAAATGAGAAATGTTTATGACATTTTATTCAAAATGACTTGAATATATTTGGAAATTGCTTTAATCTTAATTTCTCAAATTACCTTAAAATGTGTTTTACAATTAATTGACAATTGAATCAGTCCTTAACTAAAATCACGGTTCGTGTACAATTCAAGCACCTTTCAAGTACTTTCAAGGTACCTAAACTAAAAACTTCCAGACTCTCGAAGCCTTTATCATCACATCACATCTAAAGTGTTACTATAAATGTCAGGAGACAACAAACAAATACGACGATGGGATCGTTTCATTTCAAATATTGAAAAATTTTTGGTTTACATGAGTTGAAACACCAGATTATGTTGAAAATCAAACATTTTTCAAGGAGTATATTCGAATTCAAGCATTTTCCTAACCTTGAAAACACAACAGTTAAAATTAAGCATTTTTCAAACTTTCAAGACTTTGTATGAACCCTGTAAAATCCTGTATCCCTACCACTGAACACACCTTGGAGTAAGGCCAGATTCTTATTTCTCTGTCATATATTTATATGGGGGTGTCATTTGGAGCCAGGGAATAGTTCAAATGGGCTAAACTGCATGGTGAATAATTTACGATTCTATTAACATTCAAATTTGACATTGATTTGACACAGTCAGGCCTCTGCTAAGTGACAAGAAATAGCAAGGTTGTGGAGGAGGAGAAGCCGTGCCTTGGTAATTGTCCAGATGGCTTTTTATGTAATTATTTATTTGAGATGGTTTTCCTCAGATCTCTTTTGTACCTGTAAAGAGGCATTTCCCTTATGTGGCTATCGATGCACAAGTCTGATTTTCATGTTTCTTCCTTGTCTGTAACCCTCATGAGTTGGCCAGAAATAACCTTTTAGAAGGCCAAAGGAAGAGTGAAACTAAGCCAAACAGGGTAGGTGTGTGTGTGTGTGTGTGTGTGTGTGTGTGTGTGTGTGTGTGTGTGTGTGTGTGTGTGTGTGTTCATATGAGGGATCACAAATCAATTGCTTGGGGTCATCTTCTCCAGACAATCGTAACTTTGCAGATAAAGCAGCACAGGCCAGGCAACCTCATTGCCTTCTAAAGATCTGTTTACACAGAGACAAAGACAGGGAGGAGAGACCTTTTAATAGGACAGACCTGCCACTTGCATTGAGGTCATTGAATTTAGAACTTGCATTTACTGGGCAGATGCCTGGTTAGTTCAGGGTTGTTCCGTTGTTGTACTTCGATGCGAACCATCTGTTATGTCTGGATATTATAATGTAAAATGTAATATAATCTTACCGCCACTTTAGATCGTGTACTCGAGTAATGATTAAAACAGATTTCAAAAGTTGTAGTCATTACCATTCAGGAAGTCACCCTGGCATTTAACTTGTAGAATACAAAAGAGATTTGTTCAGGAAAGAGTGGCCGTACCGAAACGCAGGTTTGGTAAATACACAAACTATTCAAACACACAAACCATATTACAATCATATTAATTCAATTCAAGAAGAAACTCTTGGGGAAGGTACAAAATCAGAAATAACAAAGACCAACTGAGAACAGGAAAACATACAATCCTCCCTTATTCTGTATCTAATAAAGCAGTCTTAAACTGTAGAAAACTGCAAAAGAAAGGCTGTCTTGGCTTTATGTTCCTAATACCTGGTGTCATTCTCCTTCTGTTGTATTGCTTCAAGTCAGAAGGCCATAATTGTATCTGTGGAGTAAGTCTGCAGTGCTATCATGGGCGAGAGGAAGTTTCATCAAAAGCAGATGAAATTACTTTTTTTCTGGGTTATGAACAATGAACAATGTTTGTCAAACTTGACCGACAATATGGCTCTGTCTGTCAGATAGCTTGGGGACTTGACTTGCAGACTTTTTTTTTTGGAAAAGCAAAGAAAAATAAAACAGTGCTGGGCACAGTATAAGCTTCAAGTTGGAAATATAAATCAACAAAATCTTTGCAGAAGATGAATCTGAATGTTCTGTCGGATTTGTTAATAAAGTGAGATTACTGTGAGATTATGTCTAGTCTCTACTCCAAAACAGTTGTATCTTGAGAAGAGAAGATATATCATGCTAATCATACATCACAGTTTTTGAACACTGTTCAACAGGCCCAGCTACACCAGCAGAGAATGTTTGAATATGGCAATTAAGGAATCAAGATCCCAAAAGAGTTAAATACTTTCAGCTATAGATGGTAACAAAGCTCCTTTTAAGACAAGATTATAATATCATTTTAAAGATGTATTCAATAATTCTGGGAACTCACCCAAGCGTAAAATGCATTTCTGCTGTGAAAGTATTATATTCTCCTCCATCTCAATCTCACACTTTTTGCCTTTAATAAGCCGTTGGCAAAAAGGGTCAGAATTCAAGTTGAACTTTGAGCGTATCTGTCTGACAGTACATTTTAGCAGAGCACATTGTGAGTAATACTGTAGAGAGATTGGTGCCACTGCTGTTGGCATTGGAAAACAATGGCTCAGTCAGTTCTGAAGATTATTGCCTCTTGTTATGGGTGGGCAGCTTTAGGTCTGCAGTCTGTAGAGATGCACTAAAGAAGCAAGTGAAAACCTAAACATTGTTTGATGGTCAACTTATGGTTAAATTGAAAATCAGTGTGTTGTTTTTATTACAGTCTGCCCACACATTAGACATAATTTATGTAAAGGTGAAGCAAAGGATTGCATTAACTGCTGAGTTGTCACATTTCTTCACATCTCTTTGTTAATTATTCTCACTTAACAACATGTTGTAATAAGTCATGTTGAAAGTCATTTAGCTGCAATTGTTCAGTGCTTATGGAGAAAAGGGGAGAGCAATGAAATGCCATCAACAGTCTTATGTTACACAGTCCACTTTTGTACATTCCCAAACTTGTAATGGCTACCAGAGTAATCGAAAATGAAAATAGTCGTTAGCCGCTGCCCTGGTTACAACCATGGTGCTCTACTGCAGATGGTGCTGACATGTTCCTGTAATTATATTTGATTTTGCAGTAATATCTTGTCAGGGTGGTGTGGGGAGCTAACGGGAGATCTCCTATCTCTCAGAGGACCTGAGTGGCCAGGCAAAGCTCATTACAGAGACTCACACATGCTGAAGAACGAGCGTGCAGGAATGCCTTTATCCTGCTAAAGTGGGTCCCTGGTGGGACTCAGCAGCTGTCATTTACCATCAACTCCAGCTGTGTTAATACCATATAAACCTCTGATTGCAGCAGGCCGCAGTGTCTCCTGACGACCTGGGGTGACAATCATCAGTCAGGCCTTAAAATGGGGGCATATTACAGATAGGGTTAATCCACCATAGCACACAGAAGTGCCAAGATCCCTGTTGTCATAGATACTGTAGGCCCCTGCAGCACATGAGCTAGTCTACCTATTATATACCTTCCTATAACAGACTTTAGCCATCCCAATAATCCGGCCTGTTGTGGTAACCCAATCAGTATACTGTAGAGTAGAAAGATCTGGTGTATTAAAATCTAAATTCAGGTGGAGGAACAGCTTAGCTAGCTTATCCAGGAGATGTGATCGTGTTATTGCAAAAATGTTATTCTCTTCCCTCTTCCATGAGCCACCGCAATGTTAAAAGATAAATCAGTGACAGTTTGCAGAATAGCCCCTAACTTTCTAGCTTATCTCGAAGTCTCGCCGAACAAGTTACAACAGAACGCATTACAGTGAGAGAGAGGCGTGCAAGTGAGCGGTTTCATGCAATGACCTCTGTTGCACTGGAGTGATAAAATGTCACGGCTTCTGTGCATTTAATCCATCAAACAACCCCCTTCTTCAAAAAAAAAAAGCCTCAGCCATGACGTGTGTCTTATCATAATGTGCCCTAAATTGAAGATGACAATATACAAGGAACTGCAGAGCGAACTGCATAAATCCATCAGAAAGGAGATGAGAGCATAGCTCATTTTTTGGCATCCACCATAATATAGCCAACATATGGTAACAAGAAAATATGGGCAGCACTGTGAAACTCAACTATGAATACATTATGAGGTGACGACCAAATAAAATCACACTTTGCCCCCTGTCACTTTTATGAGGTTACCATGTATATATGCAGTCATCCAGCAGATGAAAGTCGTTTTATGCATTCATGTCCAGAAACGACGCTGTCTGCAGGTTTCTCACTCAGGGCTAAAAATACTTAAGATATACAACATCTTGAAAGAGGTGGATGCTGATATGGGCGTAGGGAGCATGGGAAGCAAATACAAACAGTAAATTTAAGTGCTCCGTGGTGGGAGAAAAAAATACTGTCTCTCCCGAATTAGATTAGTCAATTCACGTATTACAATCACTTAGTCAGAGCTCCTCAAGCTGGAGTGAAATAAAAAAAAAGATGGATGGCCTGACGCATCGTATAGGTAGCTCCATATACAGCAGTAAAAATACCAAAGGCATCATTTAGCATTTCTATCTAAATGAAAGTTTCATTGTATTCTTTTGCAGTGACAAATATGTTATTGAAACAGCTTTTTACAATTTAAAAGAAATGAAAAACTGTATTACCATTGGGCAAAAGTTTTTTTAATCACTATATTTCTAAACACATTTTCCCTGTGGTTGTACATGTGGCTGCAAGTATGAGCATGTGTGCATGTGCAAGTGCATACACACGTGTGTTAGGATTTGTGTTTCAGAATCCAGGGCTCCAGATGGGACCTTGCCTCACCTACCAGAGTTGTCTATTAGACAGGTGACAGGGTGTCTGTAATCACCACCTCAGCAAAGTTCAGACTGACTTTTACCTACACACACACACACCCTTCTATAATCAGTGTGGCTGGCCAGACTTCCCTCATCATTACCCCAGGAGACAGGAGAAAGAAAAATCCCACCAATACCACATCTCCCTGCTCTGGCGGATGGCTAATGGTAGAAGTATGGTGAGATTTTTTTTTTTTTTTTTTTTGCAAGGTTGGGAACGCTCTTTGCACTCCATCACTGTTAGTTACTCCCACCACCCCAACAACCTGCCCTGAGGATGAATAATTTTGCATATGAGGTAGTGGAAATGATCGTTGAATGAATATCATTTGTCACTGTACAGATACTGGACAACCGCGCGTGATGGATGAAACACTGGGTCAAATCTGTGACAGAAAATAAAGAGAGTGCAGGATGGAAGGGCAAAGAGGAGGGGTAGAGAAGGGATGGGAGTCTGTGTTAATGATATGGTCATATGTACACAGTGGAGCTCAGATGTGATTAAGGCAATGATATGATGGGTGGTGTCAGTGCCGAGCTTAATGACTAATGCAATGAGATGGAATTGGAAGAGACACTGGTGTCAGGCTGAAGTGGAATAATGCCTGGAGCCTCTGCAGCAGCAGACACATGGAACTGCCACAATGAGCAGCCTCATAAGCACAAATCGTTACGGTAGCTGGAGACTTAGACATGCATAATTAGCCTTACTGCAGAACAATACAAAATTGAAATTCAGTGCTTTTGACATTCTGTCAGGCAAATGATAAATAACCAGTAAAAATAATGACAAAGATTATTTCACTTATTTGTTATGAATCAGTATCCGCTGCTCTAAATGGATGCACACTGGGGGAAAAAAACAAAAAAGAAAAGAAAAAAAGAGATATGTTTCAACAATAGGACAATGACTCGGTGGAATAATGAGGACCCAGACCATCATGTACAAAAGTATTCATAACACTGTGAACTCGCGCATCCTCTGTGGTGGAAAACGAGTAGCCTCAGTTTAAAAAAAAACTAAAAAAAACCCTGTCCTGCAGATCCTGACGCCACTGAAATACATCTCCTCTGTTAGTAGAATAAAATGTGTGTACATCTCCACACATCTCCTTCAGTATGTTAAGTGTAAGAAATGAACCAGATTCACATCCCAGTCAAAAAGGGAGGATAGACTACAAAAGGGGTAAAAACCAGCTCCATCAGGATGACCAGGAGAGGACTTGGCCTCATTCCACTTTATTGCTGCTTGGCCTTTCAGGAAAGAGAACTGCTTGCCATTGCACATCTCCAATAATATCTCTCTGCATACATAAAACGGAAGACGGGGAGGCTCACAGGAAATCCCGGATTGTTTATGGTTGCAATATAGATTTTATACAGCTCCTAGGAAAAGGGAATTACGTCTTAAATTACAAAGATGTCTCTGTGAGTTGTCAGTAGCAGGAGTTATATGGGCCTGGCGACTAGTGTGGCTGTTTGCCTGTGGGGGACACTGGGGAGCTGAAGGCTCAGAATGGTGCTCAGTAGAGACAGCTGACCTACAGTGCACAGAGTCAGCTCAAAATAACAAAGTTACTCAAACCCCCTGATGAAACAATGGCCCAGATGAGGCCAACGTGTGAAGCACAACAAAGCAGAGGAAGGTAGAAAAACACAACAGGCACGCACAGTATATGCACAAACACACACACACACACACTGCTTTGTTCAAGTGTAGGATGTATACTAAGCCAAGCACAAATCCGCATCTGTCTTTGGACAGCTCTGCAGCTTACATTTTTGTTACATGTTACAACTGTAACAATTCAGACAAATATAATTAAAAAGCAAGCAAACAATGATAAAGGCAATAATAATTAAGACATCATTAGGATGGCTCTTTATAGTAATTAAAGTGCCATCTATTTTCCGGTAGCTTGTATGGGACAAAAACATTACTTTTTTAGTGTTTCGAACAACAGAACAACATATAAAACGTAATGAAAGTTGCTTACGGGATAAGTACTCTATAGGAGCCATGGGATAGACACAACATACAATAAAGCTGAAAAAACAACAAAGGAAATCTTACTGAAAATGAAAACAAAGCAGTGTTCAGTGCTATAATATAACATCACTTTTTCTAAACTGAAGATGTCAAATGTGGATAAATCATGTGCTATGAATCCACTCTCAAACAAAATACAGCAAATATCTAAAATGCAAGCCAGCATTTGTGGACATTAATGAGTAATGTGTTCCCTTAGATTAATAATTCATGCCCTCAAATTACTTAATTCATTCTCTCCAATAAATAATTTGTGTTCACAAATGGCTGTATTGTGCCTTCCAATTATTAATTAATCCAATTTAATTAGGCTAATATTATTAACTTAGTATAGCAGTAAGAACTGTTACAGGTTGTGGTAGCTACTCCGGTCAGTTAAGAAGGAGCAGCTGGACAAGTGTTCGCAGCAGGCAGATTTCTTCATCTAATACACATCATGTCCTCTACCCAAAGCCAAATTGTGCTGTGCAGGACTGATACCAGAAAAGGTACATGTTAATAGTTGTTAAAATGTTAAACCACACTAACTGTGGCTATGTTTACATGAAGCTGACCAATTAACTGAAAAAGTATGAACCAAAAATGTAGATTTGGAGTAGTTTTACGTTTATTGTCTGCAGGTTGTTCTCTTCTTTACTGTTTAAAGAGGAGACCTGGCAGCAGGGACGGCCTTTAATGATGATCAACTGGTGTTTTGGGAAAAACTAAAGCACATCAGTAACTGGTCACCGTGGCCTGTTTTGATATGTCAAGGCAAAATTATCAGCTTTGACTGGGATTGTAAGAGTTTTTAAAACAGCCTCATCAAACAAAACTAATTACTTACGATATTACTTACAGTATTTAAGTATACACGAGTATATACACTCAGTTACCAGTTTATTAGGTACACCTAGCTAAAACAAATGCAGTCCAATACAAAAGCCCTGAAATAAGTTCTACCTTCATAAAGGTTATAATGGTCATTTTTTGTTAAAACAAAAGACATTTGATTGAACCTTGTGTTCCTATAATTGGTGGTGCTGCTGAATTGTACTGCATTATACTAAGAATATTTTGCGAATCCCATTTATATCAAATTTTGGAAAACACACTTATTCTTTCTTGTTGAGAGTCAGATAAGAAGATTGACACTCTCATATCGGTCCATTAAATATGAAGCTAAAG
Source organism: Macquaria australasica (assembly GCA_005408345.1). Lineage (NCBI taxonomy): Eukaryota > Metazoa > Chordata > Actinopteri > Centrarchiformes > Percichthyidae > Macquaria > Macquaria australasica. Next base: position 817,003 of record SEMN01000198.1, on the reverse strand, counting down.
CCAGCAGCCAGTTAGCTTATCTTAGCATAAAGACTGGAAACGGGGGAAACAGCTAGCCTGGCTCTGTCCAAAGGGATAAAAATACTCTTACCAACACCTCTAGCTCACAAATGAACACGTTATTTTTCACTTGCTTGATTCATACATAAAACAAAGTGCATGTGTTGGCATCGGGCAGACATCATTAACATGCAGAATCACCAGAAATGAGCATAATTCCACTCCCACATCTGCCTGAACCCCGAACTTGCATGTGTTCATCCAGATTCACAGAATAAGACCCCCCAAATGACAATTGTCACATGTTGCAATTACATTAATGTGAGCCTTTTAGGGGCTCATGACTGTAAGAGTGCAGAGGTAAATATCCACTAGGGAAAGTGGTATGGTAGGAAAGTTTCTTTACTGCTACTGTAGGTGACTGTTTGGTGTTCTCTATGAATAGCCTTATCCCATAGCATTACAGTGTCAGGGTCCTGATCCTAAGACAGGAGAACATTTATCACAGAGGCGGCCCATTTATAAAATGACATTCCTAACTGGCCTGCTTCCAGCTAGGAGAACCAAGCACTGGCTTTACTGAACACCGCGGGTAACAGGATCTAAGCTGAAAAGGCAAAAGGAGTGTCAAGAGGTGAAACAATCCTTCCATATCCTCCGGATCCTTGCTTAAAGGTTACAGAGAAGAACTTACCTGGTGTACAGTTCCCTGGAACAAGAGGAAAAGTTCACCACGAATATTGGTCAATAACAATCCAATTACCTCCACTCCTCAGTACACAGTAATGTCTCTTTGCTGATGTCTTTATATACATGATGCTGCATCAAATTCTGATCAAATAAGTCATCCAAATGCACACAGAGTGTGACATTTACATTGTCATTTACTGAGACAGTAGAATATTCATTATTAATTTAAAGCATGTTGAATTATTTAATGTAGACAATGCTATCGCGTTGAAAAGTGTGAACATCTACCGTTGAGTCAACAGATAAATCAGATTTCCTTCCCTGCTTGAGGGCAGCGCTGCCACTTAGAGTGGCAATTGAAGTGAAAAAGGGGGAAGAATATATACATAAATGCATGGTTTGTTGTTCTCCTCCTGTAGTTTTGGACATAAGCCATGAGGAAAACAGATTTGCACTAAGAACAGTAGCCAAGCCTCTAAATGTAAGCACTAATCATATCTACACACTCATTACATGAATTTGCACTGGACTTAGTTCAAGTGTGTGTCGTTCAAGAAACCAGAGAGAGTGTGTAATTTGTGTGATGAAACAAAAAGTCTCTCTGCAGATGATAAAATATGTACACGTCTTCTCATGATGCTGAAGGACTTGCCCAAGACCTCCAGTCGTCTCTCTATTAAGGTTAATAATTCACAGGGCAATTAGGGTGTGTGTGACATGTTCTGGTTTAGGGGAGGGGAATTCAGGACCAATGTAATGATGAGAGACCCCCCTCCCCATCTCCCCTCTGTGCCCCACCCCTTCATGCCCTTGATCTCAAGGCCCAGAGATCGACAACATGACAGTGACATTAACAAGCCTCCGCCAAGGGGGCCAACTTAGTGGCCCTTAACAGCCTCTCGTTAGCCTTATTATAGGACATATGGTTTAAATCACAGCTCAAGGAGATTTCTGCCCTCTTTTTTTTTTTTTTTTTGGCCAACGGATCTCTGGTGCCCCAAAACAAACAATTTTTGTCTGTCCAAAATGTCATGGCAGTTTTGTAGTCTGGAACAAAGTGGTGGACTGAGAAACACACCGGCATTACCATCCCTAGAGCCATGCCCCTAGCAGTCCATTAAAATTACTATTTCAGGAATTCATTGCTCACTGAAATAAAAATGTACTAAAAAAGGGGGGATCTCCAAATCATTAGCTTTAATATTCAAGCATCAATTTAAAATTTAAATTTAAAGAGAAAACTGAAGTTTAGCAAAATCATTGCCCACTGGCAAGTATAAGGGTTATTTAGTCTGACACTTTATTCCAGTAGCAATTGTGCTGAAGCCCTTTGAAGCCTGATTATTGGGCTCCCTGACTACATGTCTTCATTATGAATGCTGTAAATGTTGAAATTATGCTACAGTAGTGAAGCAGTAGTGTGTTTCTTGTTGCATGCTGCTTTGTTCTGAAGGAAGATGTGAAGCAAAGGCAAGACCGGTAGACATTTGTCTCTCAAAAGCAGCATGCAAAACCTTTAACTGAACATACCAACATGACAAGATAGGTGGTCAGTAACTCCTAATGTAAATATCACTATATTTCTGGTTTATCACACAACTTTACTAACAGCTCAAGAGCAACCCTTAAGACAAATCTATGTAGCTTTCCACCTTGCTTGTATATTCCAGTCTGGCCACTGGAAGTGACAGAAATCTATTTTCAGAACCGTTGTGGATGTACCACGCAAATGTCACGACAGGCAGGAGATGAAAAAACAGAACTACGGTATTTTTGCGGACAGACTCCTGTGTCAGAGCAAGGGTCAACAGATGTAACGGAGTTCACGCCTTGTCCACTTCATGCAACTCTGAATAGCAGAGAGACTTCTGGCCTAATTAGTCCTCTAATTCTGTCATTCCAGACAAAGCTATTTACAGACATGGGGTGATTCAGGAAGGAAACAGAATAGGTTGTGCAGCAGAGGAGGCCAGAAAAGCTGAGTCATCACTTCAGCCTTCAACTGTTCCAAACAAAATTGCTATGTTTCCCAGATGCTGATCCAAGCCTGAGTGTTGCTGAGATTTGAGTATGTGCACTGTGAGGGTGTAGATAATGGCGGACAGCTCACCTGAGTCTGCACCTCATATATGGCACTTCTCCATACTTGGAAAGAGGTGTGAAACACAATCCCACTTTACTCTCATGAGTTTTAATCTATTTTCACATTAACCCTTTGCCCCGATACTGGACCTGCAAGGTTTCCAACATAACACCATGGTGTCAACAGACAGATTCATGTGTCAGCTGGCATCAGTGAAGCGAAGCAGGGCAATATTGTGCCGTTTGTCGATGTGATGTGACTCGTGGCCTGGGGAGACGGGCACGACCAGGCCATAGGGCCCCTAGCTGGGTAATAAATCATGGGATGACAGGAATGGTGGCCTTTACATTATGACACACATATAGTATGTGCGCAGACAACTCAACAACTAGTCATACACTAGATTACACCTTGCACTTTACACTTTAACAACTGATGTACCACGGGACACCTACAGGTTCCTTTATTGATATCATCACAATGACTAGTACCTCATCACCATCATTCATAATCTTCATTTTTCATTGTATATGATATGGTTTCATCTGTTTTGCCAATTAAAAGATAATAGCCTGGTAGTTCTTAAGAATTTCATCAGCCCGACCTAATGTTTCAATATGTGGTTGGTGTCATGATTGATATCACACACAAAACAAATCAATAAACCTAAGCATCACATTCCCTAAGATACCCCATCTAATCAAAACTATCAATCTTGCATGTCTAGCTTGGTCTGTAGTCATTAACAGCCTGCAGAGCCTAAGGCTATTAGTGCTGGAGCTACCTAGTGAGCTGAGCAGAATACCTTGAACATTAGTGTGGTCAAACACCCTCAGCGCAGCAGAATGAATGAATGGCAGGGTTGTGGAGCCAGCAAAGCATGATCATACTAATGGGCCATGGTAAATGGACCAGCTATGGGTAGTATGGGCTGACTGGCCTGCTCTGTGATCCAGAGCCATGCCCATTTCACGGTGTCTGCCTGGGACCTGGCCGCACTTACTCACTGAGATGGAGAGCTCCATGTAGGAGCCTGAATTTTCAAGAAGGGTTTGTCTGAGGTGCCAGGACAATCATTGGAGACAAAAAGGGAGCTGTCTGTACTTGTTAAGTTGTGGGAAGACTGATACAGCATTGTAAGAGGAAACCTTCACTGAGCCTTGAACACTTTGGCCCATCTCCCTGTCTCCTTGTCTCACATGCATAGAAAGCTAGGGCTATATATAGCTTGGTGGCCACCATCCATTTCACCCATTATTCGACAAATTTGATTACAACAAATGTACAAATCATTTCTCTGGATTTATTAAAAGTAATGTCGGGCCAGTATATACAATGAGCCAGTTACCCGATCGGGTCAGTGCTCAAATAAGTAAAATTAAAAAATTGTTTAATTGAAATACATTTCCAGACATTGCTTTGCATGTGACGTTATTACATCTTCTCTACTCTCCAAGACTTCTCTCTGCTCTGCTTCTGTTTGTCCACCCACAGTCCCACGTATTCCGTGCAGCAAGAGTTGTTTTTTTCTTCCTTCATATCCCACTGGAAAATACAAGAAAATAATGGGTGTAAATCAAGCAATGTCTCATTGTCGCCTGAAGCAGTGCCCCTGATCCTAACAAACTCGTGACACTAACCACAGCTGACGAGTGCAGAAAGCTGAACAAGCCTTCTTCTGCTGTTAATGGCCAATGGAAAGATTCAGCTCAAGGAGGGAGAGGTCAGACGTCAGTGGCGGTCAAGTTGATCTTGTTTTGTGGGATGCCTCACATTAGAACACAATGTTGCGCATTTACTTATCAACACAGGTTTCCTCTACTGGAAAAGTATTTTTCTCCAAACAATATGGATTCAAGAAAAGAGGGGCTCACCAGTAAAGCTCTTTGGCATCCTGAGAAAAAAGCTTTATCATCCTTTATGTACTGACACAGAGCAGGACAGAATCCTTAATTAATGATTTCCTTGTATCACTGTCACTCCAACATAAATAAATAATGTTAATATAAACTGTAACTTCTGTACCACAGAGGGAAAAAATTATAAAACTCTTATTATTAAGTAAATGACTCACAGTATAATGATCTCTTCTGATGAACTGTTGGACATTTTTGAATAACAAATCCACATATTGTGTGATCACTCTTCTTAATTTCTGTTAAAATGTGTTACGCCCCATCTTTGATGATAAGAACAGCTTTCTGACAATATGGCAAGCAGACCAGACAATTCATCTTAAATGCTTTCACTGGAATAGTTATAAGTCTTCTCCAAAGAAAGCCCATCTCCCTGTCTTCTGCTCACATTCATAGCAGCCCATCTCCCTGTCTTCTGCTCACTTCTCATATTAATTTCTATGGATTTATTAAACATATTAACCCCCTTCCCCAAGCGGGTTAACTGCCTGTGTGGCCGATGGAAATAAAGAAATATTATGAACTATTTTTATTGCCCACCTGCACAGATATCGCACCAATCAAATTACCAGTACCAACATTGTCATGCTGTACCAATGTAGGGGGCGCTGTCACTGCAGAAAAATAAATAAAACTTAAATTTCTTCTTTTTGATGTTGCACCCAAAAGAAATGGCGGCGTCTCCATTTAGAAGGAATACACAAGATTATGTTTTGACTCCGACTAAGAATTGGATGTACTCAATTACTATTCCCTTTTTAAACTCAAATGAAACCTCAATGAAATGCAACACACAGCACACTGTACTTTGAATGCAAATACATTTTAAGTTACCACAAATATTGTACCCAAATTGAGAAAAATAAAACTGTTTACAATAAATCTGAAACATTACCAAACCACTTCTGTGTATTTCACTTATGAATCACACCCTTTCTCAAAAGTTTTAATTTAGCTTGAATTTCTTAGAAATTACTCTTTAAATTAAGTTCTGAAAAACTCACCTTTCAGTACCTTATTTACCCAATCTCTAATACTCAGCCAATGGGCCCACACCCTCTCTCTCTCACACACACACACACACACACACTGCAACTCAAAAGTAATGTCCCTTAAAATCAAATAAAACGATGCAGGCCTGAGTTGTGGCTTGGGAGCGTTGTGGCCTAAAACAAATGACCATTTTACTTGCTAGTGCATGTTCCAAAATAAAACACAGGTGCAATATTGGCTGGTACTCACAACTCCATGGATTGTCACCTGAAGCATGGGCAAGGGAAAGATGGAGACTGGGCTAGGAATGGCGGCTAAAAGGCTGTGGGTGGATTTCAGGCTGGCTGCAACAGTCCAAAACGGTGCTCGGGCTGGTGGCAACAATTCAGAACAGAAGCTGTAGCTGGCGGGAGACATCTACTCCTCGCAGGGTCCAAGGAGAGTTTCCTGGTCCTCTCTATCTGATGAATACAAATGTCCGTCAGTCACTTTAATCACTAACCAGTTAGTTTTAGCTGTAGTTTAGCTGACACTACTGACACACACTAACAACATACAGTAAGGCTGCTACCACATTGAGAGCTCAGCTAATGTCTTCAAAATGCTCTAGTTTGACTTGCAACATTTAGATATTTGGCTGACCAGTGACAAAATGCTTGCTGCACACATAGACATACTGAGTGTCAGGAACCCACAGTTTTCCCATTCATCCTGCTGATGCCTCACATCTGGGACTTAAATGCGCTCCGTCTCTATGCTAAAGCGCTAATCGCATTGAATTGGTACAGTATAGAAAATTCACACACGTGTGTTTACCCTCTGTAGATAGCAATAATTCCTTAACCAGGTGGCACAACTCTGCCTTAACCGAAGTTAAGGACATGTTCACTCTGCCAAACTCAGCTGTCACAGGGATGCGCCTGCTTTGCGTCTACATTGCGTCTGACGTGTGGCTCCACCCTGCGGCGTAACCTCCACAACCCGCCCCTCTACCTTTACAATGACAGGTGATTGGGACACAATTAAAGAAATGTCAAGATAGACTGTGAAATAACCACATTGCTTTTTATGTGCATAGAATAAACTATTTATTTTAATTAAATTTATTAAAACAGCAGCAAACATTTATCTCACACCTATGGTCTTAACAGTCGCTTGTTTTACATTCACAATGAACTGCTGAAATTATTTTAAATGAACTGGTTTTAATATAACATATTTAAAGATTATTTATTAATCTGTATTTGCTTATTTATTTCTGTCTACAAATAAAATTTTAGCCTGGGCTACATTGGACAACGACCAAATAAGTAGCTACACAAGTCAAAACAAACACCGGATATTGATTGGATATTGACAGGATATTGACAGGATATTGATTTCTTAGCACAAATTAATTTTAATTTTAGTTCGACTATAATAGTTTCTGAATATGAGAAAATAACTACTACTACTTGCTGCCAAGACATCCAGCATTGGTTATACCCACTGCTGTGATGCAGGCAAATCATCTGATTAGTTTTTCTAGTTTCCTCTTCACAAAGACAATCTATGCTGGCCATGCTATTAAATTCCAATTAAAGGACCTCTCATCTGTGTGATATTTGGGATCTCTCTTCTCTTCACCACTAAATATACTAATACCATTATACTGTACAATAGCCTATATGACTGCGTGTATGTAATGTGTGAGAACTGTGATGACAACGTCAAAAAGTATTTCCATTGACATATGCTTGGACCTAAAATATTTATGTATAAAAAAGCTGCATTAAAGATCAGTCTCATTAACAGCCTTGCAGTGAATTGTACTGTACCTGTGGAGATGACACCAGACTACTTATACCTTCCAGTAACAAGCCTGAGGGACTGTGAGCCAATGAACTTAGGAAGCAAACAATTGATGTAGGAGGGAAAAGGCCAAACTCAGAACCATGTAAATGACAAATATCAATGTAGGGAAAATGAATGCACAAGGAAACACTAAGTTATTATACCATGAAGTCCATAAATCCATCAGAAAGGTCAGAGGGGCTTTTAGCTGGCATTAATCACACTGAGAGGCAGATACAAAATACAAGGAACAGAGTGACAGTGAAAAAAGCTTTCTCTTCTCCCTCTGTCTGTGTCCTCTGTCTGAGTCTCTGAAATTGCACACATCTGTCCCTGTTACTCCCAAAAATACTTTTAGAGGGATGTCTTTCACAGGGGTGTAGCTCTTGCTCACACGGTAAATCAAGGTGTTATTTTTCCATTTTCTGTGTGGGAGTTTTGATTACTTTTTCCCAGTGGCTGTGCCTCTTGTTTGTGGCCAATTTTTGTTGTTTGCTTCCATGACATGTAGCCCATTAAAGTGAAATTTAACTTGGTTTTGTTTGTCCTCCCTCATACAAACGTATTATCTAATCTGGTTCCTCAAATAATTATTGTTCACATAGGGTTTTGTTGATATGCTTGTTGTGTGTAAAGATTGTGAAAATATTCTTGACACTGTTATTAGCAAAGAGCCTATGTTTTTAATCATGTTTTTATTAAAAAGTAGATTTCCCCCATCTCCTAAAATTGTAAACACATACAGACTCAAGGTAATATTGTTCCAAATGCTTTGGTTTGTGTTTGCTTACTTACCACTTATGTCAACAAAGTTCCTGCTGAAGCACCATTCTTTACATCAGTCTCAATAAGCAACCCTTTTAATGGCATATGATTCATAACTTTGTTCAAACAGAAGCCACTCGTAGCCCTGCTTTCCCACATTATGACTATTATTATTATAACTATACTTTGCGCTCTTTCAAAAGCTCAAGCTTGGTGGTGGGCTGACTGTGTATTTATATTTGGTGAAGCCCTGTGTGTGGCCACAAGTGCTGCCTGCTCAGATTGGCTCTTAAGGAGGTGTAAAAACCAAGCCAATTACAGAAAGCACAAGTGTTGCAAGATGAGAATGGAGGGGGAGACAAGTAGTAGCCAAGATTAAACTGAGAATTGGGAGGGACAAAAAAGTTACAAGCATAACAAAATTGAAACTCTGGCTGCGCTCAAACAAGACAGACACTGAATTATAAAAATAAGCAGAGCTGAATTTTCTTTCTGTTCATTACTGCATGCTTATAGCTCATCTGTACTGTATACAGCAAGGTCATAAAATAATTTGCTTTTAGTTTCCTTCTTCAAACCTTGGAAGAAGGTTCCCTCACCCCCACAGTTGGCCCTCTTATCATTATTTATTAGTATTGTGGGTATGCTCGAGAAGGAATATGGCAGTATAAGGGCATAGGGGGCGTCACGCTCAGGTAAAGGCCATGGTCTCCTATCAGAAATGCTATCCATAATTTATCAACTAAACAAATGATGCACCTTGGCTCTCCCATTGTTCTTGTGCCCTTATCTTTCCCTGCCTGTGAGGAGGTGGAGCGAGTGAGCTTGAACACAAAGCCAGCTGAGACAGAGGCCTAAGCAGACCAGATGATAATGATCCAGCCAATCCATAGAATTGTGGGTTTCTGCATACCCAGCCACATACCTCTTTCATAATTACTTACAATTTTTTTTTTCCATTACAGAAAGATTGCTATAGTTTAAAGGCATTCTTAAACTATTCACAATATACTCAGAAGATTTCAAATATTTTAGTGTAGCCGCACAGGGTTAAAATATAAGTAGCAACATGTGATGAATGCATATTGCATGTAGAGCTGCAGCCACAAGCTGTAGCTACAGGGTTCTGTGATGCTTTCTCCTGTTCCTTTTTAAAAAATGTATTCATCAAAAGGCCATGATCCATCTCGTGTTGCATTTAGCTTGGAGCAAATCTATATCCCAGCCTGCATTTCCTATAATTACATATGGGGCAGTATTCATCTTTTCTTGCTACAAAGACTGGCTTGTCTCATTTGTAAATATAAAGCCTATGTGACGTGTGTGCTCTTTATCCCTGCTTTTTAATATTCTTATTAAATTGCTGATGTGAATAGAACACCTGTTTTGCTGTCACACCTCTTTAGATTTTTCTAACGCATTTCTGAATTATTTGTTAAAAAAAAAAAAGGAACAGGTTGCCAAAACATGACAGCTAAATTACAGTACAGCACTATGTTTATGGACATTCACAGAGCCACTAAAATGCAAACCTACTACATCTGAAATATACAGATGTGACCTTTGAAAAATGTTTTCTATTTATCTTTATTATTCATGCACCTCCCTCACAATCAAGTACTGCAGAATAGTGGACAGGACAGACTATATCCTACTACTCTGTGTCTAACAATTATTTGCAATACCATAGCTAAATAAGATAAATAATTTAGCATCCTTTTATTAGGCAGTGTAATAAAGCTGATGTCTTTATACAGCGGGGATCTGGCTAGCTGTGCAGTTTCTAAGTGAGATGGATGAGGCAAAGCCTAAACTGCTGAGGGGTGAAGTGAATTAGGCTCACATTAGGGCTTACATTACAGTCAAAATGGAGGAGAGTGAGCAAACAAAAGAGCCCACGCCATATAGCACAGACTTAATGAACAGGAAAAAAACTTTGATGGAAACTAAGAGCAATTAAAATTTTAGATAAGAATGTCAAGGGTTATCTAAAATATATGTTACCTGAAATATATGTGTGTGCGTTTGTATGCTTGCACTATGACTGTGGAATATAGAAATGACTAATTATAATACGTAATGTGCTTACTGCACATATTTGTTATCTGTTATCAACCTTAAAGTAAATTAAACATCCTGTGAACATGGGAATTAATTTTCTAGCTTGCTGAAAATGGTATTGTCTCTCAAGGTCTGTATAATTATCTCTAAAATAGAGCACAGTCAGTTGGGTCCATATCTATTAAATCTGTCACAAGTTATGGAAATTGAAAAATAAATTCATAATACAAACAGAAGCTGAATCAACATTAAATCTCTGTTCTTTCTTCTTTTTCGTGTCTGTGTATTCTAGTCATCCCATAAAGTTCTCATTTTAAAATATCCCAAAATGCACACAGTTCACGTTGAATTATCTAACACCAAGGATTACAGTGTAAGACACAAAGGACGGAGAGAGACAGAGAGTCTTCTGACAGGCTTTCACCTTGGTTATAAAATGTCAGAATGTCAAGGCTTTTCTACTTGGCACTACTTGCGGGAGCCTCATTTGATACCCAATAAATGTATGACAACATTTCAGTGGAGCAGTCAGGCAAAGGCCTGGGTCGCATTTTAAAAACATCCTCTGACCTTTCCACGGTGGCGGTAATTGCTAATGCCAGACAAGGAGAGAATGTAAGTCTCTTATGAGCCACTGCATTGAGAATGGACCCGGTGACAACGGTGATGGGAGAGAGCTTAACAGGGGATGCAACAGGAAGGAAATAGACAGCAAGTCACAATTTCAAGGAAAAGAAATCTACCCACAGACTTTACCAGGCTATAAATGCAACCTAATCATCCCCACACTGCACAGACACGTCAGCTGGTAATGAAAATAAACTCTGCATCATATCCTTTTGAAAAGACACAATATTTTAGGTCTCAGAGGGATCCGGGTTTCATTTTCTTTACCTTAGTCTCAGTGTCAAGGGGCTAAAATTTGATGGCGGTGTGACAACAAATCCATTCCTCCTATTTTATTCCTCCATTGCTTCAGCCCAGTGCATCAATGCTGTGACAGAGACAGATCAGAGATGAAATTAGAGAGACATAAAGATGACTCGAGGAGTTGGAAAAAAATCCACTTGAACAGGAGAAACGGCTTCACTCCGGAGCAGAGTCAGGAAACTTCTTCTGCCAGTGAGCGTGTCAAGAGGAATTCATCACTGGGAATAAAAATAAAGCTCCTTTCATATCGAGTTATTAAGTCTCAGTCATCCTGCAGCAGTTATTCTTGCTGATAAAATACAGTATCTAGTTCATATTATATCTAAATAAGTGAAAGTCTAGAGCTCTTTCTAAAATAAATCTGTTTTTGATGTGATAGAAACTCTTCAGGTTATGGGTGGAGTCTTTCATACATTCACATGCAGTAGTAGGCTGTGTTAAAGATTTGTAACAAGGACCAACGGCTTGGTTGGCGAACTTCTCATTAAACTCTATAAATTTCACCAGCTGTGGTCAGTGAGAGCTAAATCAGAGCTAAATAGTGACAGGTGTACATTTAACAAGCAGCACCATGTGCTTGCAAAAGTATAATGGCGTTTCCCATTGTCCTGTATGATCCCACCCATGGCTGCCACCAGTCGTGGGTTTTCAACAGCCCCTCTGGCCAACAAAGCTGGGGCGTTAATCTCATCACCTGGGTCTACTGTTGATCACACTAATCACAACCGGAGGAGACATTGGATAGATGGAAATATATGTGTTTATGGGGCCTGGAACTGGACTTCAGGCAGGTGTTTGGTTTCTGTGCCATCGCCGGCACCGCCAGTGCTCACTCACTGCCCATTCGTATTATAGCCTTCAGCCAAAGAGACAGCTTGCGAGGCGCTGGCCCCTGATCCCAGCACATTAGTTTAATGCCTAGATCTGTGGAACTGTTCCTGACTCCCTCTCCAGGCTGGCACAGCAGCCTGCCAGACAAACAGACAGACAGACAGACAGACAGACATGTGCACACACACACACAGACACACAGCCTCATCATACTGCAGCTCAGAAATGCAAAGTAGCATCTTTTGAAAGTTACTTGCTTCTACTTTCTGTAGCTTCTAACTGGCATCAACTATGAACAGCTGTGACATGTGGCAAAGATGTAAGCATTCCAGCATGTTGCAAAAATACATAAAATGGCCGAAGAATGTCTTTATGTGTTTGCACTGCACTGTCTTTTTTGTTTTTGTTTTTGTTTTTTCGATACGTGTGTAGCTATGCACCAGCAAGATTTATTTATTTGGCTCTTGCCATGAGCGCAGCATGTGCTCATGATTAGAAGTTATTTACCAAGAGTAAACAAGATCCATTCAAGTAGATCACTGAGTAAATACACAGCAGGTTGTGTAATGACCAATTGTACCTTAAAAATAAGCCCATCCATCCTCGTAGACGCCATCAGAAGGAGACCAAGGGGGCAACTAGCAACCCATCTGTCTATGTGTCAGCACTTATGTGTCAGTGCTAAGGAGACACAATCTGTTCAAGATAACCTGCCAGAGGAAGAGAGCAAATAAACATCTGCATGTATATTTATACAGTATATCCAAGCCTCCGCCCTAATGAGTGTTAGGCGCACTGGTTGAGGATCTGGATTTGATTCTGAGCCAGCGTCGTCTGTCTTTCTCTCGGTTTCACCTGGACTCCAAGACATGCTGACAGCTTCAGAAGCCCCTGGAGTGAAGATCTAGGAGCCAACATATGGGCTGTCAGTAGAATGGGAGAGACAAACTCTTGTCAGAGATTTTTCATTTTGCCCAACAGTTGGTGAGGATGGATTTTTTTTTTTTTTTTTTTCTTTCGGAAGGTTGGCTGAAGGGGCTGTTTTTGACAAAAGGGTGTATGTGGTGAAAACTTATGAGTGCACTTTCAGTACAAGTAAACGATGCACATTTCATATTTGATGGAATGTACGACGGCTTTTGACAAAGAAACTATTTGTGTAAGTAAAATTAACATTTGTCTCAGAATCCTGGCAGTAAAATATCCCTCCACTTCAGGAATAGATACATTAAGCATACTTAGTAAGACTGTGCAAACTTTTATGGAACTGCTGTAGATATGCATCTATGATTACTAATTAAACAAAACAAACTGATAAGACATAATCATAATCAATAATCATCTTCTATTTAACTCACACCCACACAAACAACGATGTGAATATACTGTGCACTTCAAACAAAACTATCATCTTTCAAAGGGTTTTTTTTCCTGATGGAAATCCTGTGAGATCAACAATGTTGGGCATTTTAAACCATCAATATGACAGACTAATAACGGCTCTTAATATAACTTTACTATTTGCTCTGCCTGAGATTACCTGAAAAATGTTTCTTTTCTGTAACTATCCACGTTAATTTGAATGAATTATTATTATTTTCAGTCATCTCAGAATTTCTCAGTCTCAGTCTCTCAGTCTCTGTCTTGAAACAAAAAATTGCTTTCTCTTTCAATTATTTGGAAAAATAAGCACTAAAGAGTCTGGGTCAAATAAGATGGATTTTAGCATTGCATGCACACACACAAACACACACACACACCTGTCACCAAAGACTTGTCAACACTAGCCTCCATCACAGCCCCTCCCTGTGATGTCTGATGTGGCAAGAACATCAGCACGTTTTTGAACGGCCCATAAATTAGTCGCAAATGTTTGCACAGTTTAACCTTGTGTAGGTGAGGGCTGATTGAGGAATACAGAAATAGAGCCTGTGTGAGTGTGTGAGTGTGTGTGTGTGTGTGTGTGTGTGTGTGTGTGTGTGCAAGAGGGAGAAATGGACAGACAGACCCCTTTTATGTTTCTTCCAAACCTACACAATTTTTAAAGGAGAGTGAGCAGTTCTTAGTCAAAATATTTTAACAAAAAGAAGATACTGATGAGAATGAAAAAAGTGAGAACTCAGCATGAACTGGATGATTTCACTTCTAACCCCTTGGTATAAAAGTTTGTCTGTGCTTTCGTAGCAGCAGCTACTAACTGAAATTACAGCCTTCTTACCACAGCATTTTTGCGGCTGTAGTATATTTTGCATTGTTATGTGAAGTATGTAGCGTTATGACAGTAGCAAAGAAGAAATGAAACAAAAACATTGAATGCACCATCTGTTGTGTCATTTGAGTGATGTTAATACACTGTCCATTTCCATATGTGAAATGTGCTTAAATCTATTTCACAGAAAGTTTTGATATCACCTGCTCGTGTTACAGCTTAGGCTAGCCATCAACAAATTACTGAAGTAGTCACTGTACTTTCTGAAGAGATTTAACACTATCAACTGCAAAATTGATTTCAAAACCATCTCAATTTCTATAGCTTCAGATTATGTAGTTTTGCATCTTCTAGATAGATAATATTTTATATTTTTGTGTTCTTTTCATCAGCTGAGCTAGAAATAGCTCCTCCCCTGATCCATCATGGCACTCCTGCTTATGGTTGAAAGGACGTTGACAGGGTCTCTAGGCTTTCAGTTTAGTTTGAGAAGTTGCCTTTAGGGTCCTGACAAGGACAGCCGGCTTCACGCACCACCTGCCAATAATGTTAACAAGGACCCACAGCCCCACGCTGATGTGGCCTGTTCCAGCACTGGAGGGACTGCTGGCAGTAATGGCCATATCTTTCCCACATGGTGTCCAGCTCTCAGGAATCCTCCCTGCAGCTTGCAGTGCAGCACGGTCTCCACACAGCCGCAGGAAACAACACACATGTCGCGCATGGCACAGCAACTCACCAAAAGCACCAAAGCACCTGCACATATTCTGAATATAATCAAATTTCTTATTTTAACTGATCTTATATTATGTTTTTATATTTTTATATTATATTTATGTTATTGAAATTATCTCTCAGACTAAGTGTGTCAAAGTGACTGGTCAAAATATACCAACATACATGTTGCTTTCACTGAATTTAAATCTTTGTAACCACTGTCTTACTCAGAATTGCCTTTACATTTACAGGCTAAAAATATTGACGAGTCAAAAATGCATTGATGTAAAAATATGAGGCATTAGTTTTATGGCTCCACAACACTTCTGCCTGATTATACAAATTTAGAAATGCATGAGAGGGAGAAACAAACCATGCAACATGCTTGAACAGAGCATTTCTGAACCAGAACAACTGGCTTGTTGTGTATCAGTGGTATCATTTCACGGTGCTCAGGCGATTTAAACACAGTCACTTCTCTTCCCCAACTGTTATGGCATGCATAATAAAGAGGTGGTGAAATCATTTGTCAGGCGTTGAGGGAAGTTGTTTAGTACCCGGGGGATGGATTTTTCACTTTCACAGACTGTGATGAGGCAAATGCTGTGTTTGTTCACTTGACTCAAAAGGCCCCAACATTTAATACTTAGAACAAAATTATTATCAAAGCATTTTGTGGACACAGGCTTCCCCTCACATGAGAGCTAATCAGTTTGAATGGTTATGTGAGCTGTAATCATGGTGCCAACACAGTCCCAAGGCTCGGGGCCTATTACACTCTGTAAAATATTAATGACGCTCAGTAAAAAACATTTAAAGCAACTCCCAGAAGACATGAGAGCACAAACATCTTCCCCCCTGCTGAGCACGCTTAGACAGCTCAGCTGTCTCAATGTGCCTCTCTTTCTAAGCTTTAAACACTGACCTTGGTAAGAGTGTGTCATTGCTGTTCTAAAAAATAAAGGTATTGACAAAATAAAAGCTACGCCACTGTGAACAGACTTTTAAGAAGATGAAGCCTAAATAAGTTTGGAAATGTCATTTCACGAGGTATCTTAATGCTGAATTGTTGAATGGAAGTGTGCATTCACTTGCGACAACATTAAGTACTAAATGCATCATTTGGGGATGAATGGGCTTCCACATTGTCTTCGCTGGTCTATCAGCTGTGACGAGCCCATCGCGTGGGCAGCTGAGAGAATCTGGACAGCTATTCTGGGGCTCGTGCTGGACAGATAGCTTGGGCTACAGCCCAGACATCGTGTTAAGACCCTCCTTGTTCTTAAACACACAAAAGGAAATGAGTGAGATATCTTTCCACTGGTGCTCATTATACATCATCATGGCACAGAGGCCAATCCATTAGCACATTCACTGGCTTCGTGGAACTCCTCCATCTTGTGAAAAACAGCCAGACGACCGAACAAATAGTAGACATGAGTATGATAATAACTCAAAGGCTGAAGGATGGAATGAGTCTGAGGGAGATAAGCTGTGGAAAGCATATCCATGGAGGAGAACACATCAGGAAGAATCAGGAAACATCTTGACTTGACAACCAAAAGCAGTCCTAATTTTTTTTTTTTTTTTTTTTCATTGGTTAAAAATTTGTTGAAAATGTAAACCTCACCATCAGCATGAATTGAACTGAACACGACAAACAAACAAGCAGATGATGCTAGTGAAAGCAGATGGTAGATGATACAGCACCTGGGCTCCACTTAGATCATAAAACAGTTTCAATCTCCTTTTATCATTTAGAACACTAGAGGGTAGACAGTTATTGTTCAGACAAGTGTATCTGAACTGTAATGTGCCATAAACATATAATAGGGGCACAATCTTCAATATGACAGTGGTAATGGCCCATATCATATAGGTAGAAGTAAAGGAAGAACTGGTAATGGGACTATTAACTAAGAAAGAGCACGCACTTGCAATGGCACAGGGATAGTCTGAGGAATATCTTCACACACAGTATTCACACGTGGATGACTGCAGAGAATTAGGCCAAATTCTCTGTACCATCATTCAAGTTGGGACCTGTTAGGGCCTTTAAACCATGTTGTAATTACAAATTATTTTTTCTAATTAATTTCGGGCTTCGTGTTCCATTAGCTTGCGGTTATGCGGGTTACAGCTAATTGAAAATGTTATTAAGCTAATAATGTTTACTTTGTCTTGTGTGGGTTGAACCCGGTGCTGCTAAAGTACATCTCCTCCCTCTCTCCCTTTCATTCTCAGGAGCTGTTTGCTTATTGTAATTGAAGACGGGAGAGGGTTTTTTTCCCTGCAGGGCTACTTCAGTCCCCTAATCCATATTGACATGGTGTCTCCAGGAGATGGGCAGAATGTTAACCTGCAGTGCTGCTGTGTCTCCTCATTACAGAGTGGCAGGGACCGATGGACACAGGCTGGCCAAGTGACTGCCTCCTCCTGCCTAAAACAATCATGCAACAGCTCGTCTTTACTTTATATCATGCTGTTGTTGGTTTGCTTCAGTGTCATTATATTATGTGACAAACAAAACACTTTCTCTGTAATATTCAGTATATATCTACAGTGTTTGTGATAATATAATGCAGTGAAAGCGTGAGCCTGTAACATTAAGTGCGGGGTAAATTTCTGCTCTCTGTGCTAACCTTTGTTATCCAGTGTAATATTGCTGTGTAACCGTGAACAACATGTCCTCAATCTAATTTTCTGCCAATATCACTCTGTCTAACTTCATCAGGTTTCAGCCTATCACATGGCAATAATTAGTGAAGGTGGGCGTAACCATTAAAACCAACTATTAACACAGTCAGACGTTTTTAAATGGTTCTCAAACAAGATATTGCACGGTGGCATATCTTTTTTGTTGTTTAGAATCAGATAAAAACCTCATGCAATGAAACCTTAGAAACAATGGGTTATAGAAACAAAAGAATTATAATGTGTTGAAAAAATATCATTGTCGTGTTCTAAACCTCTCTTACCCCGGATCTTTTAATTTAATCCATATTTTACTGTCCTTTACTTAGAAAAATATAACTTTTGATATACCTGTGTCAGCATTTATAAAACATGTTCTTACACATAATATTAGTATAGTATTTGCCCAATGATTTTGTGAATAGCCAAAATAAACAGGCAGCACATGCATGTTTGTGTGCACCAAATTCTCCTCATTATAAAATACTCAAACTGATGGCGAAACTCTTGGGCCATGTCAATTTAATTGGTAAGTCTGAGCTTTATCTGAACAGCATGATAGGACAACATCCAAGAACCTTGACGTGACAAGAACCAAGAAAAACAACAAGCATAGTGGCTAACATTTGCTAATTTTAGAAACAGAGAAACATTGGACGTCCTTGCCTTTGTTAAAATGATTATTCTCTCCATTCTTCTTCCACCCAAGACAACAGCACAGGCATCTTGTGAGCAGTGACACGTTAATTGTTTGGTTCACTCTGCTTAACTCTCAGACACTGTGATAATGATTTTGTCTCCAACTTTTGCCTACAATATTAGTAACTGTTCGAAAATGTACTTTTACCAAACCATTGCCATATTTCTAATTTCAGGCTTTCACTGGTTTTGGTTTCCATGGCACACCAGTTGAGTGATACAAACCTTTGCTTTAAAATCCTGTGCCCAGGCTACTTAACCTCTCGGTGTTCTCACCTTGTTCCTGCTTTTCAACAGCCCCGCTATGGAGTGGAGGAAGCCAGTTTCCCATCAGTCTGTTAAAGCTAGATTTGCATTAATGAGGCCTGCAGTGTTAAGCCTGAGGGGTGGCTTTTGGTCGAATCACCAGCTGCTGCAAAATAAGCCACAAACTTTTACTGACACAAGCATTCAGCCAGACTAAGCACAGGAGGATCTGAGGTAGAGGACGTTTGAAGGAGAGTGTGTCTTGATGACAGCCTTGTATTATTTGATAGAAAACTTGAGGGGGGAAACACATAGAGCACATTTTAAGTGATTTTTGTTGTGTTTAAGAGCAGACAAAAATAATGTTGTATTCAATTTTTTTTATTCAATAGGCCTAAATCAATAAAAAAAATAAAAAAAACATTCTTAATGTTTTTGAAAGTCCCTATACATGATTGGTCCTCAAGATTTGATTCTGCTTAGACAGCTGGATAGCAATAACAATGAGGTGAAAGTTATGGATTTTAGCTTTACCTTTTTAGCCATGCTGGCGGCAGGTCACTATGCATGGCAATGGTTGGCCTACCACTTTGGTCCAGTCTGAAATATTGGATGGATTACCATGAAATTTGGTACAGATATTCATGTTCCCCTCATGGATTGTACTTTGGTGATCACCAAATACCTACAAAACTAAAGACATTCCCATTACCCCCAGCTGTACAGTGTGTAGTGCTAATTAGGAAATGCTAGCATGCTAACACGCTAAACTAAGATGGTTATACCTGCTAAACATCAGCATGTTAGCATGCTGACCTTAGCATCTAGCTCAGTAGGCTACAAAGGTGCTAGCAGGGCCGCAGTCTCTTCATCTTGTTTATCTGTTCTGCATTCTCAGGTTGTATCTGCATACCTTTTACATTCCTCTCAGGAGAAATCACAGATCTAATATAAATCATTCACCAATAATCCAGAGTTCTTTGAATAATTTTAGCATGTGTGGCAGGTTTCAGTGGTCTCGTCAAAGAGCATTTTGATCATCCAAATTGTGTGTGTAAATTGATTACTGTTACCAGTTGTATAATCTGCCAAAGAGATGGGTGAGGAAAGTCCAAACAGATAGTGTTATGCACTATTTTAGGGTTAATCAATTTCATGTTCATTGTTGAAAGATATCTATAAACTACTGTGTTACTTGACAGACACCATAGAAGAAGAAATAAGCCGTCATTTAAAAATCTACATTTGCATATATTTAGCCTCCCTTAAAAGCAGGTCTTTGGCCCCATACCCAGAGACCATGGTGAGACCTTGCAGGGCAGCGGATGTTAACAGACTGTATTACTCGTCTTTATAGCAGACTGTTGCCATCCCGAGTGTGCTATATTGGCCACAGGGAGCTCAGACTTTATGTTGAAGGCCCAGATAGCTCTCAGCAGTAGGCTAGTTCTCACCTCAAACAAAAATTGATGCTGTCCCTGGTGCTTCATATGCACAGCATGGGTGAGCCTTGTCAAAATGCTTTGTGGCTTCTGTCAAGCTGTTTCACATTGATGGAAAAACATAATTGATTTGGAACAATTTCCGATTGGTTATGAATCCTGAATTTGTATAAAATCCTTTTGTTGAGGGCTATCCAAACAGATACCGTATATGCAGGGCATCATTATTCCTCACCACATGCATTTCCCTTCAGTGCCTTCCTGTGATCAATCCGCAATCATGTTATTATTATGGAGCTATTTCCAACAATGAAAGTGAGATTGAAGCTCCAGTGACTTGTTGAATGAAACCCTAATGGATAGCTGTGGGAAACTGCCACAGAGACTGATTAATTAGACCTTCACCATGAGCTCTAAAGCCTCTCCTTTCCATCTTATTAGAACAAAAGCCCCCACATCTTGGCTACAATACTTATTATCCTTTCAGAGTAGTGAAAACTGATATTCTCTGCATGCACAATTGCCTGATGATGAGTGTTCTGTGTTACTGCCATGGATGGAGATGACATTTTGTTTTACTTCCCGCTGCACATCCCACAGCCACATTTTCTCTCACCCTCGGTCCCATCTGATTAATGGTGATCTGATATTATACCAGTGAGAGCAGGACTGGAGCCTGACCAGGTGTGACAGGCCAGTAGGTCTCAACAGCAGGAGGCGATAATGATGATGGTCAGTGCGCACAAATGGAAATGCCCACACAAAAAAATCACTCACATCCACTGATCACAGAATAACTCTACTGTGCAATATCTAACATGATAAAAATTATGATTGGGACCTACTATTGTTACTGTGTAGCTAATCAAAGGGCTGCTATGGTTGTGCAGTCGTGTTTTAGTATAAATGGCTCTTGAAATGGGTAAGTACACTACACCTGAGTTTGTTTACAACAGAAATGTGAGCATTATTACTGCTTGTGCATCACATAAAGAAATACCTATTTAGTCAGTAATTTGGTATTGAATCCTGCAACAGAGGGACTTGATCAGGGTCAAAACCTTGTCTTGCTATGCTCACACATTCACAGGGAAATTGACAATTTGCATGAGTGCCAAGACAAAGCATTATTTTGTTGGTGGGTCACGCAACTCTCTGACATACTCATGTATAAATTGTACAATAAATCTAACTTATGTAATCGCTTTTCTTCCTCCATTCTCTTAAGGATCAAAAATACATCACCTTTTTCCATTCTGTGTCAATGCGCATTTAATGAGATGCAGCCAGTCTGTGGCAGTAAAATTGTATGCTGGCGAGCTGGAATGATGCCAGACTGGACCAGAGACATCTGTTCACATTATTAATGAATCAATTATATGTCACACATGTGCCAGGCCTGCAGGGGCGGAAGGGGAGATGTGACGATGGGGAGGAGAGAGAAACGCAGAGTCTGAATATGCTGAGGTGTTTGGGCTCCCCATAGGGCCTTAGCCTTCAGCCACTGCTGTTTCTCTCACAGATGACTTATATACAGCCTGTCAGGACTGCATGTCAGTCAGTGTACAGAGAAAAACAAAAGAAAACTTAGAAATCAAGTGGAAGCTGTGTGGGAAATAATGGGAATGGAGAGTGGGAAAAAGAGAAGAGTTACGCTATAAGACATAACAGCATGCACTAAACCTCATTATCATTGCTGATAAGTGAGAGAAGAGTAAAAATGTCATTGAGTCTGCTCCAAAAGTTGCCACCAAAATACACCAAACAACATTATGGTAATGCTTTCTACCAGCTGCAGCATGAAAAATATGGGCTGTTACCACATTAGTCTGTACATGTCCGCAGGCACTCACATATATGTAATTGTACGTCAACAGTGAGACAGGTAATACTTACTGTTTACCCGGTCCATGTGATTCATCATGCAAGCTGTGTGCAGGGATGCTGTCAGTGAGCATTTACATCATGAGAGACGAGGTGAGGCCACATTCTCCGTGCTTAACATGGTGGCCATTGACTCTTAATGGGCTCCAGCATGTTTCATACCCCCCTAGAGAAAGCTGCTTGCCAGGGCAGACAAACTGTACATCCCTGTGCTCTCCAGAGCAGCGGCCGGGGAGGGTTTACTTCTTTGAGTCAAACATGGGGGAAAAAATATAAGTGAGGAACATGTTTATAATGAAAAAAAGAATGCTTCCTAATAATTTTTATGAAGGATAAGATCTTTTTAATTAATTAATTACCGTCAGATGAGTCAAATTCCTGATACAAACATCGCAAATTAAAAATTCTGCTGTTTATTTTACAGTTGGGGTGAGAATCATTTTTCGGTTATATATTCTGAGTTGACTGGGGAGTTGTTTGTCCGTTCAGAGCAGATGTGATTCTGGGACAGCTGTTCAAAACTGTCAGAAGTGTTAAATAAACTCTGATGGGAATAAGCTTACATAAACATTGGCAAGATGCTGATTTTCTACACTCTCAGATTTACATTAACACTGGCTGCGTACCGTCTGAATTCTAAAACAAAATATTAATTATGCTGGAAAGATGTCATAATATATAGGCAATAAAAATAATGAGTGCACATTCAGACGAGCAGGCAGAAGACTGCAATGTCATCAGCACGCTAAGAGACAATAGCTCTGTTTGGACAAGTCATCCCCTCAGTGGCTTGCCTGGATTCACTTTCTATAATTTAGTTCCATTTTAAAATGCTGCTCCTTCACAACAGTCAGAAGTAGTTATCTACAGCAGTGGACATCCTATTTATTTTAGGCTGGTCTTATCCTCAAGTTTGAAACTATTAAAGGGCAGTAGCAGTGTAGTAAAAACAGGCATTATTAACATAAAAGGTCGCATTTTTACAACATCAATGAACCATTAAGCACTGACACGTGGAACCAAGTTTATTGGCAAGATATTTTTCCCTCTTCATTAATATTACACCATTCAATTTAATGGAATTTTACCAGTGTAATTTCTAATAGAATAAGAATAAATGGTGGATTAAAATTTAAATATGCAAACATTTTAGAAAATATTTTTCCATAGGCAGCAGATCAATTTGAGGAATACCTGGTTCCCTAACTTCTGAAATACCTCAGCCAATGCAGAACACAAAAGAAATCAAATTGAATAAGATTCAGGTTATTCAAACCGCTTTTACCTCTCCTGGGTTTTGGATCGCTCAGCGCTTTTTCACAAAAGAACTGTCCTTTTACATTAAAATGAGTGACCCTCCTCTGTCATATAAAGTTCTACACAGACCTATATTTTTGTTGATGCGGTTAGCGCTGCTTTAGGCAAAATGACAACTTGCTTTTTGACCAGAGCTGATGGCTTTTTTCCCCGTTTTTGTTGAGACACAAGGGAAAAAAATTACTTCCATTTCAGTGCCCATTTGTTGCCCTTCCAGTGATGTGTGACCCTGTTTTATTTGATTTCATTTGTTCACTTTCATCACTGTTATTCATTTTGATTTACTGGAATGGCCATGCAGAGAAGTTAGACATCTATTTGAAATGGCACTGAGAAACCACTGTCATCATCTCTTAAAGTACTTACGTAGTTACTTTTTTAAACTCTCAGAAATAAGGATTCAGGGATTTTTTTTTTAGTTCAATGAAGATAAGTTGGATAGATGCTGGATAACTGCTTTAAAGTTTGCTCAGAAAAATGGCCAGAGTGAGTGACCCTTGTGATGCTTTTATCTCTTTGTAGAATTTATCTAGCATATTTATGTACTGCAAATAAATTCTTTTTCTCCTATGATTAATAAATGCGTTGTTAAATTGGACATTCTCCTGTAATTCCATTTCCCTTCAATATGAAAATTGGAAGTAGAGTGCTGCCAAGTAATCAGTCTCTGTGACATTGTGATTACCAGCTGAGGTATTGGGGGGCAGAGGGCAGGACAGCTGGCATGGTCCACTGACCCTTAAGCTAACAAGCACAGGGCATAATTAGTCATTTAAGTCACCTTATAGGTTCTGTCTGTGCCCTTCACACTAGGATCACTCTGAAAACAAGGTGGAATTCAAGCTCATGTTCCCTGAATGCTCAATCAAGCAATTACTGACCGGCTCATCACCAAAGGAAAGGGGATTAGACATGCAGGTAAAGCGAACCAAGAGAGGGGCGAATAGGAACTGTATATCAGTGTCTCTAATTTTTTGCTTTTGAGAAGATGTGTAGCTTTCATTGTAGTCTGACTTTTCATCCCCCCAAATTAATCCTCAGAGAGTTGTCATTTAATAATTACAAATCCCAACGATAATTATGATAGCCACACTAATCCAGTTAGTTTTAAAATTGGATGGCTGCAACTAAAATGTGGAAATATTTCACCAAATTCTGGAGCTGGTAACTGGCACAAACTAGTCTGCTTAAATTTGCTTGGAAGAGAATGTAATTTCCCACTGGACAATGACCCTAAACATACATCAAAGCTATGCCAGGCCTGTTTGAAGTCCAAAGAAGAGCAAGGAGTGCTGACCTGAATGGCTTTACCTCCACAGTCATTAGACCTCAAACCCACTGAATCACCGTGGGACCATTTGAAAAGACAACCAGGGAGACATCACAAGACAGTCTATGAGATGCTCTAAGAGGGGGCTGGAATAATATAGTTTTCTCAAATCATTGACAAAAAAGAGAAAGCTGTGATGGCAAACACATCCATGATTCATTTTGACTTTGTATTTAGTGAGAAATGATGTAATCAAGTCTGAAATATCACGACTAAATATATTTTCCTTTTGTTACCATATGACACAGAGGAGTTTGTGCTAGAGGACTATATTATGTACAATATATCATAACTAACAAATACTGACACTGCTCCATTAATTTTTTTCTCTCTGTTCTTTCATCCAAAATGGTTTTAAAAGAGTTTTATTTACGGTTTGATTATTGTACTTTTACAGAAAATAAACACATCCCATCCATTATCTCCAAAAGTGGGTGGCAGAATTTTCTTGGCAGAATGCATCGCTTGCTGAACATTATTCCTGTGTGGGTGAAAAAAAGCTTGTAGGACCAAAGACAGCACATTCAGATGGATGAACAGTTGATGTAAAATGACCACCGCAATCTCAGCTAGCAGTGGTTAACAGAAATATTAGCTAGAAATGCCTGTCCATTTGTGACTGGTTTAACAAGAAAGTCTTTAATTGAAGGGCCTGATGATCAGATGAGAGTCATTCACAAACGCCTGCAAGGAACGTTGATATTTAGTATTTTAAAGAACGTTCAATCTGCCCTACTTGGAACTTTAACACGATTAAAACATGTGAAGTATTTATGTTGGCTGATTGTAGAAAAAACATGGACACTGTAGATTTCAAGATCTGATAAAAGATTAATACATATGCAGCTCTAACCTTTAAGAGTCGTTATTCTGATGTTGACAGTCGAAAAGGGTAAAAACCAAGGGCTTTTGCAGTGACAGGATGCCTATAGTTAGAAAAATTATCATTTTAAGTGACAAGAAAACATCAGTCTTAC
This sequence comes from Macquaria australasica, assembly GCA_005408345.1. Lineage (NCBI taxonomy): Eukaryota > Metazoa > Chordata > Actinopteri > Centrarchiformes > Percichthyidae > Macquaria > Macquaria australasica. Next base: position 791,386 of record SEMN01000198.1, on the reverse strand, counting down.
CAGCTAACCTCTGATACTCTAACCCAGTCAAAACGGTAGGGCAGTTACTACTGTTATCAAGTGTTTATCGCTCCATTGAACTGGCTAAGGAACTGCATTTTTATGTGAAAAAAAAAAATGTAAAGCCCATTTCTGTCAAGCAAAAATAAAACACTATCCCCAGTGGATAGAGTGTCATCATTGGCGGTCTTGTCACTGATGCAGAGGGACACATGACCCCCCATACCCCCATCTCAGACCACTCTGATCCGACTGTACCAGATGGGAGTGACTTTTCCCCCACCCCTCTCTCCAGGCCCTGTCACCAACAGCTGCGGGGACAAAGCAGCAGGGAGAGCGGGGGCAGGCTGGTTAACCCACAGGATACAGAGATGCGGGGAGATGAGCCACCAGAGAGTGGAGTAAGACTCTGACCCCTACTGTTTATCTCCGTCACCCGTCTCTTCCCTGGTCCTTTCTCCATGCTCCATAAATGATTTGAATGTTTAGGTGCTGGAACTCTGCTGGGGGTGCCGGGGTGTCTGCCCTGGCCTCAGGCTGTCCATAGGTCGCCTCTGTGGCCTTCTGCCCCTCGCCAAGGTTGTGGGAGTCACGCTCACACCATTCGAGATATTTTCATTCCATTTCACACTCTCTCTTTTGCTCTAATTTTCTGTCTAAGCCTTACGGTAGCACATGTACAGTACCAGGCAGTGGATAAGGTCGAACTCCTACTGGCAGTCGTTCAGGGGAGTTCATTTGTGGACTTGCCTTGCCTGTGCCCTGAAAAGGAAGCAGAAGTAATTTCAGCTCCAAGCTTAATAACACTTCGGCTCCTCCAAGTCATTTTTCATACACTCCCCCATTCTGATAAATATTAACAAATGAATCAGAGTTAATGATTTAAATTAAGTGTCTGTGACCAGTCATCATTAATAAGTTCTATGGGACTCCTCTCTTGCAAGCTCATTACAGTATTGTTCATAATTTATTACTGTTGACTCCCTAATGGCTTCTTAAAGGACTATTACAGAAAGCCCTTGCTATTTTTTTCCCTCTATAACAGCCACAAGTCAATCTACTTAAGAGGCTGGAGTACCAAATATAAAATATTTCCAAATATAAAATGTTTCTCCTTACAGGAACTGAGTCCTAAATGGACTCAGTTCCTGTAAGGAGAAAGATATAATACCAGTAAAATCACAATAGCTGGACACAATATGCAGCCTCCACAACCCAACACACACTCACATACATAAGAGCAAAGGGAAAGAGAGGGGGAAGAGAATATTGGCAGCGTGGATATACCATTTTATGGGGTTTTAAAGATGTCCCCTATATTGCAAATATTCTCTAATGATCTATGTGTTTGTTAATGCTGCAGTAGAACTAAATTGTATTGTTAGTACAGTAACACAATCACAAGTGTCTGTAAATAACCAGTTACAAGACCTGTCCTTGTAACTTATAACAATTTGAAAAATTAAAACTTTTCCTTTTCCAAATAATATCTACCATAACCATATAACTAGAGTATATCTTGAGGCTGAGTCCAAATTGCAGCAAACGTTCAGCATCAGGATGAATTCAGGATGAATGTGCAACCAAGAAGTCACTCAAATCAAAATATGATTTTTTTTTTTTTAAAGAATAAATGATTAAAGGCAGAACCTGCAGTCCTGTTTTCAAAGAAGAGTCTACTTCATCATCCTGGATGTTTCAAAGTGGGATTATAAAGAAATGCTGCAGAGAAAATCCAGTCTGCCCTGCTTCAGCAATCTGTGTCAACCTAAGAGAAAAACTAGATCAAGCAGAGAAGCGAAGGTGAGCGTTTGTCCTTGCCTTCCCTGTCAGTGAAAGAGGATGCCTTAGATAATGAGAGGGGATAAATGGCTTAGTGGAGCCAACCACAAACTGAACAAATGACTATTCAGTTTGTTTGCAGAGGGCTTTTTACATAATAAAGCACAGAGAGGAGATGTGTGCTCCATTTGGGGATTAGATAGTATCTGAATTATATTACTCATTCTTGTTATATCTTTGCAAAATACCCCAAACCTTTATTTGTATTGCCTATATCTCTGCAGTTAAATGAAAACTCCATGTATGGTGATTTTCATGCTTTTCAGATAAACTGGAGGACGTCGTGCTTCACTGTGGCTCAACAAGACTGAGTCTACAGCCATGCTAGCAGTTCTGTGAGACTGGGCTTAGGCAGAACGGCGCTTTGAGCTACATGCTAATGTCACTATGCTAACATGCTGATGTTTAGCAGCTATAATGTTTTCTATGTTCACCATCTTAGTTTAGCCTGTTAGCATGCTAACATCCGCATCAAACACAAAGTACAACAAACCCAACCAGGACCTGAGTTACCAAAATCAGTAGAACTCATCCCCTGAGGACCATGAATGTTTGTACAAAATTTCATGGCAGTTCATCAAATAGTTGAGATATTTCAGTCTGGACCAAAGCAGTGAGCCGACCAACCAACAGACTTACATTGCCATCCATAGAGGGTCGTGTCTAGATGGTAATCCTAGATTTGAAACTCTCGCACATGTGCACTTGAACTGAGTCTCATGTTAGAAAGCCTTTCTGTCAGAAAGCCTAAACAAGTAGTTTTGGTGTCTAACTAACCAAACTACGACTGTTTCACAAATCTTGGAAGCTTTGCAAATCTAGGGTTACCATCTAGACACGACCTCCATAGAGCCATGCAGCTAGCATGGCTAAAACATTTCTTAAACCTCTTAGACTTGTAAACACCTTTCCAAACCTTTTTGATTATGTCAAAAAGGCAACATTGTCAAGCTCAAGACAAGGCTGTTTTTCTCCTGAAAAGTTGAAATTTTGGAGATACAAGGTTTCCAATCAACAACAGCAATATGTATATTAATCCAATATTCGTAAGAATCTTCATTTACCATAAGACACTGCAGCATTGGTGTGGCATGTCTGGGTTTGATAAGTGTCTTGCTTTCCATCTATTCAGATATCCAAACCCAACGCTAAATCAATCATTTTAATGGATCTCAACAGTCGTCGCCAAGAGGCAGGAAAAATGTTTAGGGCAGAGAAAAAAATTGCAGCAGTCAGCAGTATCCATAAAATCCCATAACATACTACGTCAAAATACAGAATGAAGCAGAAGAAAACTATAGATTACAGTTAGCCATCACAGTTTTCATCAAGAACCCACACTGTGAAGCCACAAACCTGTTGGGCTCTCATGCATCAGAACCTTGGCATGTCAATACATTATCTGCCGATGCTCTGGGCTGTTGTTATTTATAATTAACCAATTTTGCCCACACCTTTCCATGATATAGACTAACTGAGAGGTAAACAATGATGTGAGTGGAGGCTACAGTGTTATTGGGGTGCAATAGATCTGAGACAGACACAGCTAGCCTCAGAGTCTGACAACATAACTGATGAGGAGCAAGCTTGTGCACACACACTAGTTTGTCATGAGTGACATCTTCATTTTGCCATCAATTCCTTAAAGAATAACGGTGATGTCCTTAACTAAGACATTTGAAGCGCTGCTCAAGCATGCCAGCTCATAGCAGATTCCACCGCTTACTCTATCCGGTAAGCTTCAGGCCTGAATTAGAAAATGACTCCACGAGGGCTTCTCAGGGGAGGGGCAGATACACAGGTCTGTCTTTGTTTAGAGACTTCCCATCCACGTAATGACTTTACATTATTATTTTCATCTTTCTCACAGCCAGGGAAGGGACCATGATTGAATCCAAATCAATCTGTCAGATGGCTACGCTAGAAAAGCCAATTGCAGTTTAGCAACACACAGAGGAGAGCTGCATTCACTCACCAGGCAAATCAGAGCCTTGAGGAGATTATACATTGGAGAGAGCAATTGAGTCTGGAGCAAGATTTCCATACAATTCCAGTTTAATTAGATCTCTAGCCTCTAATTGACTTTCTAATTTTTCAATTAGCAATCAACCTTTTTTTTTTTCTGAGACCACATCACATTCAGACTTGCTAATCTGCTTGAATGAGAGAGGAGACAGCGGTAACTGTAATGAGTGAAAGAGGAAAACATTTGAGAATCCTTTAGAAATGTTTCAGTGTGTGATCTTTGGGGTAATTATCAGTCACTCTGACAGGACGACATGATTTATTAAATGTGCGTCTTGGAGAGCAACGGGCCATGTAGCACTAGCCAGTCATACATCAGTCAGGGACTCTCCTCCACTGCCTGAATGCATTGCTTATTGTGGTGTAAACACTGGCTCTCAATTAGCATCTCAGAAGTCATTAACACATGTTAATTAGCTCATGATTATGGAACAGAAAGATTTCAATCAACATCAGCTTTACAAGTAAGACTATAAATATGGGCAATTCTAGAGCATCTGTTGGAAATCCTTTTGAATTTCCAATGCATAGGATCCAATGATTCCAGCAGGACCCTGTTGCACTTTCCAGCATCTAGATAAATGGAACTGCTGCTGACTTAAAGTTAGACCTCAGCTGTGTGAAGGCCTCCACCTGGGCCAGAAGAGACTCCTCCAGTTAGGCCAGCTGGAGCAGGGCACCTCCTATGGGACTGGAGGGCCAATTACACCACATAATAATTCATGGCAAGGCGGTAATGAAGTCCCCATCCTCATCAGCTCCAATTAGAAAGATCTCTGAAAAGGGAAAAAACTTGAGGGAAGGGAAGAGAAACAGAGGAAACGGGAGTGGATAAAGAGCACAAAGATATTTAGGATGATTGTGGAGAGAATTCTCCCTCCCCTCTCAGGATTCTCGTATGGGTTTTTCATTATAGATCATAATTGATGTTTTCTTGAAAAATTATCTTGGACTGCCTTGTGACAGCAGTAACAGCTATGTTTTTGGGGATGTTTGCATGTAAATTACAGAAAGAACATGTCACCACCAGTAATTTTGTGTCTGGGTCCCGGCAAAAACATTATTTGTGTCAAACCAAAAGTATTTTGGCTCTTATTAGCTGTGGGAAATGTTTCTGGTCCAGAGGGTAATGAAGGCACAGTATAATATTTCTTCTGATGGGGTCTTCTTTGTGGCAAACCACCCACAGTGAGTAATACATGCTTAACAACCCCCAACATCGCTGATCTGGTGGTAGTGCTGTGGGAAGGACCCTCATTTGAATCAGGCTGAAGAATAATTTTAATTGGATTACTGAACAGTGGGGTGATTTCAGTGCTGTTGACAGAAAATTACAGACTTTGCACTTTCCTTGTGCTACATTCAAGGACATACAAATGGATTATGATCTCACTGTGGACAAGAACTATGCTAATACAGAGCAGAAGTGGAGCTGGGATGTGTGAGTCAAAAAGAAGGGAAGTAGATAAATCCCTTATTAGTCTGTTTGCATTTCGCTGTCCTGTGTTTGGAGAAAGCTTCAGCCCACGGGGGACTGAGGCGTGAGGAGCGGACACAGGTGGTGTGATCTCCTCAGGGAGTAGCAAGTTCTAAAATAACACAATTTAAATATTTTGGCTGGAATAGTAATGGCAATAATTATCACAAAGTCACCATTAGGCCAGTCTAGCCCATCCTTGGGGACATGGCGCCTATTCTCACAAGAAGTTAAAAGCAGTTCTCTCTCTAGATGTCTACTTTTTTAAAGATAATGCTGAGACTTTCACATCATATTGTGGCGGTAATATGAGTTCCCTTCATGTATTAAGCTAAAAACTAGGAGATCAGCCTTGAAACAAAGGCTATGTGATGGAAGAATGGCTCTTGGCGACAAACTTTTGCTAACTCTTGGCTTCCTATTTTCTTTCAGCTTTAGTCAAGCCATCGGTGTGTCTCATTTCTCTTATTTCATTTCTCCTTTGTCCTCCGTCCTCCACTCGACCTGGAAATCGATCTGGTCCGCCATCATTACGGACATCTCAATTCTCTTAATGCTGTTCAGAGGAGCAAGTGAGAGATGCAAGCAAGCAAGGGTACCGAGGAGCCAAATAAGAGAAATGAAATAAGATGCACCTGCTGTCACTAAAAGCAATGGATGCACATGACTTGAATGAAAAATGGAGTTTAAAAACACTCTCCTAAAATGATGAATTTCAATATCAAAGGATTACGCATCAAGGCATTGATTCATTCTAATCTGATTTTGGTGGTTCATAGTGTTTACAGTCAACCGCGCATACAATACAATACTGTGGACTGGCTTGAATTGTTGTCAAGGAGCATATACACAGAGAAACTGAATTTCCAAGTGCAAATAATATAAAACTTAGGCCAGTTCATCAAATACTTTCTCAATTTCAACGACTTAGATTTCCTTCCGGGGCCAATTTAGGGCCTGCTTCGTTTAGAGAGAGATATTGCATGGTATTATTCATATACAGTAATTATATTGGAGCGCCATAACATGACAGTAATATGGGGAGGAGTGATGGTGATGTGTCCCAGTCATATCATTCTCAACAAACATATTCCCAGTTGGTCTAGTTAGATGCAGGGAAATTGCCTTGAAATTGTTACCTCATTGCAAATAACAGTAATAAGGTGGTGGAGATGAATAACTGTAGTGGCACTAAGAGTTCCAACTGTAAACAAAGCCATATATTACAGTAATGTTGCTATGTGGGATTGCCACACAAGCACTGAGGATGCCCAAACTGAGGTTATTAAAGGGTGAATGCTGTGTCTCTGCCTCTGCTGCTTGGTCATTAGTGAGGGAACACTAATTTGCAGCATGTGGTCTGCATGTTGTATATTACATCTAATAGTTTGTTTGTCATTGGTGATGTCTATCTAAGTGAATAAATGCTGTCTAACCATTAGGTTCTTTTAAGAGTGTGGTGCTGGGGAAAAAAAACAGGAGGAGACTCAATAATGAACATCAAGTGTTTGTTGAGGAATTTGTGTTTTAGGTGTTTATAAAATTCCCTGTAAAGAACTGGAAGGTAAAACACTATAAAGTAAAAGTAACTACAGTGTGCAGCCTTTTTCTATATTCCTGCGAAACAGTTAACTGTCCTATCAAGGAGGCTATAATCTTGACACAGAGCTGCTTGGTCAATTTGCTGAATTCAGGCTTTCAGTGACTTTTACAGTCCCTTTTATTTCAGCTGCCACATACATCTCAAGCGCCAGTGGGAGCTGAGGAGGTGCAATGAACATAACTACCTCCACAATGTCAGCATACAGCTCCTTTAATGTGCTGCTTAACTCTTTTGTCGCCGATAGGAACTGCTAATGCAGTGAACCCTGTGTGGCAAACTGCAAATACCAAAATGACCAAACAGCACCCATTAGCAGTAATGAACATCCCCTCCTCCGTGTCAATGAGAACACCATGGCTATAGCATAATATAACAATAGAAATCCTCCTCCTTTTACAGTAGAGAGATTGTAGTGTTCAGAAAATGAGAATATAACTTAAATTTATATTTAGAAAAGAAAAACGCAAGTTTAAAGATTAGATTTGTTGCATAATAAGGACATTTACCGGTATGCGCTAAGGTAGCGCTGTAGAGGAAAACACAAGTGTGGGTTTAAAAAGTTCCTTTCAGAGCTAGCGCAAGGAATACACTAAGTGCTATCTTTGTTCAGACAAAATGATGCTGTGAGGTTTGAAGGAGAAAATGAATTTTCATTTCCTCATGTAGAACTGCATGAAATGTCAGCTCTAGCTTGTTTGGCGACCAAATCTGAAGCAGAACCTGACTCACTGCGTGCATGAAATGCAATCACTTCTCCGCTCAGCAGGAGTTGAGGGAATGAAGATCACCTATGCATCCCTTTAATTGCTTATGGCGACGAATATGAGTGATGAGTTCATCCATCAGCCAAACTGAGCAACACTTTGCCAAGTACAATTGTTCACACAGTTGTTACTGAGCTGGTTTTGTCATATTTTAAATTATTGACATGATAGTGTTACCACTCCAACACAACTTTTTCCACAGACCGTCACAACCGCAGGTCAGAACAAGCCCAACAAGGACCTATGAAGCAAAAGGTTACAGAGGGATGCTGCAGTTCCTGCCCACATCTTTGAATAGATCACGCCTTGCTCTCAGCCATCTGACCTTTAAACACTCTGGGAAGTTTCATGCAGGCGACAGAGGCGCCTAAATCTACTTTATGATCTTCAGAAATGTTTCACTTTTTCCAGTGTGCGTGCTGTTGAGGCTCTTGTGAGTGCGCATCTCTAATTTGAATGCTGAACAGGAAACATCTGCCTGGAGTCAGGAAGATTCATCTCTCTGTCATTTTCAATCCCACACAGCATCCAATCCAGCCCTCCTCCTCGCAGAGTGGGAGGGAGGTGGTGAGAAAAAAATTAAAAAACAACAAATATTAATGAGGTGTTACACTGAGAAATAACGATGTGTGCACTCCCTGATAGCATCTGTACTTCCTTAATGGCATGCGCAATTATGTGGGCTACCATTAATATCAAGGCTGGAACTGTCACCGCTAAGGGCTTCACTTCAATCACTGCTGTGCCTCCACTGCATGTGTCTATAAGTACACAGAAAAGAAATATATGTGAAATATAGCTACAGTGCCTGGCTATTAAGGCACATAAATAGCTGCTGGGGGGACGATAGCCAACAGTGGCCCCAACACACATTTGTAATGGAAAAAATAAAAATGATTTAAATATACTGTAATGTTCTGAAACATCTTGGGGCACATCTTGTATTGGGCCTAGTAATTTCTGCAAAGCCAAAAACAAGACTTTTACAAAATTCCAGCAGTAATGAGGACCTATGGGACCATGCATTATTCAATATTGTAATAGCATTTATAACCTAAATCTTTTTTGGGAATAAAGAAAGAAACAGGAAAAAAAAAAACAGAACAGATGCAGTGATCTTTTAAACATATCACTAAGTTGCATACATTTAAAAAGGTATACAGTTCATAAAAACCAATACCAAAGCAGTAGAGGCCACATGTGACAGTAACCACAGATTGATGTTTGAAATATGCTAATTCAAACAATATATTCAAATAAATATGAACACCTCGGATAGTTTTGTATGCTTGAAGGAAAATGGCAGCTTGTGCAGTCACATATAATCACAGTAACGATAAGCATTAATTTCAGTTAGGGTTATTTTATCAGATAATGGTGTCACATATATGTAACGACTGGGATAGACAGAAAACCAGGAATAGGACTGAAATGCACGACCCAGAGAGAAACATAAGGTAAAACAGTCTTTACTTGCCAAAGAGGGGTTCGGTACACAAAGATCGGTCCACACAAACAGAGAGATGATGAATGCAGGTATAAATACAGAACGGGAGCAGATAGGCTAATATAGATCAGGTGACTAATCAGGCACAGGTGAGACACAAAAACTGGCGGGAAAACAGACAAAGACAGGAAGTAAAACCAGAATATACACACAAGAAGAAAAGACTATCAAAATAAAACAGGAAAAAGAGCTAAAGCCCAGAACGGGATGTTACAATATATTTTATATTTCATAGACAGCATTAACACATCCATCCACAGTGTTGAGATGGTTGCATAATTACACCTCTATTAGTGAATGTATTGCATGTCAGCAATTATACAGTAGCACAAACGTCATTTTGATGTAAAACCTCAGATGCATATTTTTGTAAGTATACAGCGTAAACCCATAGTCCATAAAGCTACAAACTGTACATCTTATTAACATTGCAAACTGAAGATTAAGCATCCATCTGTCACCTTTGTAAGGAGTTGTCTGTGATCATCAATATGCATTGAGGTGCACTTGGTTATAAAACCTCATGTCCAAATATTTAAAAGGAACAAATGTGACCCTTAATTGCTGAGTTAAGTGGAGAAGTACAGTATTTGCTCATGGGATTGAGATAAGCTGAGTGAATGTGCTGGAGGGGGTGATAGGTGTCAGCTCCCTGGAGGAACTGTTTTACTGTTTGGCAGGTCTCAGTCTTTTACTTTCACTCAAACCGACTTCTGACCTGCTCCGTCCCTCCCAGCATCAGTCAGGAGGGAATTTAGAAGACCATACTGATCATATCTACATTACTGCCTAACATGTTTCAAAGCAGCATGCGTTCTTAGAATGCCAAATGTATATTTTCCGTCTTGCTGTTGGTTATTGTTATTATTGTTATGTTGTTATTACAATAGGACAATCTTCTTTCAGATGCTTTAAACCTGCTTCAGATGGGTAATCACAGTGAACATCATGTTGCCTTTTTGGATGTCATATTTATTGTAAATAACATTGCATGCTAACAGAGTTGACAGCAGGACTACATTGACAGATTTTTCTCATTGGCACATTGAAAGTGCTTGATGGAACCTCCAAGATTTGACACTTTGTTCACAGTCGTGTCACACTTGAAACAATAAGAAAACATGAATAATGTAAAAAGTGTAACATGAGTTTTAAGGATTAAAAAGGTTGCTGAGTGACTGTCTGGAACTAGAAGGGAGGAAAAAAATGTATCCATTAACCTAAAAGCCTGTTCTTTGGAAAATTGTCAGCAGTAATGTAACATGTGCACAAGTGGAAGTGAAAAAGTGACTGCAGACTAAATATTCAGAAAAGGGAGTATATATTCATCTCATCATAATTTGACTCTTCACAGACTCTCTCTAATACAAGTCATAGCAACTGTACCTAAATGATAATGCATTTTGTGTTCCATGCAAATGTAGTTACACAGCATTCGGTAATAAATAAGATAATCATTTAATAATGTTTGGAATTGAATCATTTTTAATGTCTCAAACTGTGGAAGAGCAAATATTAACACAGAACAGTATATAAATATTAGCAAACGGACAGTTTCCAATCCCAGGAGGTATTTTTTATCAATTACCTTCAGAGGTTTTATCCTTTAAAACCACCATCTTCCAAAAGCATTTGCATTGAGTTTGAACAGTTTAATCATCAGACCAAATTCACTTGTGTAGGAGGATGAATACTTTGAAAATACCGAATACAGCAAATTTCCAAGAGATAATTTTTTCACTAAAAACTTTGTGGTGATAAGTGATAACTGAAAAATTGTTTGTCCACTGACAGATCAGATGTGATTTTTTTTTTTAAAGTTTAGCCTATTATGTACACTACAGTCAGCCCAAGGACTGCTACTCCACTCAAGCACAATATCTTTATGAGTAGCTAGACAGAACCACATCCCTCATGATGATCTTAATTAACTTCTACTCTCCTGTGAGGACACCAGCTGAATAAATCTCAAGGACAATAGACAGGATTAATTCATTTATTTACCGAGCAAGTGCAGCTCATCAAATTCTGATATGGGCACGTCTCCTTCATGCAAATGGCTCTTTGGAACACTACCTCACTTCAACACGGTGATGCCATGATCCCTCTTTAGCCCTATGTTTATTTAAAAAGGACTAATCAACTGGATGACTGTGGAAGGGATTTACCATCGTTTCAAGCTACTGGCATCCTGGAACTACATTAGCGGAGCAGATATGAAGAAAGTTTGGTGGAGTAAACAGGTCTTATAAAATCTGCTCTTTATTGAAGTGAATGCCCAGGATACTTGTGCTTTAACTAAAAAAAAAACAAAAATTTGTCTTAATATACAGTAGTATTATCTGTACTGTGAGGATTATATTTTATGCATAAACATGCAAACATACTTTTCTTAAACCTGCCTCCCAAAAAGGTAAAAAGAAATGTCTTTGCTGCTTCCACAGTGTTGCCTGTCGTCTGTGTACAGTATATACCACTGTGTTGTAATCAAACAACCAGTTAAAAATGCTTATCAAGGACAACCACAAAGTTTTATGTGAACAAATAACTCAGGATATATGAATATGCTAATAAGCCAATCCAAGGATTTGCTGTGGCTATGATTACATACCCCAGGGGTGTAAACCAAATAAAAAGTTTTAAAAAAAAATGTCAGCCTCCTCAGTAATTTAATACTCCCCCAATCTGTTCTACCCTCTCTGTAAGCTTCAGCAGAAGTAGAGGCACTGCTGCTCTGTGTGGAGGAACATCAGAGAAATGTGTTATTTTCCTCTACATGGGAAATAGACATGGGCATGATGGAAATTGCCTCCTTCACAGACCCCTGTGAAGAGCATTTTCATATTTTCATGCCTTCATCATTTCCTTTGAAAACCGTGAAGGGAGGGGTATGGATCCTGCATGGCATGCAGCGTTTGATGCGTTCACCACTGTGTGTTAAAATGGATCAATGGAACAAGACAAGAAAGTTGTTGGCAGAGCTCTGCTGTACCCCAGAGTGAGATGGCAGTTGGGTAGGCCAATGGGACAGGAGGTGGGTGGGGGTTAACAGCAAGAAAGAGTCCGTGGTGGTCCCCTTTATCTCCTACCTCTCTTCTTCCTCTTTCCCTTTGATTTCTGTTGACCAAAATCGACTTGGGGACATTTGCTCATTGATGGATCTTTTTTATTTTCATTTTGCTCTAAAGTTAGATATGAGAAGTTGCCTCACAGCTATGGATTAGCTTTGATTATGTGAAGTTATTAGAGCACACAGCTGTCTCAGGGCCAACCTATAGGATCCCAACTATTTATATTGGAACTGGGGATGCATTGCATGGAATACTAATGTTATCAGCACTTTAGTCGCTGGTTGTACAAAATAATAAAAATCTCATTTTTTAAAGATAAAACTAGATAGTGATATGTTGAAATTTAGTTTAAGGTGTGACATTTTTCCTAATTTTTTAATGGGTTAACACAAATAATTTTATGCACAAAACTACTGTGAAACAGCACTGAATTGCCAAAGAACAGAAAAAATTAACAAAGTAGGTGACAAAATCTTCAAATGAAAAAAGCACTTGTTACTGGCATCAGCAACTGACCATGCTGTCTCAGTCCTCAGACAGAGGTGTGTGTGTGTGTGTGTGTGTGTGTGTGTGTGTGTGTGTGTGTGTGTGTGTGTGTGTGTGTGGTGGGGGGGGACTCTCTGAGGGTGTGAATGTGATTTAGAGATGGTGTGCACTGTTTACATGGCCTGCCTGGAGGGATGCGCTTCTGCTGGCAGGAGAACATTGTTAGCATGGGAGGCACGTCGCTCCGACCCCACTTCCCGCTCTGTGTCTCACTCTCCCTCTTTCTCCAGCTGCTCAGGGGCATGCGATGGTCTGGGAAAGATTAATGCATCTTCAACGGCATGCCGTGAAATCAAATTAGTGTACCCTGATCCAGAGACGTGGAGGGCTTAGGCCAGGGCTGCAGTGGGGACAATTCCTCAATAACCTACAGCTTTTCACCACCCCGTGAAAGCTACAGTCTGTTGATTATTCAAATAGGCGACATGCATGTGTTTTGACTTTGTGTTTTTAATGTCAGAAGAACTCAGTGTGTTATTGATTTACAGATTTATCCACATAATTATCACGACCTGTTAGACACTGTGTTCGTTCTTAATCACATAGATTTCTAACTCCGCAATGGGTCATTAAATTATATCAGGGGAGAAATGTGGAAAACAAAGCCACTCATGGCAATGTCACTTTGCATTATCTCAGGGATGCCCACATGTTATTGCAGGTTTCCATCAAATTCAGTCAAGGATGAACACCTACCCAGACACAATACGCTGTTAAAATTGGATTTGCTGGGGGAAATAAGGGGATTATTACTACTTCAGTGTTCTGTTTCTGTACACTGCTTTTTCTCACTCTTGTATTTGATCATGTAATCAGGCGAGGATAGATGGAGTCATTCACAGAGCTTACAGAGTAATAACCTGAAGATGTTTCCATTGGTGTGGCGTATGTGGACCGTGTGGATCGGTGGGCGAGTCTGCTCTTGGATATGGAAATTCACAATTATCCCCATGTGCACTGCTAAACCAAGCCAGGTCACGTTGTCCACCTTTAACCTGCACACTCTGAATATTTTGCATTGCTCTGCTCACACTGGCTCATCCATATTGATCATTACCATTCTGCGTACCTCCTGCTTACAACTGTATCCAACATTATTAGCCTTGTGATTAGCATTGTGTGACCTGTACTCTCCCACTGAGAAACAGGTGAAGTGATGCCATTATTTAGTACATTAGATTAATTCTTGAGGTGCTCAGAAAATGTAGTAACCTCTGCTGCTCATGGGAAGGGAAGAAATGTGTGAGAGAAATGTGTTTAAAAGAGTGTAGACAATGTACAGTGAATCATCATACAGTATGAACCTTTGACCTGCTGAATGGGATTGGATTATGCCTAATTGATTTTACAGCTCAGAGGATAATCAAGACAAGATAAGCAATAATGACTATTGACATCCTGATAAAGTTAACAACCAGTCAATATAGAGGCGCTTTATGTTTAAACAATGAGGGGCAGCTGGCGTATGATTCATCCAGATGTAATTGTTGTATTCAATGCACAGCCGTTTAGAATTACAGATGACAGAGCTTTAGATGTTTTACAGTTGCGTGATGTGAAAACTTTGTAAATCCAGTTTTGGTGTGTTTTCATTTAAAATTGTGTTTTAAATCTTTTTGGTCTAACAGAAACATGGTATTACTGTAATGCCTTGAGGATAAACTAAAAGTAAGACCGTTTTTCTAGGGTCCTCAAAGTTGGTATTTTGAAAATACACATTTTTCACCCAACTGTAAAACAGCAGGGATTACACAGAGAGAATATTATTTTAAAATCTTTCACTATTTGATTAGTGGTGGAAAAAAATACTCAGAAAGTGCTTCTTCAGCACAATGTTAACATATTATGACCTTTTAAGTTGATATGGCTGAACAGTTGACTGTTTAAACATCCAACAGAAACGGAGCAACATTAGCATCATGTGGAGTCGTGTTTCTGCCCAACGGTTGAATGTAAGACCACTCTCCTTTTAGCTCTGTTTTTGGTCTCCACCGATTACTGGGAAATATGTGGCTCTTTAGCTGCTAAATGCTCCACTATGTTCACCAGCTAGTCGCTCACTTTGTCCATCTGCCATTTAGCATACAGCTAACTGGCCAGCACTAAATGGCTTTTAGAGGGGTTTTGTTTGGTTTGTTTGTTTTACTAAAAACTGCTACATGTTGCTGGAAATGATAGTGATGAGAGCAGCGAGTCTAAACCAACACAATAAAGTTGCTGACTGTTAAACAAAACCAATGATCTGAAAGATGCTATGAAGCCCCGTAGAGGGGAAAGGAACTGCAGAGTCACTTGATAATTCTCTGTGGATTTGTCACTTTGAGCGATCACATACAACAAGGAGAGCCATTGTTAATATAAAAATACTGATTATAGCTACCTAACTTAAATTGATTTAGATGAATTTAACTTATTTACTTAAGCAAATGCAAGAACCACAGGTGTTAGAATTGTGACACGTTGTTTTGACGTCACAGTAGGAAACGCAAAGGTGCGATAATACAGTTAATGATGGCTGAATTTCATTTAGCGGCTTCAGTTAAAGGGTCCTGGGATTGTGCATGCTGGCTCACTGTCACGCTGTCATCACTCACCGGGACACTTGAATAGAACCGTTAATGTTATTAGTAACACCTGTGCTTTTCCTACTATGACAAGTCAAAATGTCTGCTTTGAGAAAGACCTGTCTAGTGCAGTAAAATATAAAGTCTCACAAAACTGAAATAGTCAAATGAAGTACCTGTACTTTATGTACAGCTGTGGAGTAAATGTACTATTTTACTCAACCACCTGTGTATTTAACACGTATTATCTGCAACCATCTCAAATCTGCTTTGTCATTTCAATTTCAGCGTATTTTGGGAAGGTGGGTGTTGTCACTATACACAACGGACAGAGTTAAAGTGCCACTTGTGACAATTACAAAGTGCATGCGAATTGTTGTATTAGCTGCAGCTGCACAGGCTGGTGGAGATGGTGGTGATCAGTCTTAGCCGAGGCAGGTGTGATAGGCCGCGCAGCAGGCCTAACAAAGACAGATTGGGACCTGCAGGGCAAATAGCTATAACCAACAGATCCTCTCACACACTCCAGTTTAAAGCTCTGATATGTGACAGTGCATGGATCACTGCTGAAAGGACAGAGATACTACACACATAAAACACAGGGGACATCCGCAAGGCGATATATATTTCTAAAAGTTCAGAAGGATTACGTAGCACAGCAGCGACAGCAAGTTAATTTAATGCACAAGTGAATTATCAACCAATCCCTTAGCAGAAACGTATTCGTTAGCTCTTCTGGTATGGAGATAGTTTAAGTTTACATGTTGTGGTTACAATAGTTGGGTGGTCACTTTCAAAGTCTAAACTTCAGGGAGATTAAATTGTAGCGAATAAAAAAAAAGTCAAAGTTGGGCCTTATTTACAAAACATATGTCAATGCCTCCTTCAATACCCTTCATTTGAGGTGAGCTCCAGTTTAAGATTCGGAGCATGTGCACTTGAACCAGCCTTTGGACAAGTGCACACATCCCTCGCATGAGCTTCTCTTTACCCTATTGACTGAGGATGAGCCTGTCACTGAATCCGGATTAAAGTCTTAAGACTATCTATAAAAGGGGGTCGGGCAATGAGGGGGACTTGTCAAAGATTTGTTTGCTGTCAGGGGCTTGTTAGTGCCAGGAGAAGGTATGGCTGCAGAATAGCAAAAGCCTCAATTTCTCTTCTTGCTCCAAAGTCACTTCAAGATCAAACCACTCTCTTGCCACAGTAATAATGAAAATCAGGCTCTTAATTAATCATTAGCATCCTGTCATTATATTAACAAGTCAGGAACCTGGTGCCACCAGAGGCTCTATATCAAATCTATAAAACCCATGAGTTCTAATTTAGCTGTCCCCCAGATGCTAGCCAGCCTGCTCCGTGTGCCAGTCTGCTCTTACGCAATACACGCATTTTCATGATGAAAAGACTCACTATTTGTCTCCTATTGAAACTAAAATAAAACTCACACAAGCCTAAAACTTGTGTGGGTTCAGTGTGCTGAGTAACATAAATGTTTAACAAAGTCTAGTCAAAAACCAAGGATGCCCAGAAGTCATAGAATCTATTTGCCAGTCATTCTACTCTTTATATAAAAGGTCTAATCTCCTTTAAAAGCAATTAGAAATTACATCTATTCTGTTTGCCTTGATAAGAGATCAAACGTTACCTGCGTCTCTGTGCAAACAAAATGCTAATGGAAGGCCACCCAAATGCATGCATACTGGGCAAGTACACCTCTGCAGCCCACATGCAGATTACCTGCCCGTCGACCTGTTCCTAATTATTATTCATGTTTACAAACTTTCATCTCTTGGGACGGGCCACAGAACCAGCTGCATGCGAGATGAGCAAACAGAGGCTGCAGCGGCACACGGGAGTGGACATGAATTTATTCATGGTGAAAAGAGCCCATTCGCATAAGCGCCCCGCGTCTCCCCTCTGCCTCCCCAGAGAGCAGACATTTATGAAGACATTCCCTCAAAATCATTATAATAGCATTGCCATTCCAAGCAGCCACTACCTGCGTCATGATTGCATTTGTTGCTCTGCCAGTTCTCCACCCAACCAACCCACCAGCCAACTAACCCGACCACCCACCACACCACCACCCCCATTTTCCATATCCTACGGATGTAACCAAGCAAGGTGAGGGAGAGTGCAGTGTCTGCATTTCCTTTGGGATGTGTGGAGAGGCGCTTAGCAGCAGCACGTTTTACACCTGTTCTTCACAGTCAGAGTGCCTCCATCCACCACCCACTATGGGGAAGGAGCAGCCAGCTGACTTGCAGCTATGGCACAGAAATCTGTAGGGGGAAAAGGATGAATTGTTAAAAAGAAAGACAGAGTTATATAGTCCCAGTGGACGGACGGACGGTCTCTCTCTCTCTCTCACACACACACCAGGTACACACTCAGGGGTGCATGCACACATTCACAGAGGTTCTATGTATTTACTGTATGTAGTTTCCAGTTTTAATATACCATTTTATTTGTGCTGATAGTTTACTTATAGTCTTACTTTAACACATCTTTTAAGGAACAATAGTTAAAGATGCTTATTTTTCTGCTCTTTTGTTTGACACACTTCAGGTGTCTCTGAATCAGTTCAGCCCAGTAAACATGTAGACAATGTCGGTGGCTTCATAACTGATGGCAGCTGTATGCGCTGTCAGCTTTGTGTCAGTCAGCTCGATCAAAACAAGAAGCTCGGTCCACAATTACAGCTTGCTGTCACTTCTTGATGAGGCATTAAGACAACAGAACAAGTTGTCAGATTGAAGCTCACGCTGTTCGGATATTGTCTAGATGACATGAAATACAGAAAGCACCATACAGACCACACCTCTTGTATAAAAGTAATAAAAGAAGAGAACATTTTGTGTGACAAATTAATCGACAATTATGTTGCTCCATATTGAATAGAAGCTGTTGCTATATTACGTGATCCAGTTATTCAAAAGTTGTGAGGTGGTCTTATCACTAGATTGTCCAACACAGACTGGAAAAGCCTTACACACCAAGGGCAAATAATTTTTGTTTGTAGCAGCTATTAAAACACAGAGGGCTATTCCCATTAGCTAAATGGGTGATTAATGCACTAATGAATCATTAGAAGAGATCATTCCGGGTTAGAGTATGCCATCTCATGAAGTAATTGAGCTCAATTAAGCCAATCTCTGTAGGGCTTGCCTTGTTCCCTCTATGTCTGACCACTGTCCGTTTGACCCCCAGCCAGCAGCTGAAGTCGGGGCAGCACCAGAGGGCCAGTAAGAGCAGATGAAAACCCCAAGAGAGAGGGGGAGGTAAACGAAGGAAAGAAGAGGAGTGAATGTCTCCAAAATAATCCTATGCTTCCAAAACAAATTGGCACTCGTCTCCAGTCTAAGTGCTGCAAGGATGTACCACCGGGGGGAAAAGAATCAATTCCACCTGACCTTCCAACTTAATCACCACTCGCTCCTCTACCGCTCTGCCGAGACCTCCAGCACTGTGAGATGATGCAGAGGGCAAGGCCTGTGGTGGGCCAAAAGTCAGTGGAGAAAGCTACAGTAAGCATGTTTGATTCCTTTAAGGGCAATGTCCAAGCCAATAAGTCCCTCAAACAGATTTCCAGTCATTTTTATAGCGTTTAAAACACAACTTTTAAGTAGCTAAACTCACAAAAATAGATGTTAATAATGAACTGCTTTAATGAAGTACATTATGCATTACCCAAAGGTGTATTTATTTATTATAACTTCTTTTATTGAAATTAAACTATTATGTCTGTATATTGTATATGTACACAATTTAACGAATATGAGTTGTCTTCTTTACCTCATAATGTAATTTGCTAGTCAGTAATGCTTTTTTAATGAAAAAATAATAATACATTTGCATTCCACTGTTACACAGATTTTTTTAAAGTTTTTAAAATGTACATACAGTATAATAAAAATACACAGTATAATGTCATTCCAGTTAGCCTGCATTTTGAATTTCTGCAAATATTTAAAGTTATTGAATAAATGCATATAAACCTTCAAACTGTAAATTACATGCTTGCCATATAACGTCTGTCGTCAACTCCACTGTAAAAGGTCAACTCTGTTGTGCAAAGTAAAAACAGTCTATACACCTATTTTTTTTTAGTTTAAATATCTAGATGAATATATAAATTTAAGTATTAAATCAGAAATGTCAAAACGTGATATTAAGGGTCAGACATAATTATAACAGTAGAACGATCTTCATATAGTCGGTTTGTGGCGGCTGAGGAAATACGAAGCACAGACAGAGGTCAAGGCAGGGTGAGAACTAGCCTTTGTGGGTGGCAAGGGACTAGAACTGTTGACTTGTTTGACATTGTAACTGAAATGTGCTGATGTTTCTGAATTTTGCACATATACCAAGACTCCTGTTTGTGCCTGAGCAGCTCGGGAAAGCGCCAGCCCTTGATGCTGAGGAGGAGCTGGCACTTTATCTGGCTTTCTAACTGGCATTTTCAGCTTATAATTACAACACAGAAATCCTCAACATACCTTGGCTATGGTTCAGTGTCGAGTTTGTTGATTACAGAACATTTTGTTTTGACACATGGCAGACTCATTTCATTATCAGGCATGGGGAAAAAACATGTGATAAGTGATTCTGTTTTGTTTCTCTATCATTTTGCATATTCATTTATTTTCATTTCTTCTCTCTCTGGTAGCCACACGTACTTTATAGTTAATCCTACCTGTGCTGAAGCCTCTCCAGGTGCCCTTCATTGAAGGATAGGGGAAAATAGCTTCTCTCTTCCGCTTGCTGATAAGCATACCCAGGGGCAGGCGGGCCTCCTGAGACCACACTGCTTTTCTCCACAACACACAAGTGGTAGTCTGCCCTGCAGAAGGTCAATGAGAGAGAAATCTGCCTCTGCCTGCCTGGGGACCGGGATGTAGAGGAGACTCAATGACCTGACACCACAGACCAATGGGCTGCATGAGTCCAACGCGTTAAAGAAGTAAATTATGTATGATCTAGTTTGCAGACAGCAAATTCATCTTTGTTTGGCTTCATACGCTTGAGAACATGAGGTGGATAATGAAAGGAATGTGCACTTGTTAAGTCAAACATATGGCAAAAGAAATTGAAGTAATGCTGCAGATTGCCTCAGGAGTTTGCAGGCACTATGGCATCCCACTACATTCCACAGGTCAATATTTGCTGGATGTATTGGCTTCAGTAAATACTGCAGTCCACACACAGTGCTCATTCTAGCAGAGTCTGGGAATAGAGTTCTCAACCAGCTGTACAGTAGAACATGAACATTTGTTGTGTTCCAGTAATGACACAACACAAAGCCAGGCAGGTGGTAATAAAGATTCTCTCTCTGCAGAGATGCCTCATATCCTCACTCTCCCTCACCCTTAATTTATTCCCTGAGGTGCTATGAGTGATTTTGTCTTTTCTTTCCCTTATATTAAACATCGCACACTATTAGCTCTCAATAATCATTTGCTGCAGCCCAGGACACAGTGATTTCCCATGACACATAAAACTGCAATAACGTCAACTCGGTTTCAGAAATAATATTGCCAACATTCTTTTTTATGTGTCTCCCTGGGCTGGAGAAAATACCTCCGCATGACTCGCCCACTCTCATATGGAGAAAAGAAATTGCACAAACCATTTGTAACTTTCAAAAGTTGCAAAAATCTAGTTTCTGCACATTTCACCAAAAATCCATATCTGAGTTCCAAAAGCAAAAGAAACATTTCAGGAGTGAAAAGAATAGGCTACACGCTGAGAGAGACAGATAGTGAAATAGTCACATCTATAAAGAAAGTGTATGAATACACTGTGCAGAGTATTCAATACTTCCCTGACCCTAAATAATTGCTACACACATACATACATTCTGTTTTTATAAAGGAACTTTTCTGAACAATTGTGCAATTCAAGACATTTTCCCTGAATGGATAGATGGAAGGATTTGTTCTCTCCTGTTTGATGGCAATAATGAGGAGTCTCTGTCAAGCTTTGGTGTGAAATCACAGGGTTGGTTCACACTGTGTTCACACTCTGTGTCAAGTGTGTATTAGGATGAGTTAAAGAGCAAAATTAAAATTAGATGTCAAAAAAGGAAGAAATAGTTGGAACCTATTAAACAGGGGCAGGGTAGACTGCTCATTTCACATTTCTCCAGGCACACACTGTGGACACACCATGAATTTCTATGGTAATCAAATGAAAGTTCTAGTGAGGCCTCAGACAGTCAGGGCAAGAAAGGTCCAAGAGAGTTTCTCACATTAAATCAAAGAGCAGAAAGACAAATTCCACAGAATGTCAGGTTTCAAATAAGCTCTTATTCCAGTGGCCTATCCACTGATGGTAAGTAACCAAGTACATTTACTCATGTACTGTACTTACAATATGTACAATATTGAGCTACTTGTACTTTTCCATTTTCTGCTTACATTCTACTTCTACTCCACTACATTTCAGAGGGAAATGTTGTGCTTTTTACTCCACTAAACTAAACTTATCAGATGGTTTAAGAAAATTCTTCAAGGCCAGAAGATGTAAAATCTTCCAATATTTCACAAATAAACAGCAAAGATTAGAGAAAAGTCCAAAAAATGACTACAAATTCGTGCAGCAGAACTTTGTTTCCCAGCTCATTAATCATCTCATGACCCCTCAGATTTATCTTGTGACCCTTTAGAGGCTCCCTGACCCCCAGGTTGGGAACCACTGGACTAAACTACATGAGCTCCGCCTCGACCAGCTTCAACAGTAAAATGCTACTTACAGTACAAATGAATGCATCAGTGCTAACAATCAAATAACAATACGTAATTCATGTACAGTATTTGTCATATGTGATAATACGTAGGTCCCTTCTACCACTGGGCCTATCACAGTTTGGTATCAACAAACTGTCTAGCCTGAAAAAAGAAATAATTCAGGGATTCCTCAGCCTTCTTTATTACACAGAATACTGTAAGAAAATTACAGTATTCTTGCATTTCACATGCATTGGGATTCTGATATTGCCTGAAAACACAACGGCCTCTTGTGTATTTAAGCTTTTGCCCACTTATACTTCCCTCTCTGCTTCAGTAGATGGCGCACAAGTGCATTTTCAGTCTCTCATTTGGCCAGGCAAAACAAATACTTGATGATCTTCCTGCAGGTCATCAGTGTAGTTCTGCTGCTGAGATTGTTATTGTCCTTTTGTAACTCACTTTGTTTCATTTTCCAGCGGAATCAATTGGGTAACTCCAGGATGACTCTTCACTAGGTATTTTTCTTATTAAAGAACATTGTGGTCATGTTTGCCTAATTCAGGGATCTCTGCTAATCTTCATCAGCATTGAGGCAGATAATGGTCAAGTGTTGCTGGTGTTAAAGCTTAACTACGCTGCCAAAATGAGGTTTCAAATTGTACACCATTATCAGGGACTCAGATCCCATTACCTCCACGGAGATGTGTTGCACTGATGCATTTTGATGGTACTACTCCCACATAATAGAGAGAGTCAAGAAGCCCCAAACTGTTATCTATGCTTCAGGCAGGCAAACTGTATTACCTTCCATTTCAAAGAAAATCTCACTACTGGATCAGGTTTCACAGGCAGGCAGGTCCAGTGACTTAACCAGAGCTGATCACAGAGCACGAGAAGCTTTACAAAGCTGCAGCTCATGTTGCCCTGTGTCAGCAGCGTTCGGGAGAAAATAAAGGCATCCTCCACTCCGTCAAATTCCTGCAGTAACCTCAGTAGGATACTTCAGCATGTGAGGAATGAAGGTGGAGGTGGAGGAGGTGAAAGCAAAACGTTCATTTGTGAGTCAGCCTCGTTCTTCGGTGAAACTTCAGCCTGCAACTTCTTTTTCCCCGTTTCACAGTGGCATGGCATGAAGTTTGTCTGTCATTTGTCCTCAGAAATATATCAGACTTGAGGTAGCCAATCAGCACAGCAGCAGATGATGTCGTAAATGGTGAAGTTTCAGTAGAAGAAATTCCTAGTCCCTTTCTCTGTATTTATGCACACCCGCCCTGCCTACGCTCTTACTACATTAAATGTCTCAATTACAGTTCACGATGAATGGCCATAACCAGAGCCTATATTCAGATAATGTGCTTAAAAATGACCACCACTACAATCCCTGAAACATCCACCTTTGTGCTAACATGCAATTTGTTCACTTGGTAGAAAGTGAACTCCAAGTTGTCTTTTTATCTCTGAGCAAGTTTGCACAGACACTTGAGGACATACTGTGTATGTTCTGCAAATAGTGCTAGAACCAGAGACATGCTCCATCCTGTCAGCATTCCACAGTTCTGCAGAAACACTTCTGGAAAATTCCTACCTCAGAGATGGTAGAGAAGAGGGGGGTGGAGGATTTAAAAGGACAGTAAGAAAGTAATGTACCCTTAAAAATGTTGGACTGAGTGTAAAATAAATCTTTCATTGTTAGATAATTCTTCACAACCAGCTTTATTTTAAAGAAAATGCCATGAATCTACAGCGCATCTTGGAGCTGACCAGATAAATTCCTATTAATTCTGGGCTCCACAACAACTGAATAAAAAAGGCCATGGGATGAATATTTATCACAGATTAGATAGCAGTGCTTTCAATCAAATCCCGAACCCAGAACACTATTCTTATCCACATGTAAAGTAAGAAGCATTTATTCTGGCTCCACGCACTTCAGCAGGATAAACAGGCACTTGCAGAGCTATACATCTGCCATTGTTGTTGCCCTCTCCTCATCTAGAGAGCTTGGCCTATGAAGAGGAATCAGCATTAGATGTTGATACATAATTTAGTTTCCCAGCTGCGTTATCCAACCTTTGCTACCAAATAAATATGTAAAGCCGGCGGCTGTGGCTCTTATTTTCAGAAGTCAGAAACTCATTCTGCTCCTCATGTTCTATTCAGATAAGCAGAGGCTAGAAAATAACCAATGCCAGATTACAAACTCTCAATTTAGTGCCAATGACTTCTAGAAATAGAATGATGTAGGAAATAGTCTCTGGGCTAAATATCAACCTGTGTTTGTCATTCAGGAAAGTGATGATGATGCAAACAACTTATTTTCTTAAGTTTGTGAAGATTCATTATGCTTACAGTAGTCAGAAAAGTCACTTTATGATAAGTTTCCAACTTATCTTTCCTGTTTTGTTCTTTTCAAAGTTGAACAATATCCACATCCGTAAAATGAATGATCACTACTTTGAACAAAATGTCGGTAATTTAGTCTAATTTTGTAGGTCTTTTGAATAGTAAACATAGTAAATATAAGCTTGTCTGCAATGTGTCCCCGTCACGCACACATCTCCCCTCTTACCACACTTTTCCATTCCAATGGCAACCAAACATCCCCAGCATAATGTTCTGAATGAAAACCTTCTGTCACACATTCACAACAATTCACACCTCCCCCCAAAGGGAACCAAACATTACACCTGTTAGTTACGGGAGCAAACACATTATTATCACCTGATCGGTTCTCGTAGCTTGGATCTATAAATAAGGATTTTCCAGCCCTCATGTCATTCTGTGGTAGTACAACAATGAGCAAGTGACAGAATGTGGATCACGGCCCTGATGAGGATGAGAATATCAAACCTGAAGAAGCGTTGGAAGAGGAAACATCTGAAATAGGAGTCACGTAATTCTGAAACAACAGATGACAAACAGGGCATTTGCTGATAGTCTACTGATCTTAAACCTGTATTAATAGGTCTTTCTCACAGCAGACATTTTGACTTGTCATAGTAGGAAAAGCACAGGTGTTACTAATGACATTAACGATGGCTCCGTGTAGGCCATGACAGTGTGACAGTGAGACAGCATGCACAATACCAGGAACCTGAAATTGAAGCAGCTAAAAGCCACCATTAATTTCATTATTTACACATGTTCCTATTGTGAAAAGGGCCTATTGATTTATTGACCACTTGAGGGCATAGCACCAAGCTGTAAACTCAATATTGACATATCATCACCTTATAGGCTAAAGATGATATTTGCATAATGTTTTTAGACATCAAGCAGGCACGTAGCAACATTAGCATTCATTTGGAGTCGCTTTTGTGTCCGCCTGATGAATGTAAGTGCATATTTACTTTCATTTTAGCTATGATTTGGACCAACTCCTGACAGGAATATCTGTCTTTTTAGCCACTAAATGTCCCACTGTGTTCACCAGCTAGTTGCTAATTGTAGATGATGTAGATGTTTGTAGAGCTTTTCCACTAAAAACAGCAGCCTTCTGCAGCTGAAAACAACACAGATTACAGCAAAACAGTAAAGTTATGGGCCATAAAAATAAAAAAAAAACAATAAGCTAAAAGAGGCTAAAACGCTCAAAAACAAATTTGACTGTGATGAGTGGGGTGATCATTTTCTGCCGGCCTTAACTAAGTGAAGCTCCTTATGAAGAGGATCTTCCTGAAAGATGATAGCACCTTCCCACACACACCAGCCTTGGCTCTGCCTCTGTGACAGCTCCCACTCGTCAAAAGAAGAGAGAAACGCAAAGATGGCAGCTCTGCACCCCAAGAAATGTGAAACCGACGTCATGTGCCACAAATACAAGAAGTTCATTCGCAAAGCACAAAATTAATGTTCATGATAATGTTCATATTAAAACAAGTATTAAACTAAGTTTTAACCAGAAAAAAAGCAAATTTCACTATAATGTAAAACTTCTAAACTGTCCTATATATTGTTGAAACTTAAAATATGAATTTTAAGAATTTTACTCAAAAGAAAGTGCTACAATTTCAACAAACTGAGACCTGTAAAAAACAAATTACATAAAATGTGTGGAACATATTGTTAAGAGGAATTGCATTTTAATTGTTTTAAAAAAATATTATCATGTTTTATTATTCTTTTATCAAGATAGACAATTTTGACAGGAAACAGGTTGAAATACTTTGGCTGTTCAATTGTTACAATACAGATGATTAAATTAATTGTGGTGACAAATCAAATAGAGAGCAGAGACATCATTTCTGAGGTAGTTATGCGGCATCCACAGTCCACATCCACAGGGTATCCATGTTCTTTTCTGATGTAGGATCATCTCCTCTTAACTGGCTTGCCACTAAAAATGTGGTGTCACCACTAATGTGCTCTTTCTGACTTAGCTTGGATAATCCTGTAACTCTATATAGAACTGAAATGTGGAGACTTTGAGGAAAACAGCCTCAACATCCTGAAAGCTGTGCAGGTCCACCACCAATCGAGATTATGAGCTTCAGAGAGAAAGCAGGGATGTTTATAGCTACTGCTGACCTTTGCCAGAACATCTTTCTCAGGTTGTCAACAGCCTTAGGTATTATCAGCTTTTTTCCCTAACTATTTGAAGTCACTTTTACTGTATTGACCATTCACTAAACTCCGCCTCCCAGCAGCGACTGTCCAATCATAGCAACCATTTCTTCCCACGTGCCGAAAATGTGTGCATAGGGATGGGGTTGTTAGCCTGTTGTTAGTGAGGATCATTACAAATCAAGCCTATTGTGATACTGTGTGAAGTACTACAAGAGTTATTGTAGTTTTGTCATTTTCACGCCTATGCCTATATAATCAGCCCACAGTAACACTTTCTCACATGACTTTTTCCTGCTGCTTTACAAGGAAGCTTTAAATACCTTCCGGTGAGATTGTACCGTGTGTTTGAGAACAGTCTGGCACTTTTTACTGTCTCTGCTTCTGTTCTGTCAGGCCTAGTTATGAAAAAAAAATCTTGTTGCTAAATTGTTGTTTTGTATGGCTTCACGATCGCACCTCCTACACATTTCACAGAAAAGGGTGCGTGTTGATTCAATTAAGAAATTAATAGCTACCACAGCATCTAGAGTATCATTATTTCTCTTCAACACAAAATGAGTGTAGAAGTCTGTCTAACTAGCATTCTGCACTTCAAAACCTGGCACCGTGATGAAAGGAGTTGAAATTTCATCAACATTGTACAAATAGTTTTGATCACAGCAGGGTGAATGCCAGTTAGTGTGACATAAAAGCAAGCTTGAAAAATACAATTCCTTTTTTAATCCTGTCTGTAGGATAAATGTAAAGCTACAGCCTTAGCTTAGCATAAGCTGTACTGCAACAGGGTGAAAAAGCTAGTCTTGCTTGTCAGGCTAGTCAGGCTGGCTGTTTCCTCATGTTTCCATTCGATTTGCTAAGCAAAGCTGTAACCATATATTTAACAGACATTTATAAGAGAGTGGTGTCAATCTCATCCAACTCTCGCCAAGAAAGCAAATAAGTGTTTTTCCCAATATGTCAAACTATTCTTTTAAGATTGTTTTAATTTTACTGCCTGTCAACAGCCATTATTTTAACTCACTAACTTAGAGCCGGTGCTTTATTGAAAGACCAGTTTGCTATCCTTTTGAGATACAGCTTGGATGCAGTATTCAGCAACAGACCACTGACATATTCTTTGTGTAGTTTGTTGTCTTCTACCTGCAGAATCTGACCAAATAACCTTTACAAAGAGACAAATCGGTGCAGCGTGTACCCAGTCACACCTTGCTCACTTTTTCTGCTGCTTGTTTTGTCTCTGGATTAACTTTTGACTGCGGATGCTGAAGAATCTAAATTGGCTCTCAGTGACCCCTTTCAGTCCCCTTAGACAATGTATTGACTTTCTTGCATCAAGGTACCTGAACCCTGTGCTCTAAGGTTTTGCAGGAAAAGAAAAAATCAATTCATCTGTGAATCTGTGTATTTGAGAACACGGATTCAGGAAATACACCTTGAATAACCTTTGCTTTATTATATGAGGTGGGAATTCAGGTCTGGGGTTACAGCTGAATTGAAGAGTGAAGCTGCACATGAATGTTAAATGTACGTTATTTCCATATTAGTCAGGCAGGGCAGTTCAGTTCTTGATATGGAGCATAATCATATGCATGACACACACACTTACAAACACACAGAAGCCCAAATCCTCGCCCTAACCCCAATCAGACCTTTTGGGAGAAGAAATTCCGGCAGTGCGATATTTGACCCAGGTGCTCCATGTCTGTTCTGTTGTGTGACCAGGTTAACTAATGGACTAGCTAATCAAAGGGTGTTGGTCATATCTGTCTCACCTTTGATAGATGAGTGTTGACCTCTCAACTACGCCTGCCCCCAGTCCCCTCCCACAGCACAGCCGCAGAAGCCCCATACACTCATTCAAAACAATCCAGGACTAATCAGCACCTCCAGCCAGCTGGAATGTCCCCAGTTTCTATTGAAGTAGAGGCTTAGTGAAAAACCAGACAGGTATTCTGAACAGAAAACAAGCCCAGACTCATTCACTGATGAGGCTGCAGTGCACCATTATAAAAAAAAATGGGAGTGTTTTGGGAGGTTTTGTATTTGTAGACTCACTGCGAGAACACACTCTTAGCAGAGAAAATGTTGCAAATTCTGCAAAATGTGACCACTAACGCATCTTATTACAACTTAATGTGTTTAATCCCCATGGCAACAGGAGTGATGTGTTTTCTTGATGGGTCGGACGCAAGAAAAGAACTGGAATCCTGTGTCTGTGGTGTTGTGCACCGCAGCAATGGCACTGACTAGCCATTCACACTCCACTGATATTCAGATAAGGCACAATGTTGCAGCAAAACAGAGTGTTTTCAATGATTCCTGCTGCGATGCCATCCCTCCACTGTTATTACTGCACGTTCCATTACACCATGGCAGTGAGAGAAGTACATAAACACAGGGTACTGACAGACCCCCTGTCTCACAAATGAATGGGAGAATTATCCAGCTCCCTCCCTCCACCCTAGCACATTCATTTTGGGATGCAACTTTTGACATGTTGCAGACAGTGCTCCATTTAAGAACTATTTTTAAAGCCTTTTAAAGCATTTAGTATGTTCAGTAACTCAGAAGTGACCACTGGATGGCACTGGAGAGAACCTGGCGTATAGCCTAAATTTAGGCCAGGTTTTGAAAAGTGCCATAGCTAAAAAGAAAAAAAACGCCTATGGCTACACATACTTTTTGTTGTAAATAGTTGTATATAGCTTGATTTTATCTCAATTTTACCTTTTATATGTTATATTTGCAACCTGTGTTTACATTTGCAACATTTAAAATGCTTGATTGAGAATGTTTGTGTTTTTTATAGCAAAAAAAAACCCATCATTTTCCAAATCTGATTTTATGTGTTTTGTGTGTTTTTGGGTCCAATATGTTGATACAGTATGTCAAAGTGAAAAAATAATTGTCAGGTCAAATAGATGATGTTGTGCTGAAAAAAAACATACCAAACATTGACATTGGCATTGGCAAGGGTCAAGGAAAAAAAAGTTTCCCATGGGTTGAATTCCATTTATTCAAGTATTGACACCTTTAACGTAAAGTGGCTATTATCAATATTTTTATAATGACAATGGATCAAATGACTGTGTGTAATGTGAAAGGGTTAGCTCATGGTGACAAATCCACTGAGAATTATCACCTGACTGAAGCTATAAAGCTCTACAGTGCTTTATAGCTTCCTTCAGCTCATTATTTTGGTTTTCCTGCTCGCATCTTTACTGTTTTGGTTCCTAAGTACAGTACTTGAGTGAATGTACTTGTTACTTTCCACTTCTGTTCAATAGCGTGGCTCTAGTTCTACATCCAGATAGTATGCAAAATGAAATCTGCTACAGTTAGACAGTTGATCAGTGAAGGAAATTACCCATTCATTTGCAATAACAGCATATGCTAAGAAATACCATGACCCAGGATCACTGAGTATTGCACATGACAGTCAAAATAACAACACAAGACTTGCTTAGGAATTTTCTGAGGTCATCCCTTAAAGACATAGTTCATAGAGTTCACTGAAACTGCCTAAAACTGTTAGCTTTCAAGCTCTCTCCAGTCTGTGTTTGATCAATTTCAATGAAGACTGAAGAGAAAAGAATCACATTTAAAAAGTGATTTTAAGAAATTGCAGAAATGTTGGACATTTGGGGAATTGCATCTCCTGGCTGCTGCCGAATTGAAATTGTGGAATTTGATTATGATTCTGGCTTTATTATTTTTGTTGTTTTTTTACAGTGACAGTGATTCTCAAAAAAGACCTAATCACATTGCACCATATTTGTCTAGAGCTCACACAAATCATATTCACACAGGGCCTCTGTGTATTTTCCATTGGAGAGAGACAGCCCATTTGTATTCTGGGCGTGACATCTCGAATCTGCATCCAAATGGGGAATGAAATATTTATGCTGCAAAATGATGGCGTTTTTCATTGTCAAATTGCTTGAACATAAAAGTGCATTAGAAGGTAGGTGCATTCCTGCCCAGGCAAGTCGGAACAGAATCAGCCAATGAGGTGTCAGAGAGAGAGAGAGAGAGACAGAGAAAGAGATGAGGGGAGTATCAAGGTAGAGACACAACCTCTGGGCGGCCTCGGGCTACAGAGCCTGCAGACAAGGCCAACACCCAGGAATCTCACACAAAAACATTCAAATTGCAATAAATGTCAAAAGCCTCTGGAAGCAAATACCATCATTTAAAAATAAAAAGAGGTTTTGTTTCATTATTCAGTGATGGGATTATTATATACATTTGTTCTGAGGTACATCTCGTATTGAAGCCTGGGAGAAGAAGATGCAGAACATAAATATGAAGCAATGATAGTACAGCATGTTTCACGCTATATACATGAATAAAGTAAGCATCTGTCATATGTTTATGTAACATTTACATGTGTCATTAGTGAACACATTTCTGAATTAGTGTCATAGCCCAACATACTGTAATTCTGATGTAGATGCAGATTGATCATCATCATTAAACATCATACAGCAGTTTTGCCTTTTATCTTGGAGATTAAATTATGATTAAAATTGAAAGTGCAAAGACTATCAGGGTTAGCACCTAACGCCGTAAACCTAACCTAATCCCAAATTATTTTGTAGCCCTTTTATTTTGAACTTTAATTTGGGACCTTGTTAACCACAAAGCTGTTTTTAGTGATTATTGTCGTGTTAATGTTGTTGCATTATGTAAAATACAGTAGGCTACTGTTGTGTTTTTTATAGAATCTACTGATCACAGGGGAAATGAGGCTTAAATTGAATTCTATAATGAAAATAATAATATAATAAACAGTCATTTTTTTGACACTTTTTAACATATGTATGTGGCATCACAGAGGCTTTTCTATGAATGCGAATTCTGTGTTGAAGCTCACATTCCTCACAGTGACGTGTTTCAACGGAGCCTCCTCTCTGCATGCTGCCTTCAGGGAGTGTACTGCTGAAATACAGCACCTCTTCATTCCACAGGTCTCTGTCTAAGGGTCGGCGCTCACCCCAAAACATCTCTGAATGACTGTGTTTCTTAACCAGTAACCGTGCTTGTTTATTCCAGCAAAAGATGCAGGATGCAAGTTTTTAGAAGCATTAGGACTGAATTCACTGTTGACCAACCTGTCAACTTTTAGATTTGTCTCCTACTAGGACAAAAAGTTTAAGCTCAAAAGGACAGCAGTTTTAAGTTAACCCTCTGGGCTAACCTGGCTTTGAAACATTAAGCAAACAGAGAGACACACAAGAGATTATTTTCCATAAACCCTGGTGGATATTAAGTGTATAAAACATATAAAACTGAAATAATGTAAGATAAAGCAGCCATCAAATCTACTCAGCAGAGCTTGTTAAACAGGCGAACGCACTTTGTGGACTGCTTGTTGTCATTGTGTAATTGATGTTTCCATTTTTGCAATATTGTTTTAGTAATATCAATAAAAAAATGCTACAAACACAATGCTTTTTTTGTGGATAGTATCTGCTGTTTAACACCAGTGCTTCTGATCTTATCTGAGGCAGCTCCCCAAAAACAGCACCCACCTTTGTCAGAGACTTCAAGGAGACTTCAGTTGATGCATTTGATGCATGCTGCTACATGCTGCCAGTGTGGTAAAGTCTAGCTGTGAAAAGAAAAGAAATAAGTTTTGTTAAGTATTTATTTATATATACATTTTAAACTAAGCAGCACTATTGGTTCAGACAGTTCACAGTGAGAGGCAACATGGCCAGAGGAGCTAAAAAAAAAGGCTCCTGCAAAGTCTTTCTCAGTGTGGTTAGTAAGCCAGACGCAGGGCTGCCTTCGAGCAGAGTGTTTTTAGAGGCTCGTTTTTCAGCTGTCACCTTCCAGAGGTCCAAAAGATTACCTCGAACAAGTCACACTGTCCAGAGCTATCTGGCCCACACAGAACACAGAGGTAAAGCACTGTCTGTCTCTAGAGAACAACAGCTCATAACTCAAAGATATTGGTGTCATTGTCAATAAAATCACATATAAAGAAGATTGGGCTCAAATGAATGTGCTCTCCTGAGAAATATCTCGTCAGGTGAGGCTTGGTGCAGCTCTCTACCTCAGGAATGGGTCCCCCCCCCCCCCCCTCCAACCCCCAACCCCCAACCCCCAACCCTGCCATTGTGAGGGGAAGGAATGCTTTTCAAAAAATCGGTCCTTTCACAGTGAAGGATGTCGGGTGTCGCCCCATTTTTCATTTACGGCTGAAGGGAGGATATACACTTGCAGCTAGAGAACAGGGCTGCAAAGTTTCTTGTTAACAAAATGTGTGTATGTATGTGTTTGGGGTTTTTTTCCTGCCAGAAATCAAAGTACACTATCTGTTGTACAGATGGCAGTTCAGTTAACTGCACTGTTATTTCAAGTTATTTTGATAACGTATTATTACAATGTGGATTATAGTGATTTTAGGGCTGAATGATGCTAGAATCTACAGCTATTTAACTAACGGCAAAGCCAATTTATTTCTTGTCACAGTTGCAAATTATCATTCAAATATTTTTATGAAAATGGGTTTGAAGGGCTTCAGAGATGCTCTGGCCTAATGAAGAACGTGGCTTTCCCTTAGAGAGTGAGACAAAAATGAGCACATTACAGCAGAGACTCATCAAGTAATGAATATGAAGCCCTTATTAGATGAAAACTCCTTTATTTAATTTGTAAGTTTATGCCTTCCTTAGAGTCTTCTTTAAAAGCCTTTGAAGTGGATAAGATGTTGTGCCTGTTATGTTAACAAGACATTTAAAAAACTGTTGATTTTACTAAAGCTGTTGTATGGTCAGAGCAGTTTTGGGAATACTACCTTTACTTTGATTCCAGTTCCTGTTTATTATTTCTTTTTCTTAAGTCTTGGCAATAAAACCCCGCCACATGGCAGGGTGTGGCAGCTTTTTATGGCTTTTTATGAAAAATGGGTGGTCCTACTCAGGTGCTTGCATCTTATTGGTCGGCGCAGTCCTCTAAAACACCAATACCTGAATCAGGTAGAGAAAAAAGTCAGAGAGAAGACAGGTAGCACATTGTCAGTTGGACCTTCAGTCCCTCGTGAAGACTGCTTTTAGCATTTTTGCAGTTTGATCTGCATTACATTCACAGAGTCACTGGGGAACTAAAGGGGAAAATAAGGTGAGTAATGCATTTTAAGCAAGGTAAGGCATTCATCTATGCACAGAAAAAGCTAAAAGACTAATCTTGTAAATGCTTCAGACAATAGATTTGTCTGGAGCTACAACTTTAACCAGTACTCTGTTACAAAAGTACTTGTGGTGAATTTATTGAGATGATAAGATCACCTGGAGAAATCATATGCTTGGAAGCAGCATTTGTATTAAGATTCAGCAGGGCCAACAGAGATTTTTGGAAGTAGGAGGGGAGCAGTTGTGTGAAAAAGTAACTAAGTCTAAGTGTGTAAAAGAGGGGAAAGTATGACTATCAGAAAGCTTCAGGTGTGGGGAGTGAGCGATGTGTTGAGCTGGTGTTGTGTTTCCCTAGCAGCGTGACTCTGAGGCGGACAGATAGCGAGGCTGGCCATGGTGTCTGGTGGCAGCGGTGGGCTCGAGGAGGGCTGTGGTGGGGGTTGCATCACTGATGACTAAACAGTCATTCAGCTCAGGCCTGTGATAACGTGCCAGAGCCCAGGATTTCGACAGCAGCCTGAAACCCTGGAGCCACAAAGCAGGGCAGGCCTGGTCTCGCTCAGGCTCAGGTTCAGGCTCAAACTTAAACTCAAGAAAAGGGAGAGGCCAACATCCAATTCCTGCTGCACTCACTGCCACCCCCTCAACCTCGGAGGCTTCCTCATAAATCATACAGTCCCAATCGCCCGCTCTGCACCAGATGCCAGGGTTGGCCTCCATCCTGAAGCTCAACATTGAAACTAACGCTTAAGCACTCAGTGTTCCTGCAATAAACGCACTTATTGTGGTGCATCGCTTTGGGAAAACTGTGATGAATCAGAATCACAATGAAAATGTCTGATTGGAAATGATACAAGGCTGTGTTTGTGTATATTTGTGTCTTATATTCCAGATACTTTCTGCAAGAATATTCCATGTGTTCTATCCTTCATTCCACCGGAGTCTGTATCTGTATTTAACCAGATTTCAGTGGTGTGAAGTGTAAGAGACATGGAGATACGGCTTCACAAGCTAACAGTCACAACACCAGAAGGCAAAAGTCAAAGAAGTAACTGAATTTGTTCCATTCTGACTGCATTTTGAATGTTGGAAACTGTATGATCATACTGTTTATGTAGTATATGGTACTGTAATATATTGTATGTTTTTTTCCCTGCGACATATAGAACAAAATATGTCATGTATGTATTTTCATCAATAAGATACTGTACTGAGCAACTCCGTAATATGAATAAATTTCCTGACCTTGTGCCCTGTGTTTCTTTTTTTTTTATACAAGTGCAATATCTCAAATCATTACAGAGCCATTATACCACCCACACCCAACTTTCTGTGGTTCTCAGCCCCAGAGCATGATTGTTTTTTTTCATTAGCCAACATGGAGAATTTGAGACTCAGCCCACACAAACAACCTTTACTGTTTGGCAAATGAAGCTTATTAACAATTTAAAACATGCCCTCACTGTAGCCCACACAATAATGTCATTAAACATGTTTCTCCCTCCTAGAGAGATGCATCTCAACTACTCACAGCAGTGCACATCAAAGGAAAAGACAAACATAATAGTCTATGCTGTTTTACTTTTCCATACGTCAATATTACAATTTCATTATCTACTCCACAATAAATGCAATAGCCTCTTTGTAATGCCAGCAATACAGATTCCATATGTAGGCTAGGCTTTGTAGATTTTCTAAAGCTAACTGCAGGGTTTTTCAACCAGACCAGGTCTGGATAAAGCTTTTAAGTTCAATAGAATTTTAAATAAAACAGAGCATTGCATCTGGGGGCTTGTGTGCATGCCCCTTCACTGCCGGGGTCTGTTTTGTTTTTGGTTCCTGACAATCAATCTCCTTTGGAGACTTTTTAAAATGTGAAATAATAATAGTACCACAGACAAAAGCTACATTTTTTTTTGGCCCATGGTTATGCATGTGGGTACACTCATATAAATATAAATGCACCCTCCAAGTCTCAGTGGCGTGGAATGGATTTTTCCCCAAAAGGCCTCTAAATGTCTTTTAGTTACTTAGTGTTTTAGTTAGTCAGGCTTTTAAGTGCATAGCTGCAAGCAATGGTAGTCTCTCAGACAACACAACACAACAGTTAGGAGTAGAGACAACGTGCAAGCTGAGATACTAAGAAGATGCCCCATGTTGTGTGGTCTGGTTAACCTGCAACAGATGTGCACGTCACACCATAAAATCAGCTGTATTGCATCATAAGTCTTTGCAATACATATCACCTGATATTTACATTGTATTTCATAAATATCTCTCAATATTCACATCATCAAATTATTAAAATGTAATGTTTGTAATGTGAGGCCTGTAATGTGATGCCAATTGTCAGAAGATGAATCAGTGGCAATTTTGATAATCAATGTATTGTTTAGTGTGAGGATTTGTTGCTTTTGACCATCTCATATAATTGTAAATTGAATATATAGACTAAATAAGCACTTTGAAACATTGAGGGTTATGAATTTTAGACTTTTTATAGACTAAACAATGATTTTACTAATATTAAAAGAAAATAATCGTTGCAACCCTCCAGTAAATTTCCCAACATTCACTGATGGGGGGGTAATGCATCCATGAACATGTTCTCAATGCATGAATGTGTTTTGCATGGTGATTGGCTGTTCCAAAAAAAGACAAAGAATGCTACTCATACAGTTGCACTGTTTTAAAGAAATTCTAGATCATTTGTAAGTTTTGAAAATAAACATATTTATATCTATGTTGTTAGCAGCATGTATCGAGTCTATACTACTTCAGCTGACATGAGAGTCAGGAAATTCTGTCCCTTCTTCGTCTTTCTGCTTCTGAGTTCAACACTCGGCGAGGACACAGGTGAGAGCAAATGTTCCCACGGCAGGTGCGGTTACATCAGCAGCCAGCGTGTTAAAAGGAATCAACTGAAAAAAGCTCACAGTGAGACTGAATTTGCTGATTGCTCTGTTCTCTGTTGTGAAATGTTGATTATTCAGTTTCTATTCTCTGCAGCTGAGGAGGGTAATGTGACAGTTTCACACCACACAAGCAGCACTTGCTAATTGATAGCGCAAGCATGCTGCAGTAATGCTGTGTAATGTCAGCATTACGCTTCATTAACTGGAATTTACAGTGTACTGTATGGTCATGCCTACATGTGACAGCTACAGCTTCATGTACAAGCTATGGTCCTGTTGCCTACTGGCTAAACAGGTGTCCTTCCTGGAGTTTGTACACCCCTTATAGTGATTAAAGTGTGTGGCTGTTTAGTGTCAGAAGACATCGGTGTGCATCAGCTGGAGCGTTTAGTGGAGCTGCTGACATCTAAGGAGTGCGAGGACCTTCTGTTCGCCCTCTCTCACCCAGAGGAGAACATCTTCCAGCACCTTGAGCGCCTCTCACCAGAAAAAAATCAACTAGATCTCAAGCCGCGAGCCAAGAGAGACACCTCTTCTGCTGCGGGTTAGTATTCATCATCACCTGAACTACATCTCACCTGAGACCTGAGGCACTTTACACCACAGAGATCCTAGATGTCTAATGCATGTATTAAATGATAGGCTCAAGTCTATATTAAAACAGTACTTACAGCACATGCTCTTATATACATTGAAAGAGTTATTGGTCACTATGATGATTTCTCCTGTCGATACTGGCCCTGAAGAGATGCCTTCTTAAAGGAATTTTAATGAAAGTGATCGGGGACAAAATCCACAGTCTTCCCTCTGTGCAAAAATGCATACTAATGTTCAGCTGAAGCTATTATGAGGCCTCAGCAGTCTGCGTTAGACAAATTAAGTGAGTATCTTTCAAAGTTACAGTCTTATTAGTACAAAATGTACTAAAAAAGAGGAAACTTTTTACTAAAAAGATTGTAACTTTGGAAGATACCGACTTGATTCATCTAACTCTGCTACTGAAGCCTCATATTCTTTTCAGCTGAACTCTGGGATGCATTTTTGCACAGGAAGAGGACTGTGGATTTTGTCCCCCATCACTTACATTGAAATAGCTTTATGAAGGGATCTCTTCACAGCCAGTATGATAGCCAGGAGGAATGACTACAGCAGCCAATAAACCTTTCAACGTACATATGGATATGTGAGTATTGTATGAGATAGATTTGGCAATATGTGAGGTCATCCTTTAGGAGTTACATGCTATAAGCTGTGATAAGGTAGAAATGAAGAGTCCACCCTGAGACCTGTCTGTTTCTCACTTGTCCAGCTCAGCTCAGGGAGTTTCTGGCAGCAAGCTGACTGTCAGAGACCTGTCTGTCTGAGGGCCATATGTTTTGTGTTTACTAGATAGCGAGGCTCAGTGCCGGACGGCCCTGACAGACTGGCTGCTGAGGTACGGCGAGCAGACCTACTACGACAGGCTTTCTCGCGCCTTGCAGCACATCGGCAGAACAGACATCGCCATTGGTGAGAAACAAATGGAGCATTGAATAATCTTTTTAAATAGAATAATTTTGTGTGGTGCCACTAATGTAATGGGTTTCAAATTAAAATGGCTCACTTTTCATGTACAATGCAGTGTTGTTGATTGCAGCAAATCTCATGAGCAGACATCTCAGCATGTCCCTTGACAAAAAGAA
This sequence comes from Macquaria australasica, assembly GCA_005408345.1. Classification (NCBI taxonomy): domain Eukaryota; kingdom Metazoa; phylum Chordata; class Actinopteri; order Centrarchiformes; family Percichthyidae; genus Macquaria; species Macquaria australasica. The sequence continues at coordinate 752,951 of SEMN01000198.1, read as the reverse complement.
ATTGGAACAAAGCCTCATTTGGGTACATGGCGGTGTATTTTCAAAAATTGGTTTATTTCGGTCAAGAAGGCCTCCGTAAGACTCTAACAACAGTGTGTAATTGCTTCATTACTTTGAGATTCATTTTAATTGGAACTTCAAATGTGGCATATTTTGCACGCTGCCAGTCTCTGGCATGTGTTGCAGTCCAGTGTACACACAACTCCACAGCCGAGTGGCATTGGATAGAAGGAGGTGTAAATGATCTGACAGAGGACTCAGTGGAGCTGACACAAGCCACGGAACAAACCATCTGCTCCTTTCATCAGCAGCTTTGGAGTAAAAAAAAGAAGAAAAAAAAGAAAAGGAGAGGATGGGAAGAGATGAGTTATAAGACATGAGTGTGTGTGTGGGGCAGTGGTGGCTTTGATGAAAAAGACTGTGTGGATGCAGAATGCAGCAATTATCATACACTTGATTGCAGTTCTGAAGAGATCTACTCATACGTAGAAACTTGAGAGGCTCACTTTGTTTTATCCTGAACTGAAGGACAACAGTTGCTCTCCTGCCAGAACTAATTATGTTCGGGGCTAGAAAACAACAATTAAATTCAAATCTACAATCTTTTATAGGATGAAATACATACATGTTTAGCACTTGAAGTAACAGAGAAGTACTTTTAGGATGGCCCTGTGCTTGCTTGTGTGTTTACAGAAGTGGGGAAGAACATCAACCAGGACAAAGCCTTGAGCCTGAAACGCAATGTTGAAGACTATCATAAATATGTCAGTTCTTTAAACATCCCACCAGTACAATCAGACACAAAGGACCACCAGCAGCATAAAGACCAGAGGGTCAGAAAAAGAAGAGGTAAGGTCATTTGTCCTGAAGCTTGAAAGAGTCATATTAGTTAGGTACAAATAGAATTAGTGATGGAGAACAGAGTCTTAACATGTGTGATCACATCTAAGCTCCAAATATTTTCGGCTATTGATGTCAAGAGGAGATTTTTGGGTTATCCCTCTGGAGACTGTCTGAATGACAAATGATATAATGTTTCGCTGAATCCTGAATCTATTAAGTGTTTAGATGAGATGCCAGATTAGATTTGGTGGCCGTGGGCATGCTTCCAACTCATTACTTCTCAACATCAACACTCTCACTATATGAGGAGTATTTCCCAGGATGCCTAGAAATTCAAAAATGTAATTATCACCTGTCCATTTTCTTTTTTTTTTTTATTCTCCCGGGTGCTTCATTCAAGTTAAAACTTGACAAAAATGCTCCCACAGTCCTTTGAGGTGCCAAGTGTGTCTGTTCTGTTTGTCCTGTGTGTGTATGTGTGTTAGTAAGGGATCTGGCATGGCGTGACCTGGATCTGATTGTGGAGCGGGCTCCTGTACCTCTGTACCAGAAGGGGCCTTTGGATGTTGCTCTGCCACTCTTGTATGGCATCCTGCTGGGCTTTGGAGGTACCTTGCTCGCAGGTGTCTCTATACTTTTCGTCATCATCCACATCTCCCGTAGAAACCAGCAGAACCGTCACCCCAGGGTCACCAGCAGCAGCCCCAGCAGTAAGCTCATGGTTGGAGATGTAATGTTGGAAGATGCAGCTTCAGGGAGGAGAGAGGCTGCAAAAATCAGCAGATTAAGGGTTTAAATTGTCCAGGAAGCCATGAAAGTAAAGTCGGCATCATCAGGCCCAACATTTAATGCATGTACAACTGGCGTACATACATAAATAAAGGCAAAATAGATCATTTTGTCCTCTTTCTATTTATTTTACGGAAGATTTAAATCTTCCAATCTCTTTGTCCACAATGATCAGCAGAACCAATACAGAAACTCGCTATCGATTCCACCACACCACCACTAATTACGACAATTATGACAAGAATAATTCTGTTTCAGATAAAGTAATTATCCATGCTGTGTATTGCTAGACTGGTAAGCATTATTGTCTTGCCAGTGGGTAGATGACTTGTGGTGTGACAGATGCGCTGGAACCCAGCCCTCACACCAAAGGTTGTTCCGGTGTTACTGTGATAGTGATGCCACTTTCCATTTCCCCTCCAAGTGACGGCAATGTGCCCGTCTGGCATCGAAGAACAACTAATTATCCAGCCTGGCGCCTGCTTCCCCGGAGCCTGCCGATACCTCCACAGGCAATCCAAAAGACTAATAACAATGACAATGCTAGCAGACAATGGAGCACTCTTGGTTGTGATGGCAGCTTCTGGCGGGTGACAGAAGCCAAATAGAAAACACAGAACTATATTTTTTGAACATGTGAAGTAGCGAGGATTGTTAGCAAGCTGAAATAACTTGATATATGAGATGCTGCAGCGAAGTCGGTCCAGAGACTGGCACGGGAAACTAAACAGAATAAAAATGTCCATATTAGAAGAACTTTGTTGACTTACGAAAATCATTTGCTCACAACGGGGCTATTTTTCATGTATGTTTCATAATAGCAAGACAGACAACACGCTCATGGCACGGGAGTACTTTCTAGCTTCTTGTTCCTCGTTTCTTGTGCTATCCCTACTTTCTTCTTCGTAATTGAACTAATTACTTCATTATACAAATCTGGCCTAATGTGCTTCAGGAGGCAGACAGCTTGGATTAACAGTGGCACTAAGCAGCAATTACAGACAATTAGTTCATAAATCAACATTTAAACAAATTATAGTGCCAAGCAGAACTGTATGAGCAACGCTCTAAAAGGCCAAAAGGGCAGTTTTGACTTATTACCTAAATAATTACCTAAATATTCTGACACATACTGCATGTTCTTCTTCTATATCAATATTATAATACATGCTCTTTTGGATTAGAATTGTTTTAATAATCTAATCCATAAACCAATAGTACTTGATTTGAATTTTAAGGAAAATATTTTTTACATATTTGGCACATAAAGCAAAACCAATAACATATAGTAATGACGTTTTGTAACAGTTTGTCTTTCTCACCATGTGTCTTTAGGACAACATTGTGTTTCACCTTCATCACTAAGCTTCCCAGGTGGCACAGCAGAACTCTTCACAACAAAACTTCCTCTGTCCTTCAGTTTTCCCCCGCTGGCTGTTAGGATCCTGCAGGTGCTGACTATGACAGGTTCACCTGCTGTGGGCTCACCTGCATTTCTGTAAGCAGTGGAGAGGAAAGCCGGAGTACTGTATGCCTGAGTGACTCACAGAAACAGCATGCCACATGGGGCCTGCATCATGGTTGTGACACTCCATAGCGTAGCCGAGGTCCCACCAGGAAGCTGCTCTTAGTGGATAAAAAAAAACTATAAACACCTCGAGCTTGTTGAGGCACACTGCATAACTTTGGAAAATATACAGTACAGTGCACAATTTCATTTTCTATAAAGCGGAGCCTGATCATGTGATAGTCTGCCAGTCCTTTAAGATGGATTTCATTTACAGAGCACTGTAAATGAGCACCAGAATAGGCCAACATTTATTTCAAACCATTCTTATGCAAAGTGATGAAGCAATCACAAGACGTCATGGATGAATAGAGAAAAAATCTGACATGAAATTGACATTTACAGCCAAGGCGAAGCCAACGCGCGTGAGGGTACGGTTTCCGGGCATGTCCATTCTCATGTAAAATAGGGCTTTTTCTTTTTTTTATTTCAGTGCTTTCTTTGGGATATTTCATAGTTTGTGGACTAGCAGCTTATCAGACTGGATTCTCTGAGGAGGGCACATCTGTCTCTTGTCATTGGCTCAGCTCAGCATAAGGAGTCAAGTGTTTGTCTGGATGAAAATGTAGATGGACGGGATGTGATGCGTGCCAAGGGGACGTTCAGACAGAGGGACTGTGTCCTTGATGTGCTGAGGCTGAGCGTTCTGCACTAGGGCCTCTGGGGTGTGCTTAGTGTCACTAAAGGCTTTAACTTCCCCCTCCCTCCATTTGCATCTTCATTCATCTGCAGGGCCACTGAGGTGCTGCAGTCCCAGCTCAACCATCACTCTCCCTTTGCTCAATATATATGGATCACAGGAAACAAGATCACAACACCAGCTCTTTTACAGTCATAGTTTCTTTTAATCGCCTCGGCTCCAGCTTTCACAACTTTGTCTTTCATGGTTTCCTTGGGGGAATCTGAGACTTCTTCAAAGTTTTTTACTGCTGATCAGACAAGAGCTGCTCTGTGGGTTTACAGATAAAGCCACAGTGCCATCCTGTGGTCACGACAGGTCATTACAGCAGACAATCAAAACAATGATTGATACTACAGTTGAGAACTGTAGTTTTAATAACTCTACTTATGAACAGTTTTAAATGGCTGCAATAAATCCGATGCATGCTGTAATAGTAGAAAATAATGTGAATAGTTATGTATTGTTTTATCACAGTGATACACATAGAGAGAGCAGTAAAAGGCATTCTGCATTCAGCTTCTCAGGTAGATTATAAAAAGACACATGATCATTTCTGCTGAAATTGCCAAAGTCCTAGAAGATTTTTACTTTTATCCAAATAACTAGACATATTTTCCAAACTGACATATACTGTATATTGTTTTTTTTTTATTGCTTTACCTCTAAGAGCAGCTGCGTAGAAGCAGTTACACCATGACGATTTACGGTTGTTCAATGAAAGCAAGAGGTGAGTAGATGGTCATAACGTGGTGCAGTTAGACAGCTGTTTTTAAGAGAGCAAGGCACAATGAATCACCAAGCACTGCTGTTGTCACGATAATGGGGAAAAGCTTCATAAGCCTACACATGTTAAATGGCCAAAGCTGTGAGTGTAATGCCTTGGGTACTTGCATGCATGTTGATGTGCAACAAAAAGAAACTCCCATTGCATTTTTTTTTAATTGTGTTCACTTGTGAAAAATAACAAAGGATATCTGGATGTTTCTACTGCATTGCATAAAGCACATTGAAGTTTAAAGCAATTAATTCATGCAATTTCTGTATAAATAAAACTGATGACTTCAGAATAGAAGCAGGTAATTAAAGACAATATCATGTTTTATAATTTATAGTCCCTAAGTTTAATATCATGACACACTGTTCAAAGTCCAGGCAATAGGCTTGCTGTCAATCTTCATGCATTCACTTTAGCTGTAATTTAAAAGAGATAATAAATCACCACCGCAATTATATTCTCCTGATGACAGGTGAGTCATGATAGAGAGGTAAACAAAAGCAGTAAAGGGCTTCGGATAATGGCTGCCTGGCTTGTCTGTTTATTGAGATAAAAGCAGGAGATTTCTCCTCTGAGCTTCAGACAGGTGTGTTTCCTCTGCACCAGAGACAGAGGCACCCATGGGACACCACACAACAAGAGAGCAAAACCAAACTGGTCTGAACCACAAAATGAGTGAAAAACCACTGAAATTCAAACCCACCGATTTTTTCTCTTCTCCATTTTTTCTTTATTTTCAGTTTGTAAGCTTTGTGTTTTGAGGTTAATGAGTATTATAGGGAGCGCTTTCATGTAGAACTCGCTGGAAAGCTAATTTGCAAATGTTTGTGTTAATGACTCTGACACACTATGCAGTTGAAGCAAGGGGCAATTTCACTAATGCTTGTGTTGTTGATGGTCTCAGCCTGCCCTGCCTGACAGACATTTGTAGACACTCAGAGACGGCTGCTCTTTGTCTCTAAAGTCTGATTCAAGTGTTAGCTGAGCCGCACTCATGACAGTTCAATTCTTCAAGCCTGACATTAATACAGTACGTCAACGTGTGAAGATGTAACTGAAGTGAAACTGATGGTTCTGGGGGAGTTTTCAAGCAGCCCTTTGCTCTTAGTGTGCACAAGTCTAATCATCACTTCGAACAAACCCCGTCTCCAACAAACACATGTTTACATACAGGGCTGCTGTGGTTACAACCACATATACACAGCTATATTGACATGCTGTAAATGTAGATGGAGATCCTGACAAATAGATTAAAGACTGGTGCACTGGCGTAAAACCCAAGCAACATGAAATGACAATTCAATGCACAACTTTACAACTTAATGGATCCATTTAAGCTGCAGCCAATCATGAGCTCTGATTCACAATATTGCATTAAAGCGTCTCTTCACTCATGTCCTTTTTGGCCCGTGAGTTTATCCTGCAAGATACTCAAAACTAATTAAGTAATTGTGCACAAGCTATCAAATTATGATTGTGTAATAACACTCACAACATCCCTGATGACATGTTGCAAAGCATCATGTGGCTTCCTCCCATGCTGTAGTGTTCTAATGAGTTCCCTTAGCGTTGCACCACACTGCGTTGTTTTGCATTGTCTTGTCTAATTTCCCTGCTGATACTGAACAGCTCAGTAAGGAGCTGGTATCTGTAGTCATCACACTGCGGTTTTTATCTAATAAGAAGACAGGAGAGCAAACAGTACCTGCCGCTCTGTTTAATGAGTTGATGGCATGATAAAACACCTCACTGATGACACTCATTTGCATATCTGTCCAACATGATGGCTGCAAATCTGTCTTTGTCTTGATGGCATGTTCAGAAGGAAGGTCAAATTTGTCAAAATCTTTCTAAAGCTTTATCTTCTTGCTCCAGCTTTGGTCTATGATACTGTTTATGCAGTTTAATTTAATTCCTTCCTTCCTCAACCCACAAATAAAAAAAATATATATTAAAAATATTAAAATGCAGACATCTTGGAGCTTTTCTGCAGCCTCAATTTCAAACTCTGTTTGTAGTTTTTATCATTCCATAAAGGTCAATGTCTTTTGAAATAATTAACACAGTGATTACTTTTAATACAATAAGGGTAACGTGAAACGAAAGAACTCATTACATCTACAAGTTGCTGAAGAGAAAAACAAAAAGTGTAAGCAGGTTGAGCAGTATTTTCCATCAGACATGGGGTTGTGGCTTAATTTAACTATAAATAATTAACCATCCTCCAGTCAGAGACGCAGACTCAATAATTTTATGCCTAAATTAATCACCAGAGAATGTTCCATTGTTGGTGAATTTAATTGCTGTTGAACTACTGGAATGAGACAATACACAACATTAATTAATACGAGCTATCAATGGTCAGATTTGCCCTCAGCAACTTTGTAAACAAACCCTGTCCAAAGACAATTTGCTGACATTGCACAATCAAGATTTATGATTCCCTGGCTGCAAAGTGGTTTGTTAATGAAGCAGAATAGATCCCCATACATAGGTCTATAAAATGCATATGCAAAGCACCAACTGCTGTCGCTTGATCAATGTCAGACAGCCATTATTAAAATTTCCAGAGGTGGTTTTGGTTGCCCTGTCCTCCTCATTCCCTCAGATGGCTCTTACAAGCCCACAGCACATTTGAGCAACAATCTTTTAATAAAACTTTCCGGCTCTTTATGAAAGCGCTCCAAATTTAAATCTTCTTCTTCTGAAAAGTCAGAGCTGAATATTCTCTCAGGGACTGCTCTTCATATAAGCGGGCGAGTGCTAAATGACAAGGTCCCATGACTCAACCAGGAGATACCCTCTGACACCATGCAATTAGTCTCAATGGTATGAAACCACTGGGCGTGTAAACAAATTTAATACATAAATCTCTCCGTCTCAAATTTTTAAAAGGGACCTTGTTAATTAAACCATCATGGTCAATGGATGTGCAAGGGGTGTAAAATTAATGTTTATGCGAACTTGCAATTACAGGGATTGAGAATCTAGTCCATTATAACAGTATCTCATTTGAAAAAGGCTTTAACTAGAAGCATTTCATAATTCAACGTAATCATCATTTAACCTCCAGAAAGGATAGCTGTGTTTTTTTCTACCTATAGCTTAACTGATAAGGAACAATATCAAGAACGTCAAATTAAAAAGCAAAATAGACCAAACCCGCCTATAGGAAATTTAGATAAATGAAAAATAAATAAATAAACGCAATAGACCCATAACTTTAAATGTAATGAGGGCAGGGAGCAGTAAAAAGACTGAGCAGTTACAAAGGGTAGCCCGGCTCTGATGGGTGGGTGTATTCCAGATGTGAGCTGGCAACTTAAGAATGTAGCTGGTGTTAAATCAGTCTCCGAAAAGTGCCCCTGAGCAAGGCAAAAGTGCTTTACCCTGACTGATCCTGCACTGTAATCTCTCAAAGAATGGATAGAGACAGTGTATCCCAATGTACAGTACAGGAAATTCTACGTGTCCCATACTGCTAATGTTGGAATGCATCTGCCAATTAAACTTGACAGAGACAAAGAAAAATGTTTTTCCAAAGATTTAATACTTTTGTTTTTGTTTGTTTTTCAAGATTTTTCTCAGGTGTGGGCAGCTCCTCTATTTATTCTGTGCATTGCATTGTGGGACTATAGTGTACATCAACAATACACTCTAAAATCAAGCATTTTTAATATGCACAGTGACTGTTTTGAGGACTTAATTTTGTCACCTTTTCAGTGTGAACGCTACATACTCAACACCTGCTTACAATTAGGATGTAGTATGCAATTGGGACATAGCTTATGTTTACGTATAGGACGTACTATGTGAAAAGGCAGTCAAGTTCTCTTTTCTTGTATACACGGTACACAGACAAGAAAGGCAGGGCAGAGTGGCATAATGGCTCATAACCATGTCACAAACGACGGTCAAACTAATTATTTTCATCTGAATATTTCCCTAATTCAAATTAATTAAATCAGGGCTTCGACAGACAGACTCAAAACAACGAGGGGGGGGGAAAAAAGAGAAGGATGAGCTGCAGGTGATGAAATTAAACACATGCACACACACACACAGACACACACATTAAGTGATGAGAGACTTTCCCAGAGCTCCAAATTAAAGCTGATGGCCATAGAAACCTTGTAATCACTTGTGGTGCCAATTTGCTGCAGAGAGGAAGGAGAGCAGGGGAGCAGATGTGTGCCAGAATACCTTAGGATGATTTCTTAATAGCTTCATAAATCCATTCATGCATCACAAGAATACCAACACCACTGTCTATCTGCTGCTGGGCTACACACCGCAGGCCTTTAAGCACCTGCTACACAAACACAAGTTAGTTGTCCCACATATTTCTCTTTACAGTCACTCTATTGATGCAACTGGCAACAATTAGATGTGTTATTTTGGTTGTTGTAGCTTTATTGTGCCTTATGGAATATGATGGAGACTGTGGTCCTTAATAGAGTTTGCAAGACAACAAAGTCATGAAACTGCTGATGCTATGTATTCCTCCTTTCATTTGTGTTTAGCCTTTCTCTGTGTCTTGGCTCCACAGGGACTTAGCCAGACTGCTCAGCTGGCTATACCTCACAGCTGTGGCCATGCACACTCTCAGTTAATTACAAGACCACTTCTGTATGACTGCGCAGTCAGCAGGTTCACTCCACAGTTGCTGTGACGGGTGGGCGAACTGAGCCTCAGAGCTGCCCTCATTATCTGCTCAGCGCTTTGTTGTTGTTGAGGTTTCATGTGCTGGTATGTACCACCCCCTGTCAGTGGAGTCAAGTACTGATTATACTGTGTGCAACCAAAAGGTAAAACATTTTATTTAGATAATTGATAGTCAGCAAAAAAGATACAAGATCAAGCACAGAATGTATTTTGGCAACAACAAATTTCCATAAATTACAGTGACATTGAAGATTATTGTTAGTATCTTCGGCTCATCTTCACCACAGCAGTCAGTGCTCAAAACATTTCCTGCAAAAGTAAAACTACTCTTAGATATAGAATAATGGCTTCATGGTGAATAAAAGTAAGTGGGCGAAATTGTCATTTTTGTATCAGCTTGTGTGGGCAAACTAATGCATACCTGCTCCAGATCCTTCTCCTCGTCAATGTTAAAGGCAAGTTCCTGTCTTGCTTTCTCTGCCTGTGAATATACATATTTAATGTCAAACAGGCATGTACACAAACACTAACATGACATTGCTCCCTATGCGCTAATGACGGTGGTAGTAGAACACATACTGGTGTTAGAGGCAAGCTTTAAAGTAACTCTAAACTGATCACATCCCTGGTATCCACCAGAAAGAGCAACTTTTATCTCAGGTTTCATGGTTTTTTTACTTGCTGGCAACTGGAGAGGTGAGCTACAGCACTGTGCCTCGGCAAATACATACATAACATCTCTTAATGAATCCGTGAATTAAAGATGGTCAATTTTGCAACATCTTTATCCAAATCAACCGTGTTTTAAATCCTGCTGAAGACAAGGTCTGTCCGGTCCTATGCTTAGCAGACAGTAGGAGAAGACAAAATCAGGCACACAGCATATAATAAGCAGCATGACCTTGGCGTAACTTACAACTTTGTTTGTTGTGGCACATTTCTGTTTACCCTTGTTGAACCAGATAAGGTGACAAAAGCTGTGATAAAAGAGGAATGTGTTACTTAGAAAGTAAATCTTGCTTTTCTACTCGTCTTTATCCCTCCCTATATCCCTAACCTTAGAACCTTTGAACTGCAGGTGTTTGTATGTGATGTTATGAAAAGGATTTGTACGATACGGTTATTTTATATAGTGAGGGGCCCTACCTTTAGGGAGACTCGCCTCTCTCCAGAGGTCTGCTGTGCAAACAGAATGGCATCGTGGACAGAAAGGAAGAGATTACTGCTGGGAATATTGCCGTCATCAAAAGCTCCTCCAGCCTCCAGTTCCTCATACACCTGGGCTGCAGGTAGCAAGACAACAAATATCACACGAGGACTCAATGTTCATGTTCATGATATTTAAAGACAAATAAAATGGCTATACTGTTTGCCAAGAGAAGAACACTGATTTGATGCTTAAAGGTAATCAATCACAATAAATTACAATTACTGTGGATCACCCCTTTATCTCACTAGGAAATGGAAGGCACCCTGTGACAAGTGCAACTGTACTCTATTTCTACCAGTGTCCTTCACAGACCTTACTTAATGTTGAATGAATGACTAGGTCTCTGTTGCTATGCCAACTGTTCAGTAGAGCCAACAAGTGTGAAATGCACTTAAGCCATTTAAGATGTTACCTTGAACATTAGCCAGGTATAGTTTAATGCCCAGCATCGCGTAGCTTGAGTTCATCTGTGTGGGAAATAAAGGAAAGAAGACTGTTCAAGGACATGTTGGAATAACCGTGATTGTATACACCCATACTCAATCTCCCAAATCAAAGAACTTCTTGACACAAAAAGGTTCGATATTAAATTTGTACAGAAAATAGAACCTTTTATATTTCACGGGTTCTTTGACTTCCAGGCTACTGGAGAGGAGAGCTACAGCAGTGTGTGGTAACCCAATTTTGCCTAATCCATGTTAGTAGCTCTCTTGTTTTATTTAGACATTTCTCTTGCATTTTAAATGTCTGTTTTTCTTTAGCATGGACATTTCAACAACAGAAATTGAAATGTCGAATCATGCTCTGATTATGCATTTTGTAAGTCAAGTGTCATTTAAGGCTAAGCGTTAGCTAGTTGATTCTAGCTAACATTAACCGTCAACTGGAAATTGAAAGTTCCCAGTAATGTGAACGCAATTTAAATAAACAATATCAGAGTATATGGTAAGTATAATAATGTAACAGCAGTATGCCTTCTCTCAGTTTTATAAAAGATGTTTTATTTCAAGAAAGTAGCTGGCCTGATGTTAATGGCAGCTAACATTAGCCATGTCAGTGAAGCTGCATGCTATGTGGGTTATACCTAATTTTACATTACATGTGTAACATAATTTATTAAAGTTAAGTTATTACACTAATGGTTAAAAACATACAACTTGTGAAATTATAGCTTGTAAATGTTGTATATCATCATTGTATATCGTCATCGTCATCATTATTGTTATTATGTCATTATTGTTTAATTAAATGGAAACTTTCAATATAGAACCATTTGTTTTAAGAGTGAATCTAGTAGTACTGCAAACAAGCTTGTAACCTTTATCAATACTTTGATGCCCATTAGGTCTATGAAGCAGACCCCTGCCAAGTCGAGGATGAGGGTGTGGAAGGGCATGGGCTTTGACTCCAGTGTGACAGCAGTGGGACTGGGTGGCTCTTGGTCAGGCGCCTGCTCGCTCAGCTCAATGTCACTACAGCGGAAGTTGACATAGCTTGTGGGAGGTTCAGGTTTGTTGGCACTGCCATCGTTCATATCAAAGTCATTTTGCAGTTCAAGCTGAGATATGGTCTAGATTTAGGGGAAGTACATAGAGAAAGGTGTACAGAAAAGGTCACAGGTTGTACTTTCGGAAAATCTTTGTAATGTTTAACTGAGTGGGAAATATTGACAGTAGAATCATGACTCATTAAAAAGTTTTGAGTGTGTTTCCGGCTATGAGCTGCTAGGTAAAACGTGTGTGTCATGCATCATATATACTTGATCCCACCTGAGCCTTCATGTTAACCAAAGAGCTGGGTTTCCTCCTTCTTGTCTCCTTGTCCTTCTTCTCCTCTTTCGCTTTTTCCTTCTGTTCTTTCTCTAAGAACTTCCGCCTGGCCAGGATAAGTTTGCCAGGGTCCAGCCTGGTCTAGACACAAACACACCTATGTAAACATCCATGCGCCACATGAACACATTCATTCAAACCTGACTAACCTTGAGTGACAGCAAAAGAGGTAATTTTTTCACTGTACCTTTTTGATGACTCTCTGCCGAAATATTTCAGCATTTGCAAAATAGAGTGGTGAGCAGTAGTTCACTATTTTCACACCTGTTATTGACATGACCTGTGGGGTTATTACCAAAAAGATTAGATGCAATTCCCCTTATATTATGTGTAACAACATGAATACACAAAAAAATTTAGTTCTCATACCTTACTGTACACCTTCGGGTTTTTGTAGATATCTGTAGCCACAATCTGAACCATTTCCGAACCATTACGACTACAAGAAACACATTAAAATGAGTAATACATTAATATACACTTTACACAGTCTTTTTTAAATGTTCAAAAATATAGCACATTGCTTGGAGTTTACTCACAACTGTGTCTTGAATATCACTACCAGGATGGAAAAGCCCACTCCGATAGCAACTCCATAAGGCAAGCTAAGAAAGAATGTGGCCAAGAATGACACCACCCACACACACTGAAAGAGGAAGAACAATAGAATAAGATAAAATATGGGGGGGGGGGGACATTGCATTGTGCTGCAATATTGCAACCAAGGCTTTGGCTTACGCAGTCCAATTTGCTCTTTTTCCATAAGTAATAGGGATCAGAGAGCTGTAGGAGCGTGTTCTTCAGGTTGACTGCAATCAAGGCTCCAAGCACTGACTGGGGAAACCAAGATTACTTACAGTATGTCATTAATGATGCCTAGATTTTTCTCTTACCTCTACTTAAATGTTTTGTATAATTTTTCAAGGGGCAAGTATCATACTCATATGTCCACCTACTTTTGGAAGTGGTTTCAGGAAGGCTCCCAATGCAAGCATAGTAACCATTACGACCAGCATCACACATAGACTGGCAAACTAAGAGAGGGCAGCAACAGAGGTTAGCAGTTTGAGATATAATTTATAGTCCATACTATTTTTCATGAAATACAGTTACAGTGCCTTGGAGAGGTAACACAGCACTCACCTGTGATGTTCCACCAGCACTGTCCACAGCCAGGGTTACAGACAGGGCACAGCAGATCACATGGATCTTAAAGAAGGACCCGAGGAAATTGCTGCAGCCAAGAGCCAACATTTCCTGGACAAGAACATGCATGCGGTATTTACAAAATGGAATAAAATGCTAATTTTGAACTAGTAAAAGATAGTTGTTCTACCTGGTTGGGATCCACATCGTAGCCATGCTTGGCTGCGAGTGTCCTGCCCATAGCCAAGTTGATGACGTACCCCACGATTGCCAGGGAGAAAGCTGTGCTCAACATGTCTTCCCATTGACTCACTGTTGGCAGGATTGGTGCTGGGAATCTGGAAAATAGAGACAAGAAATAAATCTAAATTGAATTGTAAAAAAATCAGTTGCATGAGTCATTTTAATTCATGAAGCAACCATTCATTCTAAATATGCTGATGTATGCTTTACCCCAAAGAAATTTCTCCCACTATGTCCATGTGATAGATCTCAGGAAGATGCAGAGGGCCTGAGATGGCTGTGGCCACCACCACCTGTGTAGAACAGGGATAGGTATATAGGTATATATTAGTCACAAGATTACAAAAGAAATCTGAGCACTTTTGTGTCTACTTACAATAATGATCTCCATAGGAATGGGGAAGGGCAGCTTGTGGCGGTAGTGTGCACTCAGCTCCTTCACAACAATCAGAACTATGCTGCTGACCAGAGCAAATACTAACGACGCTATGTTGGTATCAGGAAGGCCACATATAATATCCACGAGAGTCTGTGACAAAGAATTAAAATTACATATTTTATTGGTAAATCATACCACCAAAGTCATAATATGAAAGAGTCACTTACATATATAACTGCCAGCGGACCACTATAAGGTGGCACTTTGATGCCAAAGATGTACTTGAGCACTGAGATTAGGATCTGCAATCCTGCAGCAGTCATGAAGCCTCTGACGAAGGATTCGGACAGATAGATGGCTATAAACCCAAACTGCATGAAGCCAAGGCCAATCTGCACAGACATAAGTAGTCAATGTGTCACTTTCAGATTAAACTGTACCTCTTCTTTCTTTCAAATTTCACTTTAAAAGACTAGGGTTTTAGTGCTATGAGTACCTGTATGATTGCAGTGAGACAGGCCAGGGTTCCAGATATTCCCAGGCGAACATCATTCATCAGGTCTGTGTCCACTATTGTAGCATTAAGAGTGGCATTGAAGTGACTGAAGTCCGACTCCGGGGCCAGCCTAAGACACACCATTCCCACCATAATGCTGAGGACAGCAAACGTACCTAGACATAAAAAGTAGTGTGTCACATCTATTTTCTTTTGCCATACTGCAAACAGGGCAGAGTCAGGCTGAGTGGAGCTAATCTGCACTGTGCAGCTCTGGCAACTTATCACTGTCATCATATGAAATCGCTGTAGATAAATCAATCTGATTTACCAGGGACCATCTGGTGAGCAGTGCCCATGAAGAAATACGGGATGAGCGGGAAGAAAGAGGAATAGAGACCGTTGACAGGAGGGAGGTTTGCCAGGAGGGCAAATGCCATGCCTGGAAAGAACAGAAATCTTTTTATAACTGTCACATAAATCATGATAACATATAGAAAAATACATGTTTTATACTGGAACCAATGCTGCAGCAGCTAGCAACATTTTATACAGAGGCATCAGAGACAGGACAGTATTGACTGACCTTGAGGAACCTGAATGGTGCCGGCGCTGACCCCGCTGATGACATCACACAGCAGGTTTTCTTTCACTTTGTACTTGGGAAGCCAGCTCAGCACAGGCAGATGTCTGAATAACAAGCCCCTCAGTCTCGACGCGGAGCATCTGACAGAAACAAACAAGAGAAACGCTTTGAAGAGCTCGGGTTTTCTGTTTGTTACTTTGAAAAAGTCCATAACACATGTCTGAACTTGTCTGTACTGAGTCATAGCTACGGGGCTCACCACTATTTGATCACAAAGCTTGTCAGAGGTAGAGTTTGTGTGATGGGAAGACATGTAGTTCATGTTGACTGTGCGGCGAGATTGCAATTCTGTACCTGAAGAGTTTCTTCACTTTCTCTCCAACGGGGAATTGTCGACTCTTCTTGTCAAACTCTCTGTCAAAGTCTGGAAGGTTATATGCCGTCCTGTCAATCACATAACGTGGGCGGTCCTGGTGCATGGCTATAGCACAGTGAAACATATGAAGACCATAGACAATTTTCTCCAACACTATGTCCTCAAGGTGCAACTTAAGGAATTACATGAACTGACTAATAATTCACCACAACTGATAGATATACAAAATATATTCACAGGTATCGTACAGCTTTTTAAGAGAAACATTCAAGCACTTTTCAAGCACTTTCAAGGTATCTAAACCAAAGGTTTCCAGACTCTCGAAGCCTTTAGGTGTTACTAGACATGCCAGGAGACAACAAACAAATGTGATGATGGGATCTTTGTATTTCAAATATTAAAATACTATTGGTTTACATGAGTGATTGTGTAGATGATGAAACACCAGACTATGTTGAAAATCAAGCATTTTTCAAGGAGTACATTCGATTTCAAGCATATTCCTAACCTTGAAAACATAACGGTTAAAATTAAGTATTTTCCAAACTTTCAAGACTTTGTACGAACCCTGTATCCATCAGTTGAAGTAACTAGTCTCATATCTTTTACATTAATCATTATCATCATTAATCGTCAAGGTAACATAAATATCATTTTACTTCAACAGCATACATACTTGAAACAAGTTTGCACATTTGATTTTTCACCTTTAAACAAAAACAAGATTTGAATATTAAACCATAGCTCAACTGATTTGAGGATTGTGTTTGTACAGTTGTGGAAACAAGGGGATCTTTAGGATTGCACTCGTGTCATTTTACATTTAGGCATATTTCAAGTGCAAGGCCCTAATCTAACCTTGAAGGGTGAAGGATCAGCCAACAGGTCGGTGGACTGCTAAAATATTTGCTCAACACCAGGTAAATAATAGCACACGTACAAGTTCATTCTGTGCGTCTTATAGCCTGCTCGCTGTAGAAAAGATTTGACAAGTTTACCACATTCCGAGTTTTCTAAGAAAATCTTGATCCCTGTCTTCTATACATGTGATCTGCACTTAAAAACATTACTATTTAGAGTGGAAACGTTCTTGTTACACTGTAAAGAGTTTAGGCAGGAGGGTTAAAGTATAACTGAATAGAAAGATGGAGTTGCAAAGAGATTCTTCACTGTTGAGAATACATTGATTAGTCTGTGAAAATGTCTTTTTTATAAGATTTGTGTCCTCCTATAATGATGCCACTGATAAATTAATCAAATTGTCAGCAGCAAGTAATGCGCTGACCTCCAAATTTTGATTTCAACACATTGATTATTATGTTTAGAAGCTCCGGTTCTGTATTAGTTAATGTAGAAGTTTGTAAAGAGAGCACTGTACCTTATTGTTGAAGCACGTCTGCAGGCATTTGGCTCAGATGTGTGTATTGCCCACTTGTTTGATTACTTATCAAGCTACGCTAAAATCCCTCTACACCTTCTGGGTGGAGCTTAGAAACTGAAAAGTTTGAAAAACTTCAGCACCTGCAGCCTTGCAGGGACAGCTGAATCACTTTATATTGTTGATTCATTGTCTGTATCTGTGTAGTATAGAGCAAGGGGACGACATGATGTAATTAACAATAAATGCAACTTTAATGGGTTCATTTTCTATATACATGTAGCATCCTCACATTCATTCTCTCATCAACAGAAATACATTTTAACAGGTTTTATGGTAAAAGGTAGACATATGTAACAGCTGGATCTAAGCCACTTACAAAGCCTAGTTTAACTTGACCTACACAAATCATACTAACTGTAAAATAAATGATACATATAAAGTGTATTTCAATATTAAAAAGGGAGAGACAGAGATGACAATGTGTAAAACATGATTTTTTTTTTTTTCCCATTGTATCAGGATTTGTGTGCAAAACAATGGTGTCAATATCAAAGACTAAAGTGCAATTATTAATGAAATCCATTTTGTGGTTTCTCTAAAGAGGAATGTCACAATTTTCAAATGGACTGACAGAAAAAAAGCAAGTCTCCCCCTTGTGGAACAAAAGATGAAAAGCACAAATTCCACAGGAATGCCTTCTCTTCAGTTCTTAAGAAAAGAAAAGCAGAGTATGAAGGGAGCAAGAAAGTTTGTGAATTTTAAAAAATGGCTTCTCAAATTGCTTCACTGACAATGAAGGGAGCTAAGAGACTGACTCAGACAGAGATATGAGTATTCTGTGGTTCAAAACTGCAACTATGAAAAAGCTAATTTGGGTACAAACATTCAAGCACTCCAACAAGCACTGTCAACCTAGCATTAGCAGAGTGGCTTCAGGTAGGAGGTTTTAGTTTTGGTTCTGAGGATTTCAGCTTTGAGAGTATTTTCACTTTCATTTTAGCAACATCACTGTATTAAAAGCCTGTTACGGTGGGGATTTCCTTGTATGCTTTAATCTTTTTTAAGATTAAATAATCCCAAGATAAAATCTGTCTGAAAGACCACCTGCATGTCTCTTCATAAATAGCCTCGAGCAATTCATTCAAAAGCAGTTCCAGTCTTCAGAGGTTTAGACTTATGACTACTTACAGGAATATAATATGTGGGTCATTAAAAGTGGGAGAACAAGTTACAAGGAAAATACAGAGCTTGTTAAGCAAGTGCAACTCCACGTGGTAAAAGTCAGATGACTTTTTAAATCTAGCCATGTCCGCTTTTCATCCTCTTTATTACAAAAGCTCTTTGACCAGCTCCTGCTGGCAGCCTAAAACCCTTCAAAGTCCATCGCAGTCTATAAAATCAGTACTGACTAGAAATCGCTGAGGATGCTGATGTCTGCAAACTCCTGGCGATATCTGTATGAGTATAAGGCCAAGAGGAAGGACCATTTGAGTGTCAGGAAGCTCCACACGCAGGAGAGATAGAGGCTCTTTGGGTCAGAAAGAGCTGTGGGACAGAAAAAGCAGGGTGAGGTGTTAATAAATGTTTTCTTCTAATTCCTTATTATACTGAACATTACTCATTATAAACTAGAAGCAGTGGAGAGAGGATTACATTGATTCTGTGTGATGGCAAGAGTTAGGAAGGTGATGAAGGCGGCCACTGCCAACGCGGAGAAGAGCACACCAACGGCGATGAAGAACTTGAGGCCTTTGAGCCAGGTGCGCCAGTAGTCCTGCAGGTACATGATGTGTGTGACAAGAGCCCAGAGCGCCAAAACTCCTGTCAAAAGAGATAAATACACACACACACTTTCATTGAGACTATATCCAAATAACTGGAGCATCATATTAAAAAATCCATCATATACTGTATGGGGCTGCAACTAACTAACTTTCATTCCAATTAAACTGCTGATTATATTCTCGATTAATCGTTTAGTTTATAATATGTCAAAAAAGTGAAAATTCATCACAATTTTCTAATGACCAAGATGATGCCTTCAAATTGTTTGTTTCCACCAAACAACTCTACAAAACCTAAAATATTCAGTTGACTATCAAATAAGACAAAGAAAAAAAGAAAATGGGCTAAATTGAGTAGCTGGAAGTAGGGGATGTTGAAAAATTACTTCAGCCATTTGCTGATTATTTTACTGTCAATCAGCTAATAATGACCCATCTAACCGTTTCAGCTTTAACTATACATATTACAGCTAGACCGATAAATCAGCCATGGGCGATATATATCAACTAATATTATCTTATTGCAGATATATTGGTACTTGTGTATATCTTGGCCAATAAGTAACAAGAAATTGCAGTACAGAAATGCCAAATTAGGTTTGAGGTCATTTTGTGTCTCCATTATTATTGTGTTTATTTTTTCAAATATTCCTAAGGCAAAAATCGGATTTTTTTAAACTCCCAAATGTCAATATCAGCCTAGAAAATCCAGTATCGGTCGGGCTATAATACATATTATGGAGGTCCACATGCTAAAATGAATGACATTCACTAAAACTGGCATTCTTAATGGCAGAGTGAATGCCTGTAAGTGATGCTGAGGAAGGGGGTGAGCTACAAATCTGATCATGTGCACAAGTGTGACCTACATCAGAATACTTTGCCAGCTAGCTAACACAGAACAGAGATGAATTCAAACAAATACTGTCAGCAAATGTTAATATTGATAAGATTTCAGTGTCAAGCCTGAGACTAAATAAAGAACAAACACCTTTTCTTGTGACATGATTATGGTCTGATGTTTGGCTGTGCAGGCCTTGTATAAGGATTAGGCTAGGGTAAGTTAAGTGCTCCAATACCATGTAAAGAATACAATCACAGCAACATTTAACATTAGTTAACTCTATAGGTGTGTTAACATACCTGACAGGCCTCCCATGGCCGCCGTCCATGGCTGTTTGTATGCAATATTCCAGACCAAGAAAGCCGAAAGTCCAACCAGGGTGCCAAAGGTAGCATATCCTATGCTAATGTAAACTCTGCTGATTCCCATTGTTAAATACAACTACTGCTACCTTAATGTTTGTAACAGGCGTAAGAGATAAAGACGTATTTTGTTTTAAAAACACAGACTGGTATTAAGCTACATCAACAGCTTACCGCCACATTATGTAACTCCTTTATACTAACAAACAGGAAAACGACCGAATGAATTCCCACTCGGCTGGCCTGCCACTGTTGGTAAAACTAGCTTGGGAAATGGCTAAATAATAGCCAGTACGTGTGCCTTCGTCTACAACACACAAACTGCGATGACACGATTTATATTTCTAGCCAACAAGCAGCAACAAAACGCCAGTGTTTATCAAGGAGCTCAAGTGCGCCGCAAAGATGACGCGCTATGATCCAGATAGCACTACCGCCGTGAATCCCCGTCTTCAGCCGATGCCGCAACACATCATTGAGGACTCAGATTCTTCGGTTTTATTGGTCTGTACGTGTACTTCACTCTTATACAACACTCGAAATACAAAATAGTTGGTGTTGCTGTGTTGGGGGAAAAAAAACGAATCTCTCGGGTGTGTTTTCAACGAGTTGCCCTAAAGTCGTCTATCTCCTGTACGTAAAATATCTTTGCACAGAGGAAACCCCCAACACGCCAACACACCGTCCCTAGTGGAGAAACGAGAAAGTGAAATTTTAGACCTCCGATGCCAAAACTATTACAATCATATGGTGACTTGGTGTTTAGGGTAAGATAATACATTTGTTTTGGTTACATGAAGGCCACTGACGGCTCACTCTGAAGGCAATTCTCGTTCAATTTAGTTTGACACATTACAAATCAATGAACAAAGACGTTGCATAAGTGCATATGGTCATAAAACGCATTGTGTTCAAGTTAAACTGTCAGCTAGAAAGAAACAAATACAATAATAGTTAACAAATATTAAACAAGATGCACAAGTTGCATCTACACACTAGTTATTCACGTGAAAACATGACCCTGGGTAGACGGGGACAGGAAGTTACTTTCTTTGCAGGAAACATTAAAGCATCCTATTATTATTTATTCTGAGCAATGTTTAATAGTTTGAGTATAAATCTAGCAAATACACATAATGTATAGCATTGAAATCTGTGCTCCATAGCTGAGCTTCAAAGGTTTTATGTGGTTGTTACACTGCAGTCAAAGATGTCACACTTGAAAACCACAGATGTGAAGTGAAAGCAAATAAAACTAAAGACTGTGCAGTTGCTTATATTCTGATCCTGTCTTCACACACACACTGCTGTGTCTCGCTGCGGTTCTCACCACATGCCCTGGGGCGCTCGCTCCATGACCAATCAGAAAGATACAGGAAGCTGAGTCCAGCAGCACTCCACACAACTCACATTCTGTAAACTGCTACGACTGAGAAATCATCCTCGGACGTATGAAAGGAGCAAAGGCTGAAAAGGAGACACAGAAAACCCAAAGAGCGCGGAAGCCAACAGGCAGAAGAATCTTACAAGAGCCGCGTACCAGTGGTGAGTTATTGATCACTTGTCAAAATAATGTAACAAACCTTTATTGATGGTTTGATTTATGATATTGTTGTATTTCTTCAGATGGAAAATTGTTCTTATTCTTTATATGGTATGCCATGAAAATGTAAGGTTGTCTGATTATGTAATCATCATTATATGTCTGACAAGATTTTATGAGCAGATTTTATATATATATATATATATATATATATATATATATATATATATATATACAGATCATTTTACATTACAAGTGCTTCAAATTTCAAGACAAAGCAAGTAATTTATTCTCAAAATAATATGTTGAAGTTATTTGTTGGTTGTTAGTGTCTGTAACTGAATTCATATCACCATGTGACTGCGCAGCATGAGGTAGAGGTGTTAGAATGAGGCTGGCAAACTGGAGGTTTTGCAAGGTTTAGAATGATTGTCAATTAATGCTCTCACTCATGTCTGCTTCACTCTCTGCTTCAGCCCTCATTTGACCATGGGATGAAATATGTCTCTCCCTGTCACTGCTAACTGGCCAGGGGAGAGGAAGGAAAAGGTGTGTGTGTGTGTGTGTGTGTGTGTGTGTGTGTGTGTGTGTGTGTGTGTGTGTGTGTGTGTGTGTGTGTGTGTGTGTGTGTGGCAGGCACAACAAAGACTGGCAAAGTATACATTCCATGGGCGTAGATGTGTTGCAGGAAATCCCACTCCCATTCCCGGAGGATCTAAATAGAAACACACGCACACACAAGAATAAATATAGAAAGAGAAAGAGAGAGAAAGACAGACAGACATAGATGCAAAGAACACACAAAACATTATTAGTTTACTCGTGTAATAAAATATAAGTGCATAAAAATCATCACTAAAACTTACATTTATACAATTTTTTAAACTTAAATAGACTCTTTCATTTAGTGCTTCCTATGCAAAAGGGAATTAGTCAGTAAACAATTTCCTAAATCTCTCAATCTAATGATTTAGTACATTTTTAGGATTTATGTGTAAATGTGAGTGAGGCTTACATTAATCTCCTCTCCACTTGATGCAGATTGCAGGGCATCTGTGTTCTCAATAGAGGGCAGCATTTATTTTCAAAATACCCAACTTGGCATGTGAAGTGAAGCTTTATGCAACGCAAAGTGACCTGAGACCCCGAGTCACTGAAGAGTTCAAAATCTCAGCCGCCTAAATGTAATCTCTCCGTGTTACATGGAGCTTTCCGACAACTGTATTATTATTGTACAACTGCACAATATGCTCTGAACCTAAAACGAGGTCATCCAACAATGCAGCAGTGTTAATGAGCTTTCATTTCAATCCCAGGGCCACACAGCAATTGCCATCCTTGATTTTCCTGGTTTTACTTTTCAGAAATCAATCCTTAGATTATCCCCATTCTGTGTAGATTAGTGCTCTAGAAAGCAGTTTGCGCCTTTGGTGTGGCTGAAGCCTTTTATCTTTATATTTATATAAATCCCTTGAAACAGTCACATTTGTGCCGCTGTGCATATCACTGAGACAATCAAAACACTTTGTCAGATCTTATCAAACAGACTCTAGCAATGTGCTCACCCTTATCAGTTAAACCATCGTGTTTACGTTCCTTCAGGAGGTCATAAGAAGCAAAACTGGATTCCTTCATTGTGAACATTCTTAATTTGGCATCGTATAGTCCCTGTGAGGCATTTGGAAGAGACAGAGAGTCACACACGTTTAGCCAGAGCACAGGAAAACGTATTTGTCGCACTTAAAACAGTATTTTCTGTTTGGTTTGATCGCTCGCTTACTTTTAATACTGGGCTTTTTGGGACAGCTGTGACTGGAGGATCCTCATGACTCCACAAGGTCTAAACTTGGTAAGAAGTTACTGTTTTTTTTCTGAAAGCTTGTGGCAGATACACCTCACAGTTGCTTCCAAGTACAGGGAGTGCAATGTACCTTCTGTTGTGGTTCAAAGCGAGTTGAGCCAGCCATCATTCACTCATCACACACACTAATGGAGTAGGGCTCCAAGAAAGAAGCAGTAATGTATAAAACATAGGTAGCATATAGGAGCAACAGGTGCTGGACCTTTAATAATATTGCACAGAAGAGGCAGTTCCAATACATTGCTCTCCTACATTGTTCCAGCTGGAGGAACAACCAAAGCAAAGCATGGGAAGCAGTACAGAATGGATGTTTTTGTCTTTGTGTGTGTCTCGTGGAGAGCCATTTCAAACTGACTCAGGCATTGAGGTCAGTACAGGAAGGGCAGCCCTGCACTGGAACAATAGCTGGGATTTAAACAAGTCTTATGTAACGTGTCCAGCCTGCAGGACACAGTTGACCATGATCCAGTTATAACTGGAGGTGCACGGGAAGTCAAGTTAAATAGAGGCTTTGACAGTCTGCAGATATACTTTGCTTTGACCAATTACCGACAAATGTTTTGAGAAAGTAATTATTACCCTGTTTCTCTGTGTTTCACACAGGTACTGTGTAATCCATCCTCTCTCTATGGAGAACGTGATCAAATCCATTTGTTCTCCACCAAGACGTTGTACACCAGAGATGGGGGAAGTAAGTCATCTGCCTCTATACTACAACACAAAGAAAGTCAATAAGATAACACTGAACCACAGACATCAGGTCTGAACCAGAGACACAGAGAAAGATGAGGCTATAGATAGCTAGATGCATTCACAGCTGAATGTTACACCTGTTGGTACAATATACAGCATTATGTGTTTTATGAATCCATAAACCAGTGAGGGGTATGTAGCAGTTTAACACCTGTGCACAGGACAAACACCTGCCATCAAACTGAGAACTAGAACTGAACAAAACTACTGATGAGAGACATCAAGTGCTGTTCTCCAACCTTAACAGCTTTCTGCCCTTGAAACAGTTTATCTGCAAGTCCATGTGCCTACAGACCTGGTTGAGCCAGACAGCTGGATAACCTGATAAGTGCAGTAGAGTTCTGCAGCTCATGTAATGTGGGCTGCCTGCTCTAAACTAACTGCACTGAACAAACTAGACCATACAGTGCCTGCATGGAACATTATGCCCACTTCTATAACCTTGACCCAGTCTCGTGAATTTACTGTGCCAGGTGAACAGCTCAACAGGTAGTTTGCATTCCTGTGAGCCTGCTGAGTGTTTGTGTGCATTGATATTTGATCACAGGAATATACTTAAGCCCAGCCAATGATATAAACTGATAACATAGTATTTTGCCAAAATATTTTCAGTCAGTCAGTCATTCTGTGGCTATGTAGGGGGTTTTGTTGGGTTTTGTCACTGCGTCTGTGCCATCAGTGAAACATGTACAGTATGAGCCTGATGACATAGACACATGTTTTAAAGTTAAAGACAAAATGTACAGTGCGCACCTGCTCACACTTACATACAGTGCATCGATGTCAAGCTAAATAAATCAAACGCCATTAGCTGGGCGGTAAAAATGCCAGAGGAGGCCGTCTCTCTGATGACTCCGTGTGTTTCCTTGCCAAATCCAAAGAGCGCACACACGCAGCTCAGCAGTGCGCCTGTGCTGCGAGGGATGTCTGAACATTACGCACTCCTCCGTCCTCACTGAGGCGGACACGTTTAGCGAGGTATCTGCTCTGGGTTTGGATGCAGGGACGGCATACAGAATCCTGCCCGGATTTGGGGGACAAAATGCGGAGTCCTGAGCTGACACTGTCGCCGCGTTGTGTCGTTGCTGTACAGTAACAAGCGGGTGACGGCGCGTCGATCTACTGGGCTGTGAATAATGTCTGGGGGTGCTGAGTCCGTGTGCAGATCTTCTGACTGGGAAAGTTGTTTGTCGGTTGTTTTGATCTGAGGCAAGATGCATCTGTTTCGGAGTCACAATTACCGAGTGTTCCCGGGCCGCTACTCAGTGGAGACACCGACCATACGAGGCATCAGCTGGGTATGCTGCTTTAATGTTTACTTCAGAGAAACAACTGCAGAGTAGTTCATGGAACACAGACAGGAATTAGTATTCTGTACGGTGGCACACAGAGATGATCAGGAGATTAGAGTGATGATAATACTCCACCATTATATTATCAGTGCTGGAAGAAGTACTCAGATATTTTACTTAAGTAAAAATAGCAGTAACACAGTGTAGAAATACTAGAAATATAAAAGTCCTGCATTCAAAATCTTACTTAAGTAAAAGTACACAGGTATTAGCATCAAAATATACTCATGTAAAAAAATGGCACATTTCAGAACAATCTATATTATATCACTGGAGTATAATTAGTGATGCATTAATGTGTAATCACTAATGTTGCAGCTGGTAAAGATGGATCTGATTCCAGTTCCTTTATATAGCCTACTGCCAGGTATCTTAATCCATATTAATAGATCATAATTTATTAGTTGATTTATATTTTGTATTAGTAATGTCAAACTACAAACTAACTAACTAATGTTGTCAAATAAATGTAGAAGAGTGCAAAGTACAATAGTATAAAGTAGAATAAAATGGAAATACTCAAGTAAAGTACCTCAAAAAAGTACAGTTCTTGAGTAAATGTACTTTCCACATCTGATTTTGATCATCATCATCTTCATCATCATGTACCCCATTACCAACACTGTCTTGTATTGTCTGGTGCCTTTTTTAAAGTAATAAGAAGAGAACTTATGTTGTCTGTAAATGTCTTGAATTAGTCTGAAACCACTGCTGGTAGTTTCTGAAAAGCTATTATAATCATAATTTGTTGTGCAAACTGGTGTCTAGTGAATGTCTGACACATGATGGTTAAATAGCCCTAAAAGCCGTAGTTTTTGTTAAAGTGACAACCAGCCTCCAGCATACGAGGAAACTGCATCCAATAGGTTTTGTGTTGAAACTCAGCAAAAAGTCTGAGTTGAAGGAGAGGTGGAGAAAGGGACAGGAACACTGTTTGTCAGAGAGCAGCTGAAATGGCTTTATGTGACAGTGGGGTTTAGTTACCCTCACTACCTCTCTCCTCCACTATTACACGGTTCGGGTCCCCAAAACAGCAGTTTGCAGATATTTCAAGATTTTTTTCCCAGTGAACAGGAACAGATTTCGCTATTGTTTTAGCAGCTCGGGTGTGGTGACACAAGAAGGTAACAAAGCAGTCAAAGTCGGGTTATAAATAGTGTATTGTTTACCTTCACCACAACACCCCTGCTCAGTTTACAGAAGAGTTTGTAGAATAATGCACAAAGGGGAGGTTTTTGTTTTGCGGGTCATGGGAGGATGCCTACAGCGGTGAGGCTCTTAAGTTCTAAATTTACTTGACTTTTAAGCATCAATAGGTCAAAGACAACTGTAAATCTCCACAGACTCCATTCTGAACTTCCTGCTGTTACAAGTCAAATATCAATGTCATATTTTACAGCTCAAAAGGTTAAAGTACAATGCACAGTAAATAACTGAGAATTATATTTTGGATCTGACATACCAGTGTGACACCTGACTACCTAAGCTTAATAATCGCACAACGTAACATGCTACACATATTCTCAAATGTCACAGGTGTAGTTAAACTTGTTGTCACTGCACCATGTGAGTTTGTGTTTATTCAGGTTATCTTACACATGATAAATTACACAAGAACACTTCCACAGAGATGTCCTCGCCAGGCCAATAACAAGATTTACACAAAAGTGTAAAGTTCAAGTTGACAACATACTAAAAGCACCTTAATCATAAAATGAATAAATGCATTGACTTGACATTATAAACACATGATTATCTTTAGTTTGGGGACATTGTTTGTACTATACTGGCACAAAAGCAGTGGGATCTGCCTCAATAACAAGATTCATTTTATAACTACATACTACATCTTAGGCTTGATATTAATCAAAGTTGCAGAGTTAAATTTTTCCCAAAATGGTATCTAGTATCTCCGTTCATTTAGGCATGATATCAACAATGAGTACAATTTCACTGGCACTGAGGCATTTGCTAATTCCTTCTCTGAGCATAAAGCAGGCAGATACCTCTAACAGGGGGAAAAACTGACCTCATTTTGCTGTCATCGTTAGGAGATGCCAGGGCATCGTCTCACTGTCCTTGTTGCTCTTGCATACCAGTGCTGGAACACGGAGACAAAACAGAACAAAATACCTCACATTCAGAAAGGTTCCTAATTGTGTCTGCCCATCTACAGACCTGGAAGGACTCTGGTTTTTCCACATTTTTGTGTTCACTCAGGGGGCACAAATGTGTCATTTTGGTTGGGTCATAACTGATCTGAGCTATGCTTTATATGGTTTTATGGAGTCAAAAATACTTCAACCAAAGAACCAGAATCATGAAAAATGATAATCATGTTTTTTCAAACTCTTCACCCACAGTAACAGACTTTAAGTGGGAGACAATGAGTTTGTTTTTTTTATGAGTGAGTTAAAACAGTTGGCAATGGGCCATTCAGGCTGTGATCATGTGACAGCAGACCAGACAAAGCATGCCACAAAGTCTGTCTGCAGAGGGACCGGAGACATTTAAAAGATGTATATCAGTGATGTTAAGTTGAAAGGTTCCTGATCAATACAGACAGCTACTGTACGTGTGAGTGTCAGTCATGCCATGTGATTACTTTGCTGTTGAAAGCTGTTCATGAACGCATCAAGGCAGCACAAAGAAAAAAATGCACATATTATATACATGTGCCCATATCCCATATAGTAAATATTTTGTCCTTGCAACATGAGCAACTTAATGCTGAAATGTGAAAGTGAAATGTGGTTCCCATAAATCAGTTTTCCTTCATTTTGTGAGGGTTCAGACATAGCGCTAAGTACCCACAAGCTACCAGATCTTAATAACTGCCTTGAAAAAGGCCTTCATACGTCTCTGAATTAAATTCACTGAAAGCACAGACATGGGAATGTTGAATATTTGTACATGGCAACAAGTTTAAGTTAGGGCTGATCTGACTCCTGGAAATGCAGAGAGTGAGGGAGTCTCCAGAAATAATATTTGACTAAACATATTTATCTGTGGCAACCGCTGCAGTGCATTTAATCTTTAAATGGTTCAGATTTTCAAAAGCCTTTTCATATGATAGGACAGTCCGTAGTTAATAGCAACCTTGTCACTTTACAAAACGCGTGGCAACAGGCTATGTGCTTTCCTTTGCTGATGTCTGTGCACTCTTTCCTCCCACTTCATCACACACACTTTTACACCCACCCACATCACATTGGAGACAATGGTACCACAGCGCAGGTTGAGATAATGTATTTGTGTTGACCTTCATCCCGATGAAAAGAAAATAATTATTCTTTCTATCTGGACACTCCAGCTTGGTTATATGTGTTTATTTGGTGCAACCGCAGCAAGATTATCATCAACGACCAGTCCGGCTAGTTCTTGTGGAATGTCGTTCCAAAGAAAGTTATCTGCTTTATTTCACGGGCTTTAGATATGCAGAAATGGCTCAATGGTGGTAACGTCTCTCTTTCTGTTTCTCTTAGACTCCGCTGCCAGAGGCCCTGAATTCAAAGGACACTATGAAGCAGGTGTGTATGCCAGAGATGGTGAGCTATCACCTCCCCACAGCCAAGAATAATCCAATGTTCTCGCTGGTGTTTTTAAACTCCTGCTGAACACAAGGAGAGACACAAAGTCAGAGGAGAAGCGTGACTTCAGAAAGTTTTAGCCCTTAAGCAAATATGGATTGTCTCCTCCAACATTATTGACATTTTTAATAAATATGATTGGATTTTCTTTGAGCTTTGCTCATCAGGATTAATTATTATTTAGCATCTTGTGGTAAGTCATGTGATATCCTTTGTCATTTTCCTATTCAAGACCTCCATAACAATTTCATAATCAGGTTTGTAAGCACATATCAGGCTTCTCAACCTCTCTATCTGTCACTCTGCTAATTATCGGACCACAGTCTTTGACACTGATTGGGGTAACCCTTGAATGTGACTCTTTAAACTATCACCAGACTGGATCTCCTGGTGGCTTTAAGCCATACTGACCTCTGCTATCAACCAGAGCTGCAGCGCTTGCATCCTCTCAAACTGCTGAACTCGTTCTTTTGTTGTTATAATATCCTGCATTACTACTCAAGCGAGTCTTAAAAAACACATTCCTAGCGAGGCAAGCAGTCACAAGGAGTCTAAAGGGCACTCAAGGGCCCACAGTTAATTGACCCTCCCCACCCTCCCGAGCCCTTCCTCACCCAGCCCAGGCCCCTCACACTGCTTTATCTCAGCTTCTTCAACAGCATGCCAAGGAGAGAGCCTTTAAAACACTGATAATAGGGTTTGAAATAGAGAGTTCCTGTTTGGGTTCAGTGGTCTCCCCCAAGACAGAAGAAGTAGACATAGAGAGAGAGAGAGAGTGAGTAACTTTCAACCCCAAAAGAATCGATGCCCATGAATTTTGTTTTGTGCTGGAGATGGCGAGGATAGAGTAATCGTGTCTGCAGGAGGCAGGTGTTGCTAACCTCTTGGAGCTTTGTTTGGTTGCTTAGCAAGTGTTGGCTCCAGATTCTGAAAATCACTAACGAGCATCATACATCCTGATAGCACTGTACAAGACGGATTGTTTTTAATAACCTGTGTTTGATCGTGTTCCAACTTTTATATACACAAAATGTTTTCCTCTTCAGACATGAACACACTGTAGTAGAATTTACCATACTTGATCACAAGCTTAATAGCTACTGATCCTTGTTCACATTTAAAAATAATTTTTCATTTGTGTAACAAAAGTTTGACAGCTACTGAAGGGTGTAATTTGTGTTAGCAAAACTTCTCACGTACTTTTCACTTGCCTTTGTCTGAGGTGGTTCTGTTATGCAGGTACAGGATTTATAGATTGGATATAGGTTGTGCACAGTTGTACAATGTGTTTGTGTTCTTTAGGCAACTTTCCCATACACATCCAGCGCAGGTCTAAGTTCACATAAACTACTGATCCAACTTGACAGATCTGAAAACTGGTGCCCGATGACCGAATCAAAGGCCTGGAAAGACTTTTACCCATATCTGTCATGTATTGCAGGATCGAAATGTGGTGGTCTTGTATTTTCCTCACGCAGAGAGGGTGGGGGAAGTCAGGTATCTGCAGTCCACAGAGCTGCATTAAGCTCCTCACACAGTGTTCATCTGTAGCTGCTTCTCACACAACACAGCCCACCAAGGTCACAGAGAGAGTAAGAAACAGAGAAGCGTCTCGCCTACAGAGGAGACACACAGTGGAGAACTGTACTCATCATCATTCCACCCCACGAAACAAATGCATCAAACCAAACCGCACACACTTCAAAAGTTTATGACTAACACTTTCAGCCAGGACCAGATTAAAGTTAAAGAAAATAATACACAGAATAGATTGTGTGATTGTGTTGTGATAAAGACAATTACAACCTTCTTCCAACCTAATGACTGTGTTCACTCCTGTGTGATAGTATAAGCATATGCCCTGGTGAAGAGTGTTTGAGCAAACTGTGCAGGCTGTAGAGCAGCTGTTCTGTAGCTAGCCCTGCTAAAGTGGGTGTTGTAAGTTAGGACCATAAAGATCAAATAAGTTTGACAGTTTAAACCAATATGAAGTTTATTGTTATACATACATCAGCAGTCTTAAGGCATATTCTAAATATAGGCACTTAAATTACCTTAACAGCACAATGAACCCCACTCATAAAATGGATTATGACCGCCTGTCCAAACCTTACAGATGGCCCATACACTAGCTGAGTGTGTATTGTACTTAGGAAAGGTGTTCGCTCTGTAATTCGAGACTCTCAGTTGGAACAATTACCTGTGGATTATTGTTCCTAGATAACATGATTAGGTGGCCTACATTGCAGAGAATGCAATGCACAGTCCCCCACAGACTGCCAGAACTGGAATGAATTGCAGTAATAAAAAACATTTTAGTTTTCTGCATGTTTATATGGAGGTTTCGCAGCGAGGGATAGGCCCCCTTAGTCAAATATGGCTTTTGATATTGTTTTTATAACGACTAGGTTAGGTAATGGAAAATTGCCCCATCAAGAAAATAGGTTTTGGAGCTGACATGCCTGAGAATGTGACTATGGGAGTCCCACGGGAAAATGGGCCCCTGGGAATACTGGTGACCTCTAGACAACATAACTCCAGGGGCACAGCAGACGCCTTGGGGCACATTTACTCTGCTGATGTCAGGTCTGGGAACAAGCCGATGTGGGGATGATAGGTTGAAGTGTGTACTGCTCAGTGTTACCCACAGTAGTTTGTTATAGTTGTACATTATAATTAGCAGTCCTGCGTGAACATGGATCTAACAAGCATGTGTCACACACACACCCCCCCACATCCCCAGTCCAGGTGAAAGAGCAAAGGTGGTGTTGGCGTCATCGAGGCACGGGGTCAGTAGATCAGTCAAAGGTCAGCAGGCGTTTTTATATCCTGAATGAGTTGCTGAAGTCTAGAGGAGGCAAAGGGTGCTGGTAGTTTCTGACACTGTCCTCCTTACACCGCCACTCAACTTAAGGAGAAAAAATGATATAGGAAATGGTCATTGCTGGTTCTGTGTGCATCTCAAGACCACCACCTTGGGCAAATAGCAGTGCCTTTAGGAAAATCCAAAGAACAAACAGGCAACCGTCTGAGTCACCCGTGGAATCACAAGACTGGGTGCAGGAGATGTGGCGGGGGGGAGTCAAACAGGGTGGAGCGAAATCAAAAATGTCTACTTTTGTAAGTCATTAAGACAATGAATGCTGTTGGGTGGTAGTTTGATCCGATTAGTTTTTGAAATAGAAGCAGAGCATACTGTAAAGCGTGAAAAGGCCTGAAATAGGACAGTCACATTACAGCCACAAACAAAGCACATTGGTGTTACATAAGCCTTGTTTCTGCATCAGTGGCTGACAGGTTTTGCACCCCTGTCTGCAGCCTTTTTGGGTTTTAGACCTGACCCGAGTGAGTTGTGTGTATGTATGTGTGTCTGCGGGAGGGAGTAAGTGAGGGGGCGGGGGGGGGTGGGGGCTGGGGGGGGGAATCGAGGGAGGTTCAAAGGAAATACACTGAGGGAGGTCAGAAAGTGAAAGTTTGTTGTCACTGTGTGCCGGCCACAGAGTGAGTTGTAGAGGCTGAGAACTGAGTGAGGTGTGGGAGAGTTTAACATAGCCATTTTTAACACATTCTCGCCTCCGTGCCTGCAACCCACAAACACACACACCACATTACACTCCTACGCCCACAGAAATCTCCACTCACACTGTTGACGTACGTGCCATCACACATAATCTCCACGCTGAGGGGAAATGCAAAGAAACTTGTCGTCTTGTCTTTCATACACACACACACACACACACACTTGTTTCTTTTGCTAGCTTTGCTGCCAATAGATACGTCTGCTGTTTCAGTAAACAAGAACGCATGTGTTATATATCCTCCTTCTTTATGTACACAGCCCTCTCTCACTCTTTCTCACCCAGTTTCATCACATCTTAAAATGGAACACAACTCACATTTTTTTTTAAAAAAGAAAGTTTATCTGCTTAATCTTTTTTTTTTTTTCATGTTTATTAAGTTTCTTTCAGATCGTGTTGTAAAGGCAGCGAGATCAGTGTATAGTGTTATGATCGAGAGGAACCCTGGTCTGATCCGAGATAGAAAGTATCACCTCAAAACATACAGGTACCTACCTACACTTGGTGGTGGTGGTGGTGGTGGGGTGGGTGGGGGACTTCTTCCATGTTAAAAAAACGTGACAATCTCTGCAAATTACATGCAAATTCACATGTTAAATTTCTCTCACAGACAATGTTGTTCTGGTAAGGAACTTGTCGATTGGCTGATGAAACAAAACGAATGCCTGCAATCAAGGAGCCAGGCTGTTGGAATGTGGCAGGTCTTGGTGGATGAAGGAATCCTTGTTCATGGTAAGAACTAAAGAGCTGAATTTTGCAGAATTAAGAAAAAATCTCTTGCCAGCAGCCAAAATTAAGGACACGTTAACATAATATTTTTCATGTGTTTGGCGAGCTCACACCTTGGCGTGGACTGTAGACAAGAAATCCTGTCATATTCTGGTATTTTTTAATATATTCTGATAATAATGTCTCAGGCTGCACTCTAGAATTTCCCAGAAGTGCTTGAGTAGCTCATAATCTGGTGGCTGGAGCCTGCCAGGGCATATGTTTTACAATGTGTTCTCACTCAAATGTCAAGTGTTCACTAACCGCTTATGCTCTTTGGACGGGGCACTGTCTTCCCGGAAGAGACCACTCCAATCAGGATATAAATGCTTTATCATCAAATGAAGGGGATCACTCAGAATAGATTTGCACTTATTTCCATGTATCTTGTCAGTCTGGAGTCTCATTTTTATGTAATCACCATATCTCTAAAGGTCTATACTCTCAGTTACATTTGGATCTTATTAATGTTTCCCCTCTGCTGTGTTCTGCCTCAATCAAGTGAAACATGAGTTGGACTTCACTGACAAGGACACCCAGTTCTACCGCTTCCAGGACTCTGATTGTGGCCTGAACCACGTAACAAATGAGAAGGACTCGGAAGACGAGCTGCAGGAGGGCCTGTCTCTGCTGTCTCAGCTGGGTCCCGATGCTCTGCTCACCATGATTCTACGCAAATGGTCAGTATGTTGAGCCTTTATATAACTATCACACATGAACACCTGTTGTATATGTAGTATTACCTAGTTAGGAAAGTCGTTTTCACAGTCCTATAGGGTTCATACAAACTTTCAAAGGAAGTGCAGTTGGATTTTGTCATCAAGCTCGCATCGTTCAACAATTTTTAAGCACATCTGTAGTTGATTACACCTGTTGTCTCAACTTCCCTGTGTTTAGCCCCAGCCAGAGGAGTGCGGAGGATCTGGAGGTCATCTATGAGGAGCTGCTCCACGTCAAGGCTGCAGCTCATCTCTCCACCTCGGTCAGTCACCATTACTGCCTGCTCTTTACGTCAGTGTCCTTATGATTAAAGCCACTATATGTAGTTTTTTTATGTGATTATAGCATCTTTTAAAATATTTTAAAGGCGGAAGTTTTTGTGTGTAGAAAAGTGAGACAGTCAAGCAATTACACTGCAGTTCAGAAGCTTTGCTTTGATGGTGATAGCATACTTTAAATTTAAGAGAACTTTAAGTTAAGAGCTCCATTTGAATCTGTTTTCAAGGGTAGTATTCTTCTTGCATAAACAGAATCAACAATAAAACTACTGACATTATATGCTAAATAAAGTACATTTTACCAGACATTTAAAACAATTGCCCGATAATGTTTCTACCATTTCATTTGTGTTAATAGTGGTCACTTATTACTAGAAAATCAACCAAACCATGCATCCAGTTTCCTCTAATTCTTAAACCACTTTGACCAAAGAACCATTAGTATAACAATCAAATAATGAAATGAGTTATCAATGCAGTTCAGTCTCATTTCTTGCCCTGTTGTGCCTGTAGGTGCGTAAGGAGCTGGCAGCGGTGCTGGTCTTTGAATCACATGCCAAGGCCGGAACAGTCTGTGAGTGTGACAGCTTTGCTGACGCTTGAGATCGGCTGGTAGAGAGCCCTGCGACATACACATGGAGACACACACAGTTTCATTATGTAGTTGAACCACACTACAGTACACTGATGTCCTGCACAAATGCCCTCTTAACATCCTCTCCTGCACAACACGCCTTTCAGATACATTATCTTTACCATGTATCATAATATTCAAACGTCTTCATGTCATGATTGATTCATTACTTCAGTGGCGGCAATCAGGTCATCGTGTTTTTTTTGCTCTTCTCGTCTCTCCCTTTGCCCATTTAGTCTTGAATATGAAAGTCATACATACATAATAAAGCCCATTGTATGAAGGTGCCCTGTAAACGTGCTCTTCATGCAATTATGATGGTTTTTCACACAGAGACGTTTAAATGTTGGTGCTGACTTTTTTTTTTTTTTTGTGATGCAGTGTTCAGTCAGGGGGACAAAGGCACTTCTTGGTACATCATCTGGAAAGGCTCTGTAAATGTGATCACACATGGGAAGGTAAATCCATTTACTGGTTGCAAAAATAACAATAATGAATTTCAGAACTGTCATTAATGAAATGCCTTGGAATTGGATGATAGTATAATATAATGCTGAAAGTACTTTGTGCATACAGGGCCTGGTTACTACACTACATGAGGGTGAGGACTTTGGGCAGCTAGCTTTGCTGAATGATGCACCTCGTGCTGCCACCATCATCTTGAGAGAAGACAACTGCCATTTCCTCCGTGTTGATAAACAGGACTTTATACGCATCCTCAAGGTCTGTAGTAACTAATTACTATATGTGCAGCTTTTTTGTCAGAAGTGTTGCCGTGCATTGAAGGCCATATGTGACTGTATAATAGCTGCAGCTCTATTTCTCTGTTTGCACCACAAATTCAGATGCACAAATATACTAAATGTCTATTTGACTGGGTCGCCATCCATGTCTGTATTGCTTGTCCTTTAGGATGTTGAAGCTAATACAGTGCGACTTGAAGAGCATGGGAAAACTGTGCTGGTGTTGGAGAAGAGCACCGACTGGGCCGAGCAGGGAGGAGCTGGAAGCAACAGCAAGTGAGAAACTCTGACGCACACACCTCTGACACAATACAACAGTCACTTCACAAGCAGGTTTACAATCATTAAAACGTCTTACCTGGGTGTGGGCAGATACTGTATCACGTCAAAACACAAACACTGCCATTGGTCATTACAGCACAACAATGGAAGTATACAGACCTATTTGTCAAATGTGGTCAAGATGTTATTAATGGACTGTTATCTGGCAGCCAGAAAAGAAATGGACTTCAACCCTGCCTTGTTAAATGGCTTGTTATCAGTCTTGAAGGATTTTAAAAGTGAATTAACATGATGCTGACCAACCAACCAAGATTTATTATCTGAGGAGCCAACCAATATTACATTTTTGGATGATGCCATTAGGCAAGAAGACCTCAAATTTAGTTATAAAAGAGTTATGACGTAGCTGGAAGGCAAGGCATTTTATAGTTCAACAATAAACACATGATCTGTAATTGACCCAACACCGCTGTCCACTCATGACATGTTATAGACCAACACGCCAAGTGTTGTAAACACCAGGACGGGATTCTAAACTATGCAATGATTACATCAATATACGTCAAATGCTTTTTTCTGGTTCTTCTTCTTGGAGGGGTTATCAGTCAATGTACACGCAAACTGATAATAAAGTTAATGTAACAAAACGGTTCTCATCATTTATTTTTGAATTTATTGGTGCACGTCACCTGTAGTTTGTGATGAGAGCTAATTAGCAAATGTTACCCTGCTAACAAATCAAGTAAGATGTGTTAGCAATTAGCTCAACGCACCACTGTGCCTCAGTACAGTCTCGCAGAGCCGCTATTGGCTGTCGTCTCTAAACAGATGTTAGGCAGTCGCCCTTAAAAGGAATGTAAATTAGGGAGTCACTGAAATAGTATATAAGCATGCAGAGCGATTATAATTAAAGTAACATTATACTGCATTATCAGGCACTGATGAAGAAGCACAATGCATGCATGCAGAGCAATACAAAGGAATGTAATATTAGGAAAAATAATCTGTTCTTTTTCTTTCTCTCTTCTGTTGTGCTCTGTGCAGGTACACTGTTATGTCAGGAACGCCTGAGAAAATCCTGGAACACCTATTGGAAACAGTAAAGTTGGACTCTAACGGAAATGACGCTATAGGTGGGAGCCTGCAGGCACCTTCTTGCCTTTTCCCTCGTTTTACTGAGTGATTCAAGATGATCAGACTTAGTCAGCAAGTTAGTTAACGGTGTGATGTTGTGATGTTTGTCTCCCTGCAGATCCCTGTGTGAGCGACTTTCTGCTCACCCACAAAGTCTTCATGCCCACCAGCCAGCTGTGTTCCGCACTACAGCACCAATATCCTGTGACGGTCAATAATAATACACAGTGATGATGATAATGATGATTATGATGATGATGGCCGCAGTTTAAACAAATAGAGCATTTAATGGCCATAAGTACATTACATTCTGCTGAAATACAAAGTCTTGTAATTGTCTCAGATTCTTTGTTTGTAAAGCTTTTTATGTTACGCCCCTTAACCATCATTGCACCTACCAGGCAGAGCTCTCTGAGGGTTCAGATCAGGAGAAGTCTGCCTACATTCTCAACACCAAGCAGAAGGTAGTGAAGCTGATTGGCCAGTGGGTGGCGCTGTATGGACTTCCGCTGAAAGAAGACCCTATTGCTTTGGACTTTCTGGAAGTGAGATTGCAGGCTCGATTTAATTACACGGTTTATTTCACTGTGTACTCTGTGTATTGGAATATTTCCATTGCATTTTAAGAATATAGATTTTATTTCACGAGGAGAATCAATAATTATGTTCCTGCTTTTTCAATTTCCAGAGGTTGAAGAAGGAGGTGGCAGGTGATTTTCGTCTGAACAGCATGCTGAAAGAACAATTTAGAGAAAGGAGGAGAACAAAAGTGTAAGTTGTCTATATTATCTTGTAACATCTGCTATTTCTATATAATTTCTCAAGTCATGAATATTGCAGCATGCTATCTGATGCTGTTTTTCATCTTTTAATATTTTTACAGATTGGAGAATGGATTTCAGTCCCTGAGCAGGGTAAGCGTCTTCACATAGTTTTTGCGTTTGCAGACGACAGCTGGGTGCAGAACATTAATATCAGAGATACATTTTAATGAGAAAACAGTTTGAATGTCATGCTGCTGTCATGTGTCAGTTTAATGTCACTGACTTGCTGAGTCACTCTGATGCTATCGACAGAACCAGCAATTTGATTGGTTTTCAAACTGTGAGGAGCCAGTGGGGAGGTTACAACCAATCAGAGCACAAGATAAAGGTGAGTAAGGCTCAGGTGTTAAAACAAATAAATCAATCAATACTGTATACGTACATGTACATCAATGAACTTAACTTTGATCTATATCACTACAATATGTAGCCACATAGATCTGGATGAGCTCATGTATCTGTGGGTTGTTGTTTATGAGTAACACATATCACCACACATCATTGCTCATGTCATCAATTATCAAATCAACATATCTTGACATTTCGGCTTCTGTCCCGTCTCGGTGCAGTGCTGTATGAGATCTACAGGCCAGACAACAAACCTCTCACTCTGATGCTCCCAGTGAACACATCTGTACAGGATGTGATGTCGGCAATAGTCAAACCTGGCGGAGATCACATCCTGGTCAAAATGAACTCCATGGGAGGTGGGACTCAGATATTGATGGCATAGATATTTTTTATTAAGATTGCCGTTTCCTGTAAAAGTGTTAGAATAAAGCATTCAGAACTGCATATTAATGTGGTTTCCAATCTAGCCTAAGTTATGTTCAAGGATTTTTCTACCATTCTTTGTCAGTTCATTGTGCTGAAAATGTGTTTTTGATATATTAAATGCACACAGAAAGAGCTCAGATAAAGCTGGATGCCACTGCAGTCTACACCGCCATGGGACTCAACGAAAGACTTTTCATCTGCACAAGCAGCCAAGTGGAACAACTGGTGAGGAAACAGGTCCCCTCCATAGCAATGTATTTGTAAAATAAAAGAGGAAATGCCGTCACGTCAGACATATTTTTATTATGTTCATTATTTATTATGGTGCATACATTTGAGTTTGACATGGTGGTTTGGTACAAAGCAGTTTACCTGCCTAGAAAACCATTAAAATCACACCCCATCACAGTTTTCTATCTGTTAATTTTGTTTCCCTCTCTGTCTCTTTCTCCTAGATGCCACTGAAGGAGCAGCAGGGTCCAGAGCGAGGAACAGCTGACATCCTTGAACAGATGGGCTCTAAAGACATTGCCAATGAGCTCGCCAATTATGACTGGGAACTGTTCACTGCCATGCATGAGGTAACTCAGCAGATCTGACAAATTTTACATCTGACCACGGCATATAAACTAATTGATACAGAACAAAGAGGAAATTGCTTATTTACACTTCAAATGCCTCATCAAGGCCAAGCCCTAGCAGTCTAACATGCAAGTAAAGCCAAAGCTGACACCGGCATTCAGATATTTCCTCATTTCAACAAAGGACTGGGTATCTCTTTGATAAAAATGTATCTGAGTCACACTCCTTGACTATTTTTATCTGACAGCTGCGATCATCTGGTTCTCCTGTAAACGTCCTGCATGCTTCACATGTTTCTGAAGCAAATCAGAATCATTAAGTCACCTGTAAAACTGGCCTCCCTTTGATTTCCAGATTTCTCTGTTCACAGTGTGTGTAATTATTGTCAGTGGCTGTGACTCATCGCTCCCGTCTCTCTAGGTGGAGCTTGTCTACTACATATTTGGTCGTCATAAATTCCCGGGCACCATAACAGCTAACCTGGAGCGGTTTGTGCGTCGCTTCAATGAGGTGCAGTACTGGGTGGTGACCGAGCTGTGCCTCTGTGAAGACCTGGTGAAACGAGCCATTCTGCTCAAGAAGTTCATAAAGATTGCTGCAGTGTAAGAGTTAGTTACATAAAGCCTTAACCTTGTTTTGATGGCAATGTAGGGCAGACGGTCCACCACTTTGGTCCAGACTGAAATATCTCTTGATCTATTGGATGGATTGCCATTAAATTTTGTACAAACATTCATGGTCCCCAGAGGATGAAGCCTAGTGACCTCGGTGATCCCTTGACTTTTCATGTAGCGCCACCTGGAGGTCAAATCTTTCAGTTATTTAATAAAATATTTCTGATGGATTGGCACAAAATTTCAGACATTCATGGTTCCCAGAGGATTAATCCTAAAGACTTTGGCGATCCCCTGACTTTTCATCTAGTGTCACTATCTGCTCAAAGTTTTATTTGTCCAACACTTTAGTTTATGACCAAATATCTGCAAAATGAATAAAGTTAGCATGCTAACACGCTAAACTTAATACCTGCTTAATCAGCATGTTAGCATTGTCACGTTGACCGTGTTTGCATGCTGACGTTAGCATTTAGCTCAAAGCACTGCCACTCAAAGTACAGCCTCACAGAGCTGCTAGCATGGCTGTAGACTCAAAATCAAAAATCACTTCAAGAACAACTCTTTATCACACTGAGACCTAATGGTTTACAACCATGTGTCCCCTCTGACACAGATTAAAGGAGCAGAAGAATCTCAATTCATTCTTCGCTGTGATGTTCGGTTTGAGCAACAGTGCAGTGCACAGGCTTTACAAGACCTGGGAGGTGAGAACACCATGAATGCAACATTCATGATGATATTAAATGTTGTGTCACCATTTAACCATTTTACACAATAACTATGGTAATGACTCGTGAAACAATTTGCTTGGCATTGTCTATTACAGAGAATCCCCAGCAAGACAAAAAGAATTTACTGTGCTTATGAGAGGTTGATGGTAAGTTAGCTCTCATTTCAATGTCCCAAAACCCTCAATGTACTGTTCTCATAGTTTTCCTACTTCTTAACATTCAAAAGCAGCTTACAGTATCTTTTAACATAAAGTGTTATAATGGTGCTCTGTTTATCTTCTGCTGTTAGGATCCCTCACGCAACCACAGGGCCTACAGACTGGCTGTGGCCAAACTCAGTCCTCCATACATCCCTTTCATGCCTCTGCTGCTCAAAGGTAACAGATACCAGCAGTGTCGCCTATACAGCATTAGATGTGAATGTCACGTACATTCATTCACTAATCACTGACATGTTTTCTGTTCCTGACTATGCCCAGACATGACATTCATCAATGAGGGGAATCCAAACTATGTAGACAAATTGGTCAATTTTGAGAAAATGGTAAGACAGAAAAAATGTTTTTGTAACGTTGCTCGGCTCGATTATTCTCCTCACAGATCTCGGCCTCAGTGTGAGATTGACTTAAAATGTTTCCTTTTCCTCCCATTCTCGCAGCGCATGATTGCCAAGACAGTGAAAATTGTACGAGGATGCAGAAGCCAGCCTTATGGTAAGTGATCCAGTTGAGCTTGTCTTACAACTTGCAGACTCAAGGGAAATGGCAAGGGTATATTGGACACTGTATGCATTCAGGAAAGGTCAAACAGTTGCACATGCATGTTGAAGTAAATGGAGGATGTCTGTTTTTGGCTGACACATGTAGGATGTATCAGGTAGGTAAACTTCTTTGTCTCTTCTGCAGTGCCGTCATCTCCTCAGAGGGGCCTGGCAGATCGGATGTTTCTGGAAGGGCCTGCCACTCGCATATCTACATGTAAGCTACATCTACCATATCATTCACTAACTGTTATGGCCAGTTGTAATTCCTGTAAGCTAAAGAGTTTCTTTTCACATTAGTCCTTTTCAAATTTCCCATTTTGGCAAAAAATGAAAAGGAAGATTTACCAATGCAAACACTTGACTACTGAGTCAAAAATGATTTCTTCTTCTCATCCAGACTCAGACCACGCCCTCCCTCTGCGGAGCCCCAGCAACATCCGACACTACATTCAGAACCTGAAGGTGATCGACAACCAGCGCAAGCTAACACAGCTATCAAGAACAATAGAATGCTAGGACATCAACCTCCAATTGTGCAAAGACTTTAAAACTGTAGCACAAAGCTGAGTCAGAGAACAGACTGTAGCTGGATGAACAAAACTTCCTCACTTGCCTAAATCAGATGGACCTCTGGAGGTGTTGAGTGTCTTGGATATTCACTCTAATTCAAGGAGCTTGGACGTGGACAAGCTTTCTACACAGCACAGCAAGAGTGAAAATGTGCAGTGTGCACAGTAATGACCTCTAATGCTGAACCAGAGAATCCAATTCTGTGTCCATGGGACTTGTGGGAGACTTTTTATCCAAAACGCCTTACAGCACACCAGTGTATACATCGTGGTGTGTGCCACCGTGGAAACTGATCCCCTCACCAGAGCAATGTTACAACATGTACAGTTAAGCAAAGTATGCCTCTCTTTGGTGTCAAAATTCATTTATGTGACATTTTGTAAACTGCTGTCTGTGGAATAATCACTCTCGTGGTTCCACAAAAGGGCCATAGGAACACATAGCACAGATATTTGCCATAGCTTATCACTTTAGGTCAGTTTTTTTTTTTGTGCATTTGTATTTTCACATTAAAAATAATATATTATATCAGATCATTTTTTTGGCAACAAGGCCTCTAACTGACATGCATATAATTTCATACAATGTTTTCTAAATAAATTATTTTCTCAGTTATGTGTATTCAATGAAAGCACACGCATTTGTAAAAAGGGAAATATTTTATTTAAAGTACAAACCATAACTGGTAAAAATTGACCTCCAAAGACCCCCCCTCCGTCTATCCCCCTGACAAAAATGTTCTCCCCAATATGGGGTGAGAAAAATTCACAACAAATCAGTTATCCTTTGAATTCAAAAATACTCTCCTTGTCATAAATATGTACAACTTCTTTTTGGAAGTCCTGGAGAGTGAAAATGGGCTTAGACATGTACAAAAAAAAGAAAAAAAAAGAAAGAAAAACCCAGTGCCTTCTCCTGTTGTAACCATGGAGGAAGTAATAAAATGATCCCCTGTCATTATAAATAACAGCTTGACAAGTAAAGAATTTTCATACAGAGTTTTAAATCAATTACCAAAAGGGGATTTTGTGGACCATTTGACAAATCGTAAATCACTATCCAATAAGAGGGGGTATATGAAAAGAGTGTGATGAGGCAAACAAATGTCAAACATATGGTTAGTATAATGTTGGTGTTTGGACAGGTGAAACAGCAGAGCACATAAATTACCAAACTATGTCAACATACCCAAGTTCAACTCAGATATGTTCTAGTGTGTGTGGTATAAAACTCAGCAAGATCAGAAAAGTGGTCCAGCAATGAAGTGGTGAATACGTAGTGAGTGGAAAAATCCTTTTTTTTTTTTTTTTTAAGTGAGAAAGCAAGTGAAAATGAAAAGCCAGAACCTCACATAGGATTTAGTCTATGTGCTTATCACATACTTTGACAGGAAAAAGTTCTGGTTTATGACAACTCAGTCACAAATAAAACATAAAACAAAAGAAAGCACTGTAACATTAAAAAGAGTGAATATAAATATTGCACTTCCAAACATTTAGTTCCCAGTGCCTAGTTATTATCCCTTCGGTAGAGGTACAAGACATCCTGTAGTATGCTAACATCTGGACGGTAGCCATACAGTTTGTTTGTTTGTTTTTTTAATTTCCACTGAGGTTGTAAGTATTTTAATCGCTGCCGTGCAGTTAAATAAGTCATCCTGAATACTGACTGTATTTATGCTATCATGACTAATGGTAATGCAAAATGGCTTAAGTTCAATGATCTCAAGCTACAGAGGTGATTGGGATAAACAGGACTAAGCAGTGGGAAAGGTAAATAACCAATTCATACACAAAACAAACATTCATAAATATACCATTCACACAAATGCATGTATGCATGAAGTCACACATATATACCTGCAAGCACACAAAACCCTAACTCTAACCCACAGACATTAAGTATTTACATTTAAGGCACATAAAATCAATGTACATGACAAGTAAAAGAAACCAACACAAAGCATTTTAATGTTCAATCCCTGTAGCCTTTTGGTAGTGGGATGACTTAAGCCAGTTCTCTTTCTAAACATGGGCAGCTTTTACTCAAATGACAATCAAAAATACAGTATCTCACAGTAACACACACTGTAAGCTGAAAATGGATCCTTCACACTCAAAAGCGTGATGACCCCGCCTGCTCTCAGACTAAAACTCTCTGTCGAGGCTACAACATTGCTGATTGTCCCGTCTTTGGTTCAAGGCATCATTACGCCATTAACTCTGTAGTTTCCCCAAAGTGTCATTTGCTTGCACATGGTCTCCATGCTGTATGAGCCCGACCCAAACAGAGCAGGAGTAAAGACGGCAAAATATTCTTTAGGA
This sequence comes from Macquaria australasica, assembly GCA_005408345.1. Taxonomy (NCBI): domain Eukaryota; kingdom Metazoa; phylum Chordata; class Actinopteri; order Centrarchiformes; family Percichthyidae; genus Macquaria; species Macquaria australasica. Next base: position 708,570 of record SEMN01000198.1, on the reverse strand, counting down.
GAACACCACTCTTTTTTTTTGACAGAAGCACCACACTGCTTCAAGCCTAATGTGAGGTTTCACAGGTCTGTGGTGGTTCCAGTCCCATCCCAGTCGACTACGCAACAATGACGACGCCAGCATTGGTAACTCTGAACATGAACAAACAGGATTTAAACAAAGTGATCAGTAGGAGTCAAAATCAGAACTCAAAGGAAGGTCAGTCAGTCAGTCTTAGGTGTCTTTGGAATTATATCAGTAGATTTCCTTTGAGTGCAAAAACAACTCAACCCAGCGCTGTCCACCAACCTGAGGCAGAGAAAGATCATTTTCATGAACAGTTGAGAAACATCCATCCATGCATTTTCCTATGCCCGCTTATCCCGTTCAGGGTTGCGGAGTGCTGGAGCCTATCCCAGCATGCATTAGGCAAGAATCAGGGGAACACCTCGGACAGCCCAGGGTTTAAATTACGTAAAACTTAAAATTTTGAGATAGAAGCTGAGCTATTAAATAGATACGGTTTCAACATCTAGGCAGGTAATATTGCCTTTGCTATAGCCAGGTGAATGTTTTCACCGGCAACCTGTTTACCGATCATCTGTCAATAAAACCACGTGTTCAGGAAATACCAGATGAATATTTTCAGGCCTCAGCAGGCAGCGTAATTCACAGCTCCTGGCTGCCACAAGCTGCATGTGGCCATATCCTGTCAGAGGCAGTGAGCACATCAGATCATTAGCACCAAGATAAGGCAGTTAAAGGGGTAATACAGAACTCTCCATCAAAAGCATCGACAAAAGGAAACCCAACAGGCATTTCACTGCATCTGAAGGCTAACGGTAGCCTGCGCTTCTTTTGCAATCACTTTCTTGTTGCTCAGTCTCATGGTATCCTCAAGGCACTGAGAAAAAGTTCTATTTGGTAATAATCCCAAACTGCCAACAAACAAGACATAAATTAAAAAAGAACAAAAAAAACATTCATTTGGCTTGGAGATCTTTGGATTTTTGTCTTCCTCTAGTGCAGCACAGTGGAGTTCCAGTGGTCTCTCATTCGCATTAACTCTTCAACTGCTTTCTGATCCACTCTACATGTTCCTTCGTGTTTCTCCATTGCAATCATATGGCCAGGTACTGTGGTTCTGGTGGCTGTGGTTGTCATCTAAGCCTCAGAGGCAGCCTGTGGTTTGAGTTGGGCTTTCTCCATGGCAGTGCCGTAAGGTAGAGATCGCTTGAAGAAGCCGAACTACAAGAAAACATTTTTAGGAAAGCAGAAATTACAAATGAATGCAGACCTAATCAGCTTAATTGCAATTTCATTCATCTTTCAGTACACAGTATACAAGATTTTTAAAATCCTTGTTTCACAGCAGCACTGACCTTGTATAGGACGTAGATGAGTAGAGCCAGAAGCAGTAAACCAGCCAGAATGGCCAAGATGATGATCCACAGAGGAACTGAGTTCTCGATATCTGGCTTGTTCCACACCACTGGGGTCACCACCTGAGGACAAAAGCAGTTTGTAACTCAACAAAGACAATTAAGATATATACCTCTGTATGAAGTAGGCCCTCTGGAATGAATGGACTAATGAATGAAAAAAGATCCTAAATACCTTTTTGTGTCCACTGGGAGCATATTTGGGTAGGATGGCGTAAGGCATCTTGTTCACACTGTATCTGGCCAGGCACTCCAGCACATATTGCTTGTAAGTTCTCTGAAGGAAGTAATAACCCAAGTTACAAAATCTGATTCAAAATACATGCAATTAATAGGTTATACACTAGGTGGCGACAGAGACTGTATGCCTCTTCCAAAGAGAATCCCTTCATTCCTTTCCTATGAGAAGCTGTGATGCCAGATAATGAATTTTCAATGCATTTACACATATGCCTTGTGTTACAGCATGCAGGGGGTGGTAAATAGTCTGTGTGTAGCTCAGACATGACAGGCAGACAAAAAAAAAATGTAAACTGGTAGAAACTGCAGTCTGCACGCCCAGTGTGCAATCTAGATTCTCAGTTAGCAACTGTTGTCCCATGTGTTGAGGCAAATATGTGAGACTGTGCATACTGGCAGCCTTAAGAACTGATCCAAAACTGATGTTGATGTCTAGTCAACACAAATAAATATGTTAGACTGACTATTGCAGCTATGTATCTTTGCCAGCTGCACATTTGAGGTTTTAACTCTCCGTGTTTTCTTTTTTGATGCTTTAATGAAAAATGGCTTCTTACTTCCTGCCAAAGCCTGACATGAGAAAATACACAGGGACCTGTGGGAAAAGACTAATCTATAGTGCACAGCCTTTTCCTCTGCCGTGCCTTTGTCATCTGGTGGGAACATGTGTTCATGTACAGTGCATGTCTAGTGAGTTTGTAAGGCAAGGGTCATCTCCGACAAACCTCGATGAAGGTCTCGGCCCAGATGCGGGAGCGCACTTTGAGGATAGCAGTAGTCCCCTTCTCCAGGAGACCCACGTTGCACTGGAGCGCCCAGCACTCAGCATTAGAGCAGGACTGCGGGAACAGAGAGAAAGGAGTTAAGACGATGTTTATTAAATGCTAAATAAGTTTTTTTTAAGTCATTCTTATACATAGATAGAATCTAAAAAAGATATTATTCTCACAAAACTTAACTAAAAGGATCACATGACTTAAATGCAGGTGAAAGTCATACAGGCAAAAGTGAAAAGTGGTAGAACAGACATGGGAAGGACAAATAACCAGCATGTTAGTGCTGCAGGTCTAATAAATATAACAAAGAGCCCAATGTTATGATGTCGATTCCACGCCTGCTTCAAATTAGATTGAAGGAATGTCATGAGACTGTAAAAATGCAGCATGCACCACTCTCCACATTATTGCCCAACCACTAAAACCAACCCATTTTTCTCAAGACTGTAGAATACACAATCTTAATTAGATCCCCATAATGCAGCTTGGTGCGTTTAACATTTTAGAACATGCACACACTGTGTTTTAGAGCTGGTGCTGTAGGTAGACCACCCCCAGACTGAGAGGTTTTGGCGGGTTTCCTGCGGGAGCGCATTAGTTTACTTATTACACCAAGTAGGGCAAACACAGGAGGAGAAGAGAGTACCCGCCTAGTTCCTTTAGCTCAGTCTTAGACAGACTTAATGAGGCTATTCAGACAGACAGGGAGCATATCAGTCCACTTCCTCCTGGTAGACCTCCTTAATGCCCCAGGGCACCGGGGTCACACAGGTTTGTGGAAATGACATGAACATGGACCAGTGCCAAAAATGCCTCAGACCCAAGTCCCACATGTCCTCCCTGGTGGGATTATGTGGTCAAGATCTGGATCTTGGGGGGCGTGGAGGCTGTTCCCACAGCTTCATACATTTAACAGTCTGGCCTCACTACACAGCTGCTGTACACACAGGACCTGCATAGGCTGACACTTTGTAAAAAGCACTGAAATGATTAGTTGATCAATCATTTAGTCGATCAACAGAAAATTAAAGATCAAAAAAATATAGTACCACTTTCTGATAAGCCATTAATTAGAACAACTTTTGGTTTGCCAGGTTGTTAAAAATAATCCTGTTGGCTGCTGTCAGTTTTTTGTATTTAGTAATAATGCAGCTATAAATGTAAGTAGTCATTAATAAATACTTATGGGTTGCACACTTTCTACTAAATCATCAAGTCTACTGTTACACATGTTAGTAAGTGGATTTTGGTCCACATTCTCGGCAGGTTTTTCCAGAAGTGGTCCATCATCCTTCCTCTAAAAAGACAAGTGTCCTGCTGCAGGATGAACACCTGCAACAGAAATGTATCACAACCTGGCAACCCCAAAGTAGTTTTTTAATAGCTTATAACTGATCAATAAAGCATTAGTAAATTCTTTATTAACCATTAATAAAGCCATTAGTTACAACTTACACACCTGTAGTGTTTGTAAGTTGCATATTAGAAAGTGGCACCAAATATAACAGTTGTGCTTGCACAGCCAATTCATCTGTATTTCAGCATAACTAAAGTTCTACAACACAAGGAGAGTACTGCAAGAGACATTTTTAAAAAGTATCCAAGTAATTATGATATAATTATTGATTATTAGTGCAATTAAAGCCAGTCCTTTGTTCTTTATGCATGGCTCAGCTCTTCAAAGACGGAGCAGGTCATTTTAAATTCACACTCGATGACCTAGGCTGACAGCTTCATCCAAGCATTGCTAAATACTAACACACTTTGATCAAGAGACACTTTGAACAGAGACGTCTGTCCTCCCGAGCATTAAAAACAAAAGTGCAAACACAGGGAAAACTGGAGAATGGGGTCCTTCATACTCAACGTGTCACTGGACATGCTTGATAAACGAGCGAGGTTAGGAGCGACAGGCGCACAGACAAAGGCCTCTTTGGTGGAGGCAGGTATCCACAGACAGAGGCAGAGAGAGAAGCTACCTGCAGCTGGGTGGATCAATAGGGCCAGTGTGTGGGGGCTCAGGGGCCTCCCAACACCCCCAGAACCGAAAATTAGAGAGCAGTCTGTGAAGTAACCAGTGCATCACTGACAAAAAGCCTCCCGTGTCCCATGTCTGCGCAGCCTCTCCACCCTTCCACCACTACTAAAGGCTCTTGTTAATCACCACAACGGGACAAGCCTGTGCCCTCTGACCCCTCCCTTTTAACGACATCATAACCTAATTACCCAATCCCAGGAGCCTCATATAAGATCAGAGCCAGTGTCACCAAAATAGATCCAGGCCTGCACACTTAACTTAAGGCAATGCAGCAAAATATATTGTTTAAACCTTTTGTCTAAACCTGCTGTGGAAGTGACACAAAAATGGTTTTAACCACATAATTTACCCTTAACTGTAAACTCAAGGTCCTCACATTCCCTCACTTTCAAGTCACCTATTACATTAGACTTCACCTTTGGGCATGAAGTTGTATTTATAGAAGGTGACAATTTCCCCTTTAAGCATCTTACCAGATTAGTCAAATGAGCGAGTTGATTCCTGTGGATGTCCCTCCTCTCAACATGGTGCTCATGTGCCTTTAGTGCCAGGATAGGTGCTTCTGTGGATGTGTGCTGGAGCTAAAGGAGGAGAGAGCACAAACACACACACACCACCCATTAGGACAACACAGACACTGACCTCATCAGGCAGAAGAGCACACCACCCTTTGTGTCAATATAAGACCTAATGTTACCATGACCCTGAGGCTTTTTGTCATTAATCAGAGGCATGTGAGCTCTACTCCACATGGATTCCCGTGGAAATACAACATACTTAGCAATTCACCAGGGGAAAAAAAACATTAGATCACAGCTAAGACAAATGACCACTCACAACCCTGCTCAACATCTGTCAAGCTTCAAATGTAAACACAAACAACTACACTGAAATGTTCTGCCCATGAAATCCCAAAGCTACAACTTGGTATAAGGGGGCGCGTCGCTGGATGTGAAGATGAGTGAGTGTATTGCTGGGTGAGGTGGCTCGTCAAGCTGTGCTGAGCATAGGGAAGAGCTGGAACTTCAAAGCTGCGGTGGGGTAAGTGTCCTGGGTGGGGTTGAGAAGCTGGGAGGAGGAGGTGGGTGTGGGCCAACCAGCGGGAGGATCCAACTGTTAATCATACATCTGACTGGGAATCGGTGGGAGATGTTCGCCGTCTGATTTAGCCTCATTTGACCCTGAGAGGTGTGCATCTTCATGCGAGACGCTTACTTTGAGGTGTAGGTGGTTCATGTTTTTGTCCGAGGTGCAGTTGATGGGGCCTTCTGTGGAAAACTCCAGGGGGTAAAGGAGCGTGTGACCCTGGACACTGAGGGGGCAGCGCAGCTCAAGTAGGGTGTGGCTGATCCGACTGGGCCCGTTGTTCACCAGCTGGAAAAAGAAAATGAAATAGGAAACATTAGTATGTGAAGCATTAGAAAATGTCTAGAGCAGCTTGATCGTTTTAGTTGTAGCTGGGAGGTTGCAACAGATTTTTTTCCATGCTGGAACTTTCATATTTGACCTATTTTCTCAATCTACAAATAGGTCACCTAAAGCAGAGCGCTGTTAAATCTCACCCAAGTGAAAGTGGATCGGCACAGCCTGAGAATAAATCCCACTGCGTAACCTGGAGTACGTTTTCTTTGGTTCTCCTTCATTGCTGCCCTGGGAAGTCGACTTGCTTTATAAGCAGTATGATCTGCTTTCCAACCCAATCTGCTCAGCCCCAATGAGTTTGCACAGTTAAGAACATGGCTGATTACCTCATAGATGTGTTCCACCGCAGGCCCAACGTCGTGCTCCACCCCATAGTTTTTGGTCACCTTCCAGTTGGCCGGCGGGAAGAAGACCTTATCTGGTCGAGACACACTAAATAATAGAGAAGTAGGGATGTGAGAACATGTGTCAGGAGGCATCAGAGAGTTAAAGAAATTCCAAAAGTTCAAATGAGGGAACTCACCCCTGTAGAATGACATCAGCCTGAACAACCACCTCCAGCTTGTATGGTGCAACCTCACTGTGGGAATTATTCTCATTTTTACTGTGGAAACAGAGAGAAGGAGAAAACAATTCTGATTAGCTGACGTCATTCGAGAGCAGTGGAGATCAGTACTACTCAATCAGAATCCGCACATATTCTACAAACTGTCGGCGTCTCTGTTGTGCGTTGATGTCACATTGTACCTGCGAATCTGCAGCTCAAACTGAACAGTTTTGTGCGTGTCCTTCAGCCGTGGCACTGTGAAGCGCAGACCTGCCCACAGCTGCAAAGAGGAAGATCCAACAAATGAATCATCATCATCATTACAATACTACCTAACAAGTAACAGAGAAGAAAAAAGAGGGTAACATACCCTGCCTTAACTAAAACTATAGAATGTCTGTGTGAGCTTATATACTTTATTTACACTACTATAAAGGACTATCAGGCAGCCATGCCTCCCCTGTCTACTCTACTCATCTCATCCTCTGATAGAGATGTGATGTTTTTAGAGCGTCAGACTGTGAACTCCTTGTCTGTCCAACAGGCAGATGTATTACATGTGAACAAACAACACATACTGGTACAATAACTCTCTGCATCTACCTCTCATTCACATCAGATCAGTAATGCTACAGTTCTGAGAAAGCAGATCCTACGATAACAAACTGTTTTTAAAATGCAGAAGTCTGTCTGTCTCTCCCAGTTAACATGTAGTTGACGGTCTTCCTCTGCAGACCTATTAAAAGCATGCCAGCTTGTGACTCCATCATTAAAAAGGGGAACTCTACCCAGCAGGGAGCTGAGGGCACAGATGGAGCCTGTACTTCCTGTCACAACATTTCCTAACACACACTGCCTTTTCCTGTGCTGTTCACAGCCAACCTGGGGACGACATTCAACTTTATCCTACAAAGAGCAGGAAATCATGACACTGTTTACTGCTATCAAATACACTTCAGGTGCAGTGCCATATCCTACAACCCTTAAACTCATTAGGCATGGAGCTAAAGGGGGAAAAAAACTGCCAAAAGACAGTGGTGTCCTTACACTGGTACCAGCCTTCATCGGGTTGCCCAAATCGCAGCTGAGGTATCGGGTCTGGTTCTCTGTCTCATAGCTGCAGGTTAGCTGGGTCAGGGTCTGAGAAGCACAGGACAGATTGCTCAAACAACGACAAAGGAAACAACCACAATCGAGTCCCGAGAGGCATATTAGTTGCTGAAAGTTGTAGGTTTTCACTGTGTTTTGCATTTCTAGTCACCTCATTATTGCGGGCAATACCACTGTAGTCAGCTTCAGGGGGTAGCACCACATACAGCTCCGCCTCGTACGCCCCTCCCTCACCCTCATTCCTAGCGTTGAAAGTCAAGGTCAGCGAGTTGTCATCACCCAGGTGGACTTCCTTCCTGTTCCTGAGGAGCCAACCAAAAAAAAAAAAAGATCACTAATAGGGTCAACGGTCAAGTTACATGGTGTCAGGACTTCTTAGACAAATAAATATGGATCAAGTTGTGTTGCGCTGTTGTGTGAACATCAGTAAACAATGACATTCTTTGTTTGAGTTTTCTGGCAGGAGAGTGGGCAATAAATTGCTGTTGCTTTAATTAAACTAATTGTAAGGCTTTGTGTTTGGCATATCTATCTATCTATCTATCTACATACTGTATATCTTTAGTGACTGGCTGCAGAAAAACGTCAATTAGATTCATCACACAAAGCCCTGCCCGTCATTAAATGAGAACTTTTCCAATGTGGTAATAAAGTCATACATGCTGTATAACAGAGCGCAGGATTGTAAAACACCTCCCCCTTCCTTGCTTTCCTCTCACTCCCTCCACCTCGGTCCACTCCACAGCTAAGAACAATGAGATATTCCATATGGAGGGCCACACAGACGCTTTTAATTACAGCCCGCTCTCATAAAGCAGTGCAGGAAAGCTAGAGAGAGAAGATATCTGAGGCTGATCCTCTGCCGGCCTGCGAGTCAACTGTAGTCTGATTCTAACTGGCATTGCACTTTTTAAACCAAACAAAGGCTCAAAATTAGAAAACTCCACAAAACCTTAAAACTTCCCTGAGGGACCCGTGGTCTAACAGGTTATGTGCTTTGGCAGTGCAATAGAAGAAACAACATTGCAGGAATGATGGACACTTTTTTTTTTTCCTGAAATTCCACTAAATCATGGCCATCCCGTCAACCCCTCTAACTACTATTAGGCTTTCTTAATTTGCTACAGACCAGACAAAAACATCAGGCCATTATTCTAATTGCACTAATCGCACTTTCTACGGCTCAGTCTCGCACACACAGCAGGTTGTTACATATGTGATGGATCAGCCATACATTGAAAAAAAATGGAGGCAGATGGTAGATATATATAGGAATGTGAAATCAAAATGACAGAGCAGAGAAGGGAGTATCAGGGAGGCTGTTATTTTTGAGAAAAATGCTAACAGATTTCTTGAATCAAAGAGTGGCAGGCAGGGTGCTCCTGACGGCTTCAGAGGCAGGCAAGGTCAGGACTCTGGCGCACAGCTCCCATACTTTTCAAACAGATCCCTTTCATCTCTCCTGTCTTTTCCCTTGAACTGTTTGTCATAGCACCTGTAGAGCAGAGCTGCTTCCTGTTTTCAGAGGACGGTGTACACCTACTCTACTGCAACACTGTGGCTATTAACAGTCCCTCTCTGGTATGCTAAACTAAACAAAGCAGCGGAACAACAAAAACAGCTGTATTTACACTTTAGCACTCAAATCCAAGGTCCCATTTGCAGAGCGGAGGTGAAGAGTTCAGTGACTGTGACCCTGTTCCCATTTTACCATGTATTATCCAGTGCATTCTAGTATATTTCCTGAAATCCATATGCTCTGGGATTTTTAAAAATATATATGGAAATGAACAGACTCACCCTTGGACTGCCAGCTTCAAGTCAGGAACACAGATGTTGTCCTCTCCGCAGTCCAGCAGAATCTGAGCCTGGAAGATACACATTGGGGGTGATAAAAGTTTTAATGGTGGCTGCAGACCATGATGATCATACAGTAGGTTCTGACTAAAAACACACTTCTTTCACATGTGAAGAGAATTAGGCACACAAGATAAATCAGATATCTGCTTATGGGAGACAACAGGATGAGTGTAGCAAGATGCAACATGTGGTATGACTAATACCTTCCACCCCTGCTCCCGACCACCATTCAACACACACACACACACACCTGCGCTGCAGTCCCCCTTATCTACAAGACATAATCACAGCCCATCAGACAGTTAAAAACAATGTTGTGGCTCAGAGGGACGATGACTGACTCAGTGAGGTCATGACAGGCACAGACGCACTCCCCTGAACCAGCTGTCCCGGCACACACACATGCTTTCTGTTTGCGACGTAAGAGAAGGAAATGATGAACGGAGGCCAGCCCAGAGACCGTGCCAGAGGAGATACTCCTGTGGAGCTGAGCACAAAGCTGCCAGCTCTCACCAGCATCCCCACATCACAGCACTCTGTGGCAAACCGCGCTTTCACCACACACTACGCCACCCAGCGAACCACAGCAGTATATGATCATATGGAGAGGGAGGAGCCTGCAGCCTAGAGGAACCTACCGAGACATAGGATATCTCTGTTGACCTGAAAAGCAGAAGTGGGGGTTCGGAGATTACAGTGGAGGGAAAGACAACAAAGGAACAGAAACACTGCTGGATAAGTGGATGACCACTGAACGTGTGGCAGGGCAGCGGCAGCGGCAGGGAAAGCCCTGTGGATTGCTAAATTGCATCCCGCTGTGACTGTGACAGTGTGATGATGCTCATGACGATGAGGATAATAAATAGAAATGGAGGAGGAGATTAGAGAGAGCCATGTGCCCCCCTTGTCATTACACCATCCAGGGGCTCTAATTATGGACACCATGGTAACCACCATGTTAACTTGGCCACATGTGCACCCTGATCTGTATGTCTGTGTAGGGCAGGAATACGGCATTTATAGGCCCATCACTGTAGTCAAACAACAACAACACTGACCTCAGCATGTGACACAATGAGGGCAAGCATCATGTAGTGAAATCAAAACGCTAACTTGGCAAAATGAGTGGAGCCCATTAATCAAATGTACACTAATTTGGTCAGATGTTATTATTTTAAGAACAATGAGGGCATTGATGCACAGTTTCAGCCGTTTCCAAGTTCTAAAAACGTGATAACAACTGGGATCCTTTCTAGTTTTGCACAAACTTATGCCTTCGTACAAGATCTGAGAATGATGGCAATTAATAGATCCATCATAATGTCATAACTCCTCATAGAAACATATGGAATACGTTAAGATTAAGAGAGAGAGTGAAACTGTGCCGAGCACATCAACCATCTCTCATTCTCACTCCAGCTTGAAGAGTGTAAGAACTTGGCAGAGTCAATGAAACGTTACATGGCCTGCCACACATTCTCAAAGCATATGTGGAAATCAATAGGGCATCGTGTGTCTGATCAAGGCCAAGGCTGCGGTATAATAGTCACCCTTCACTGTTTATACACTGTTACATTCACACAGTCTAAAGCAAGATTAATGAAATGTGTTGGCAGTCTGACACTACTCCCACTCCCCTTTTACACACAGACACAGATCAGGTTTGCCCTCTTTGGGTTTTTGGCAAAAAAGGGCATTTTCAGGTTTAAGGTTGATATCTTAGCTCAAGCTTGGCTCAAGGTCTTGGTTCAGCAATAGATCACATCTGTTGGAGGCCCGACAGCTTTGATATCTAGGAAGGACATCATTGACAGGGTTCAGTCCTGATCCAACAGGAGAAAGATAGAAACACAGGGGGAGATAAAACTACGCTGATTGCCATTCCCCAAAATGCTCCAACTGACTGTTGCTGAACTCAAATATGGCGCATGATGTGCCACAGCTGAAAGGACGCCCACATGTTGAGCCAACTCTACTCACTGCCAGAGGAAAATTGGCAAAATGCCGAGAAATTTCAACCAGATGGGCAAACACCCTGGTTGTGCCCCACCCTGAAATATCTACCAACCTTCTGTGTCTGCAGCTCTGGAACGAGTCACCTATGTACCGTTGTGCAGCCAAGCAGGCTGAGAACAATTCCTGCTGGGACAGGGAAACACTCCACTCTACATATGCCTGACATTTTCATTTTAAAAACAGCTTTCCAGACATCTTGGACCTCTTCCCAGCAGAGTAGTTTAGAATTTACATTAAAAAGAACAGACTCGCTCTTTCATCAGGGACAGGAGAAATACAGGGAATGATTACTCAGTGTGGTGGATATTCTTATCATCAGCTCAGAGAAAATGAGTCTAAACAATCTAAGAACCATATGTACATTATTAAGGAACACTGCTTCATATAACATGCTACATATAATGCCCTATTGGTCACTCCAGGGTTAGTTAACTGTGCTGGAAAGAAGATTGGGGAAGTGTAGTGCACGTCATAGTACCTTCTGTTCGATTACATTGGAGGTCTGATAGTTGAGGATGGGCCGCAGGCCGTGGGAGTCAGCTGCAGCTTTAGGATCCAAACTGAAGTTCAAGGCCACATAAATGGAGGAGAGTTTATCCCTGAAGTCTTTCTCATCCTGCAGTCAAAGAAACACATACCAGGGTTTTTGTCAGATGCAATTTGGACAAAAAGGGAGAATGTTGTTGTTCAAGAATGTCCCAAGATATAGGCTTGCATCATAATCGTAAAATAACCACAGCTACTGCTTCATATTTTTTAGAAACCCTGCTTTTATTTCACATTTTTTTCACATTTTTTCATTTGACTATTGCACAGATTTAAATAACAGGACTAGGACTCAGAGTAATAGAGGTTTTAAATTAGTGAGAAAAAGGGGCATACTCTTAGGTAGATCTTTCTGTGGTTGCATATACGCTCGCCATGGCGCACAGTCACACTCCTCTGGAGCAAGGGCTGCTGGGAATCCAAGAACAAAGCCCTCTTCACAGCACCTTTCTGCTTGTGCTTATGACTATCAAGCTGCAACTCCACCTGGAAATCTGGAACACGTAACACACACACAAATGAGCATTCATGGCATGATGAATGTTCTTGAGTCACAGGTTTAAAAAAGACCTCCATAAATACTCTGAAGCACACACAATGTAGTCAATGTAACTTAAAGTTAATGGCACGGGGAACACTTGTGTATAAAGGAAGGAATAATTAGAGATAATAACTAGGAGACAGAAGAGGTTTGATCATTAAAGGTGGATCACAGAAGATATCTGGCACACCGCACTCCTTTTTTGGTCATAACAAAATCCAAAAAGCTATATCACCTGTCAAAACACTTACTAACCTACAGACTGTTATGGATTTAAAACATTACTATTGGTGGCTATTTGACAGTTTCCTTACTTGTAATAAAATGCAGATGTGGAAAATTGGCTCACCTAGGCTGCCTGGTAGGTGCTTCCCATCAGCAGATATGCAGAAACTCAGGTTGACACTGTTTTGGACAGAAGGGACAAGGACATGATGAGGGAAGCATGCTCATTTATGGCAGAGATTCAGTACAAATATGCTGTACACACCAGACACCTCATTTGCCCTCACTTGTTCTCTCACTTTCTCTCATGGCCCACTTTTCTTGTGTCAGCTCCTTACATGGCTCACATTACAAGGCACCAGGCGTATTTGTAATACAATGAATAATATGAAAAAAATGCCAAATGTTTGGAGACATACTGGCATCTGACCGCTTTCGTCAGCCAAGCTGATAAATCGGTGCGTCTCCGTTTCCACCCCCAGCGCCCCCACACCCCGAGGAATAGCAGAGTTAAGAAGGGTGAAATTGGGCAACGACTCAGGTTTCAGTGCTGACCAGTCAATAGCTGTCTATATAAGCCTGTAGCTCTCTCCCATGACATCAGCCGCACAACATGCTGCTGCTGTCCAAAAGTCTGCAACCCCAAAACCCCCAATCCTTTTACTAGTAAACCCACACAAGAGGCACAGAGCAAAAACTGGAAGAAGTGAGAAAGGAAAAAGGGAGAGTCTATTGAAACAAAAACACAGGAAGGGGAAAAGAGGTGAAAAATGAGACAGAAAGACACATAGGGTACAAGGACTTCTTTCGAGGAGTAGCAATAACTTCATGTATATGCTCCTGTGTCTGCTTGTTTCTGCACGACTGTGTGCGCACGCTCACGGGAGTCTACGTGTCCTGATGTTTCCCAGCTGTGTTCCACCACCAAACAATATCTCATTCAAAGCAACAGCAGAAACCTTCCAGCCCCTCCCCTCCCGCCCTCCCTCCCATTATCCCTTGTGCTCTCCTTTCACTCCCACCAAAAAACTCCTCATCACCAGGCAACGTAGTGTAATCAAGACACATGTGTATACAAGAGTTTCCTTTATGGATCAGGATCTGGAAAGGGGGGAAAAGCAGACACATGAGCGCAGTGTCAACCATGTCGAGCAGCGAGCAACCGTCGTCTGTTTCCTCTCCCCTTTCCTGGATTGGAATACTGTGCACATTTGGAGGAGGCCAAATACGGCCAACAATGCTGCTATTCAGCATGTTATTTCTCTGCTCCTCAACAGAAACAGTGTGAAGTGAAGACATTTTGAAAATAGGTCAGATAAGAGCAGCCCCCGGTACAAATTAATACCGTGACTGCTGATGGAAAGGATATTCCTTATCAGAACTTCCTGCCAGGATAGGAGTGTTTATGCATGTGGGGGAAATGGAGAAGCCCATCTTTTTGCAGTTGGGTCAAACATATAGCAACAGAGCAGTACTGAAGCCTGAGTCACAGGAAGCTGAGTGCTGCTACTGGACAAGTTGAACGCTCACCAGGAAACAGGAATGCTGGTGTTTCCATTGGTGACCATGCAGTTCTTCTCTTCAGGGTTGATCATGGTGGGGTAAACTGTCAGAGAGGCAATGGTGTTTACTATTGGGCGGGATCTGTGGGTAACAAAAATAATGTAGATTGAAGACTCAATCATCAAAGATTAAATTCCCTTTTTTACTGCCTTGAAGGAATAGCTTGACATTTTGGGAAATATGCTTATTTGCTTGCCGAGAGTTAAATGAGAAGATCGATACCACTCTCATATCTGTCCATTAAGGAGACGGTTAGCTTAGCTTAGCATAAAGACTAGAAACAGAGGTAAACAGCTAGCTAGCTCTGTCCAAAGGTTAAAAGAAATCTGCCTACCAGCAACTCCAAAACCTGCGTTTTTACACAGATTAAACAAACAATATATAACATGTAAATTATAGGGAGCTCTGGAGATGCTGGTAGGTGGATTTTTTTTTACCTTTGGACAGAGCCATGCCAGCTGTATCCCACGGTTTCCAGTTTTTATGCTAAGACATGAGTATTGATTTTCTCAACAAGAAAGCAAATGAAGCATATTTCCCACAATGTCGAACTATTCCTTTAAACAAACAGACTGCATGATTACATATAGTATATGATTCAAAACAACATACCTATACAGAACTGCCTTATTAACACCAAAGGCACCAACAATGAGATCTGAGGAAATAAAAAGGACCAGAATTAGAAAACATAGTAAAAAGATAAAAACCTAATGATGGTCATTGCATATGTCAAGCCTCACTCACCTGGGTATCCATTCATGTCCAGGTCCTTAGCACCTCTGAGAGCAAATCCAAAGCTTGAAGGAATAGTCCCAGCAGCCCACTGGCCAGTGATCACCTGAGATGGCTTTTCCCTGAGTCCTTCTGAGTATCCATTATAGATGTAGACCAGTCCCTGCCGATCATCCCCTCCAAACGGACAGCTAATAGCCACGTCTACCAAAGGGCAAAAGTCAGGAAAAATATTAGACTGTAGCCACAGTAGCTCTGTGAAAAAATGCAGAAGCTAACAGAGAAAGTAGCTAATATTATAAGGGTGAACGTTCCTTTTACTAACAAGATTTAGGGTCTACAGCCAGCAGCTCTGTGAGGCTATACTTGAGCTAAATGCTAATGTTTACTAATTAGCAGTAAACACACTACAGCTGAGGCTAATCATGTCATTAGTTTTGCTGGAATTTGGTCATAAACCAAAGTTTCAGCAAATTAATGACGGGCTAGAGGAAAAGTCAGAGCTTCATACTTTTGGGACCATGAAATGAAATGTACAAGGGTTAATTTCATGGCAATGCAGCCAATAGTCTGGACCAAAGTGCTGGAGCGACCAGCCAATCAACATTGCAATCCCAAGCTACGTCACTAGTGAAGCTAAAAAAGGTTTGTCTAGGTTAGACAGTTAGCCTACCAAACCTCCAATCATCAAATTAACCATACTAGTCGACGTTGTAGCTGTGGTATAGGATGGATTAAAAAAATCACTTATTGTCATTTATGTTTTCTGTTCAAATTTGCCTTTGTTTGCTACTTTATTAATTAATTTGCACTTATAATTAAATCTCCTCTGTATACCATTTAAATTTGCTTTTCATGCGGGTAAGATATAGAAATCATGATGCTAACTAACTGTATTTTAAAAATTCCATCAGTCCCCCTACTACAATCCCCATTCTTACCATTGAAACCGTCCTGGTTCAGATCTCCCAATGGTGCAATGGTGTTGCCAAATCTCCCAAACACCTGGGTGCCTGTCAGGTGAGGTTGGCGGAGCTCCAGGTTAAGGTGGCCACGCTGTAGGTAAACATAGACCCGGCCCATCTCTTCCAGACGGCCATCAGAGCCCCGGACCATGAACATGGGAGCTCCCACCAGCAGGTCAGCCATCCTGCAGACAAGAAAGGAAAATCACACAAACTAATTTAAGCTCAGACACATCAGCGCCTGTAATGGGTTGTTGGTGGCATCCAATCTAGATTCTGCCAGATAAAGAGACAGAGGAAGACAGGGAGGATGGGAAAAACAGACAGGGACAAAGCTACTACTCACCCATCACCGTTGATGTCAGTTGTTGCCACTGCATGGCCAAAATATGATCCCATCTGTAAACACAAGTGTTTCCATGACTTTGGTCAGTGAAAATGTCATCATCAAAAAGCATTAACATCATCGAGATTTGGTTTGTTCTTAAATAAAACGAAACAGTCATGCTACTGCAAACTTCAGGCTTGCTTTCTGCATTACTAGAAAAAAGGGAGGCTTGAAGGAAACATGAAGGCTTGATGGGTTTTACAGGTTCGGCCCAGTTTGGTGCTGTTTCTGTTCCAGGTCAGTTTCATTTTCTGTCATGAACCTTAGTCTAAAAAGCACAGACATTGTAGAAGCTGTCTGAATTGCCAGAGCGTAAGCAAATTCATTTGTGATTTTATTTATTCAGCTGAGTCAATCATCACTGTTTAAACGAGCTCAGTGCTTTTCTATTCCCAGAACCATTTGCACAAATTGCCACTGCACTTTCCCCTCAATAATTGAGCTTCACAGCAAACCATGAAACAGACCAAACTCCAATAAACTGAACGCTGTAAAGGAAATTATTTTTGCTTACACTGACTCAACAAATTAAGAACTCTCATGAGGAGCCGAGCAATGAAAACACAGAGGAAGTGGAGCATGAGGGAGCATCCTGTAGAGGGTGGAGATAGGAGCTCTCTGACTCACCTGCTCACCAGTGTAGTTAATCATGGCCTTCAGATTTGTACCGTTCAGAATGGACACCTGCAACACAGCAGCCACATATGGTGAACGTCTTTTTATATGGTCTAATATAAGCACAGTCTCCGGTATGGAATTCACTGCAAAAATAATTCCCACTGTGACGACATCACTATGGCTGTTTTCTTTCTTTTTCTTTCCTGTATCTGCCCCAAGTCTAAAGCCCAGGCCTCTCAGTCTAAAAGCACCAAGAGGAGAGCCAAAATAAGAGTGATGATTAAGCTTTCTTACCGAACCATAAAGCATGAGTCCTTTTGGAACACCAGCCACAAAATCTGAGAGGTGCACAGAGAGATGAAGCAAAGATTTAGGAGGGAAAATCTACAGGTCAGGCCCAGCAGGAGGATAAGAGAATTTGAGTATTGACGATGTTTCCAGCTCAATAATTATGTAAAATACTGTAGCTGACTTCAGTTTATGTTCACTGCAGCTTTAATATTTGCATTACTATGTGACTGCTGATGTGTGTTTTACTTCCTGCACGCCTCATTTAACACTGGCCATGTGGCTACATACCCTATTTTCTTGACTTACCTTCCACTTGATCACCACTGAATTCCCCAGCAGCAACAGAGTAGCCTGTAAGCAAGAGTACAGACATCAGCCTCAGCTTGCATGGCAAACAAATTAAGATATGTGCGAATGTTCAGTTATCATAAAAGCACCAAGATTATACAAGATTATCTCTTACCTTGGTAGCTGTCATCATGTTCAGCCTGGACCTGTTTGGTCTGGATCTGGCTCTCCACAGACTGCATAAAATAGCCTGGGTAGTATGCTTTGATAATGTCCTCCTTAGCTGCAGAGATCACCTGACCTAAAGTAAGACCAAAGAGAAATTAAAATGAACCTGGAAGGACATTTTGTGGTTTGGTTTTTACAATTTTCACGTGGTTGATTGGTATGTCCTATGTACCTTGCCAGAAGTAGCTACCTGGCCCTCCCAATACCACTTTGCCATCCTGAAAGATAAAACCTGTGAATTACTACAATGAAAAAGGAAAAGACCCAGAAACCTATAGTGGTTCATTAACAAGAACACAATTAATACCGTTGTGAAGTCAGCGCTGAATCCTCCCTGACAGTAGCCTTGTCCCACCGCATCACTGATCTCTGAAACACACAGGAGTGGAATAGTGCATCATGAAGCTTCTGGTTTCAAGGCATTCACTGCATCAACAAATAATATTCAATGAAAATCAAGGATAAGACATTTCCCTTATCTAACTCCCACATAGAGGACAGCTGTCATAACAAGATAAGATATGTTTATGAGGGGAAAAAAAGATCAATGTTAACACCATTGTCAGATTTGAAGAGAGGGGACAGTTACCTGTGCGGCAGGGAGCATACTCCACAAATTTGGTGAAATTATGGGCTGAGAGGTAGCAGGTTCCTGTAGCGTCAGAACGTGGGATATCCTTTTCAGTCCGCCAGGAGTAGAGAGGGGCACAAGCCTGGGGTAGAGAGATGGTGGAGAGAGATGGGGATTGGTGGGGAGGTATAGGGGAGGGAGGAGAAGTGGTGATGAATGGGGTGAGTTTTAAGGTAGGAGATGTTTTTCCAGTTGCAACAACACCCTGGTGAACTCAGGAGGAGACCCGGGCTAAGGTCAGTGGTACATCTGGAGCAGGGTAACCACGTAACTCAACCCAGGTCATAACCCTTACTATCAGACCAAACAAGAGGCGGCTCAACTTTGATGTCACAGGAGGGGGGGCGCAAAACATTTCTTTTCAGTGTGTCGAGACTGGAGGTGAAAATTGGACCTGAATGACAACAACTTAATGGACAGTAAACTGGGAGACAAATTTCTAACAAAGAACATACACATTCCCGCCTGACGTCAGTGTGAGACAGAAAGTTTCTCACAGCCACATGGCCAGACCAGGCTCCACTAAAAGCCCCAGTCATAACAGCAGAGAACACCAGTGGAGTAAAACATAGCTGAAACTCTAGTCCACCTCTGCCCCACCCCCAAAATCATCTCTAAGAGGGTCACCTTACCAGAATTGTGTCACCATGAGAACGTACAGTGGCGCCGAACCATTGGTGGGACTTGAAATCAACCTGATGTTTTGTGTCTTTGAGCAAGATGGTGCGATCCCCTGGGAAAAACACAGGAAAATTACACTGAGTAATAGCATTATGACAAAACATGCATTCCTTCAGTTGGTCCTTGAGTATCCTAATTCTGCCTTCCCTTCCCAGGCCCTCGCAAACATCTGGACAATTGGCAGAAAGCATGCTTTAAGACTCCAGTTACACTATTTTTCATGCAAAGACAATCAGGGTGAGAATTTGAAAAGAATGGTATTTGCTACTCTGACACTTTTCAGGAGATAGTAGTTCTCTTATCTTGGCCAGGTTTGGACTGGACTGGCCTAGCTTAACCTCACTGACCCTTTGCTCTGTTTGACCACCTGGCCACTAACGCTGATCTCCCACTTCAGCGCTTTGACAAGCAGCAGGTGACATAACAGATGGTCCGGAGAGTCGGGTTTAAACACAACTTTATTGGAAGGCAGATGTTACATCTGTGCTGCAATGGAGAATGAAATGCAAACAAATTGATTAGACAAGGAAGTCACATCACTGCCATATAGCTCATACACTGAGGGCTGGCAATTCAGAGCTGTCATCTATAGGGAAAGTGCAAATGTAAGGTCAAGAGCAACCTAAGCAGTTCGGAGCAACCACTCCACCCTAACCTTTTGCAGTCCTGCAGACTAATTTCCCCTGTAAACTTCATCAAACCACAGGCGTGTTACAAAAGAGCAGAGTAGCATCTCTTAGGAACTGCGGACTGATAGATACTGCAAGAGATCATGACCTATGTGGATGTGACGAAAGCAGGCTGTGCGTTAGGCCTCTCTATCCATGCCTGTCCACCCCTAGTCTTTTTCCCCAGCCAACTAGGCAGCCTGAAGCTGCTCCGTGTCTTTGTGGAAACAGCGAAGGGGCTGGGGTCCAAGGAAAACATACACACACTGGCCCGGCTTCTTCATAGCAACCTCTCAGTCATCTCTGTTTAGGCACACACTTCTGTCTCCCTTTCTCTGTTTTCATTTTCAATATTATCTCCATCTTCCTATTCATTTTTCTTACACTATCTCCCCCACGTCTCCATGTCTGTACTGACTTTTCTCTCCTTTGCTTTCAGGGAGTGCTGCTTCCCCTCACCCAAGACAGTAAGCAGAGAGATTATAGTTTTTTAATAACCCAGCTGTATTTCTGCTCCATCACTGGGCTTTCCTGCTAACACTATTCATCATGGGTCTACAGCAGCCAGCCCTGCCCCCAGTGTGTTAAGTGGTCAAAATCTATGTGTGAAAAGAAGTGCTTTAGCCACACAGGCAATAACATGACCAGCACTTCAAACGGCTCCTTATAAGCGTGTTACTTTAACTTATCTGCCTTAGCTGCATGGTACTTTTTCTAAAATATTTTCATAACTCAGGGGTCTTTGTTTGGATAAGGCCAATGCAAAGCCACCAGTGAAAAGAAGGAGCTGAACAGTGACTGTGTTGGTTTGAGTCATGTTACCAACGGCAACCAGAAGTAGCAGCGGAAAAGTCCTCTTTTAATCCATACAGCATAACTGTGATCAGTTATCTGGCCAGGACATCAATGTAACCGCCTAAAGAAAGCTAAGTAAAGTTCTCACATGGCAGGATTAGCTATAGCTAAAGTTCTGTTTGTTGTCTGTGAGGCGACTGAAGGCAGCCAGCTGGAGTCATGTGAAATCTCTCTGAAATCCCTAAAATAGAAGAGATTCAGAGGCAAGATAGAGGGAAACCCAGAGACGGGCCACAACAACATGTCATCTGACCAAAGTCCCCATGGGAGGCCGGTTAGCACGGCGTGCTGATGTGACATGGTGCCCGGACCCGTCTCTTCAGGGACCAGCAAAGGAGTGTGGGGGTCTGGAGTGCGTCCATAGATTTACTCTCGCCTTTGAACTGTGTGTGAGAGGACAGCCATTAGTGGGGTTAGAGCCTCTCATTGTGAGTGTATGTGTGTATTTCTGTGTGTGTCAGTGGGATAGAAGACAAATGGCCAAATTCACTCATCACATCAGCTGCCCCTGTGGGAGTACCGACAGCAGGAGAACAGAGAGGGACAGAGCGGATGAACAGGGCTCTGGTTTCTCCCTCTTTCCTCCTTCCCCTCACGCCCCGTGGCCTTTTTACCCTCCCTCCCTTCCTCCCATCCTGAATGTGCACCTCTCACACCCTTCCAACTGCCCTCGCTCCCCTCTCCTCCTCTCAGATCCATACACAGGCTCTTATCTCAATGCAAGAGGAAGTGGATAGGAGGTGGGCCTCTGGCCACTTTGACCCAATTAGTTAGGCTAATTAAGAGGGCTTGTGGCCTGTGGGTCAGAGCTCAAACACACCAAGAGACAGGGAGACCTATGACACTACTTCCTTATAGGAATATATAGGTAGCAATAATCTAGTGGAAGATTAAATATAATGTAGCAGCACTCCTACTCAAGAATTCATAGAGGAGAAAATTTTTAAAAAAGAAAAATTCTGACTGCGATCATGAAATTTATTGCTCTAGCCTTTACTATCAGAATTGGCAAAGAAAACAGTCACAGCTACAGTAAATGAATTGCAGCAGTAAATGTCATCCAAGCAACAGCTGTTTGGCATGGCCACATTTGCATGCAGATGTCCATGTATTGAGTGTTCCTCCACTTTATGGTGGTTCTGCCATGATCCAGATGTCGGAACCAGCTCTGGCACTCAAATCAGCTCCTTCAAAAGCCCCTTAAAAAAATATGAAGGACATTCTCTGACAACCCAGGGGACTAACCTTCACTGTGAGGCCTCACTGCTTGCACATGACATCACTCACTGTGGCCTCCAGCCAGCACCCCTGGATGCGCAACACATTTTATGTTGCAAGAAAAGCAACGCAAAAATAGTGGAGCAAAGGGTACCAAGCAGCGGTGTCCAATAAAAGAATGTTGTTAAATCAGGCTTGTGAAATACTCAGTGGAATATTTCTCCCTATTGTGCATTATGGATGCTAAATTTTAGTTGGCCCACAATGCTAAGCTTTGATTTCTCAGGAAAGAAGCCAAAAGTGGCGTGGTAACAGTCCCTCTATATACTGCGTGACTCATACTGTTTCTGTGTGTGTGTGTGTGTGTGTGTGTGTGTGTGTGTGTGTGTGTGTGTGCGTGTGTGTGTGTGTGTGTGTGCGTGTGTTTTCAGGGCATGTTCAATCTAAAAGCTAGTAACTACACAGTCTTTTTACTTTGATTATCCCTTTCCTCACTTCACCATGGCTCCATTGTGCCCAACAGGCTGAGGGGTACTCCGTCAACATACTGAAACATGAATCCATTCATTAGACGACCTCACAGACTTCCTCATGGTGTCCCAAACCACTTTACCCAATTCTGACTCAACTGGAGCCTTTTTGTCAAGACCGGCAGTGTCTGCTTCTACTGCTTTACAAACTGGACATTTCTTTGTCTGACCTATTTGTTTATCAGTTGCTTATCTCCCAAAAGCTCCTGGGGCAAGGCAACACAAACATGACCTGGAGGGAGGGAGTATCCTTCAAAAAACTCTCCAACACCCCATTATCCTTTTTATCAAAAAGAGGACACAAACAGGAAAAAAGGGATCATCCCGCATCCAGGAACCAACGTAGCCAACAACAGTTCAGTGAAGTGGAACACTGACGCCTGATCCAGAACTGCTGCTGACAATGGGAGCAGAGAGGAAATGCTCTGATGGCTTCAAAGGTGTACAGAGAAGCAGCAAACCGCAGCCATTTTAAGAGTTTAAACACCATCTCAACCTCTTCAACAACCAGGTAGTCACAAATTGCAGAGATTGCATAATTAAAAATCATAAAGTTAAAAAGCATTTGTTGAAGATTTGTCTTTCAGCCAAATATCAGGAGAATATAAAACAGTCGTGTTGCCAGTACAGGTGTCAGACATTCCCAACAGCTTCATCATAAGGCTTACCTTCAGTATCAAACTCGATGGTGTGACAATCTGATTGGCTGAGGCTCCATGGACAGTAGAAGACGGATCCTCCCTCTGTAACGTTAACCTGCCTCGTGTTGGCCTTAGGAGCTCCTATCACCACACTCGCGCTGCAAACGAGAGACAGAAAGAGAGACAACTTGCTGTAAATCTAATATTACAAGTTCACCAAACCATAAAGATCCTTATAAACCTGAAGTTCTTTATCAAACTATTACTTAAGGTTTGTAGCTCTTAGCCTGGCCCCAATTAAAAAGTTGCATTCCAGACCTCCCACTTGACAACTTTAAACATGATGCAGTATGCACATTTTAACACTTAGCGAGCTGTATTGACTCAGAAGCAAAACATTTTAACAGGTTGCAGCACTGTTTTACATAATCTCATACAACCAGGGGAAACTGCTGGTATGACATGTGCATGTGTGATGCTCACAGACACATTCGCTCCACTTGTGCAGTCAGACACACAAGGAGAAACACTCACACAGTCACACATGCATCCCTGTAGGGCAGATTCAATAGGAAAACAAGACAGCAGACAGGCTAAGTGGAGTCACACTCTTGTTTCTTCAGCTGTGACACTAAACTTCCACGTCCTTGGAGCTACACTGTACAACTACAGGAAGGGCTGC
Source organism: Macquaria australasica (assembly GCA_005408345.1). Lineage (NCBI taxonomy): Eukaryota > Metazoa > Chordata > Actinopteri > Centrarchiformes > Percichthyidae > Macquaria > Macquaria australasica. The sequence goes on along the minus strand of SEMN01000198.1, from coordinate 684,846 downwards.
CGACCACTTCAACTGACATAGAAAGAATGAGTGTGGTTACAGGTGAGCCCAGGACTAATAACATGTAGGACAGCCTTCAGAGATGAAAGAGAAGAAGAACAGACAGAGAGTGATGAAACGTTAATGGAAGAAACCAAGATTTGGACTTGGTAAAGTTGGAAAAAATATCCCCCAGTAGATAATGTGTCTTAAGTGGATGGCTTAGCCATTACCTCATTCTAGACCCACTTGATCCGACAAGCATCACAGACACAGTCGCAGGCATTGATGTGGGTAAAGGAGGCATGGGACCATTGAGACCAGACGGTGTCTAGGGGGCTCCAAAACAGGAAGAGCACACCCTTTCCTGCCCCAGATCTTCCAATAGTGCATGAACGTTTACATTTTGGCTAAACGTAGCATCCTGTCCCCAAGGGTAACAACTCAGCAGGGTCCAGAGGAAGACAGGGGAGCCAGCATGAGTCAAAAAGCAGTTAAACCGTGCAATATTCCAAGGCCTTGTAATCCACGATAATTAATCCCACTGAACCTATCCATTTCCTCAGATGACAAAACGCAGAAAGTTATGGGATGGCTTACGGAAAAAAATCTAACAGAAGTGGGCCAGTGTGTGTTGGTGGTCAGTACAAAGCTTTCAAATCATTTCAGCATCTATGGTTTTGAAAAAACACAACAGAGGGAGAACAAAGGGAAGGTCACATAGCAGAAGTTATGAGTTTAGTATCACACCGTTACTGTGGTCTTAATACCTCAGAAGAGATACAGTACAATGCCAAATCCAAATGTGGAGCAGAAACTCCTGGTTTGTGTTGGAAGAGAGGAAAAGAAACAAACCAGTCCAACTTTAAACAGTTTCTGACAGATGCAGGAATATCCCAGTAGAGCAGCAGAGCTCCACCTGTACAATAATCTAAATCACAGGGAGGCTTCCTGGTCAGGGATTCTCACGATGAGACAGCTGAGGATCTCCCTCCTGTGGTCTCAAAACTCTCACACACAGATATGCAAGCAGTCAGTAAATATTTAACACAGCAGACCACACTCTGTTAATCTGTTCTGAACGAGTACAGTGCCCATCTGCAAGTTGGCACGCTTGCCTTAGATATCCGTTTGAAAAAAACAAATATAAGAATGAGTACCTGTGATGAACAACAAAGCTATAGAAGTTTTGGAGCAGATAGAAGAACGGAGATCAACTGCTGTTTATGGCAAAAACCTTTTAGAAATAATCAGACTGTAAGCATGTGTATGCAGTAAAGGACACCACTGGACGAACACACTAACGAGGCCAAGGAAATTGGAAGCTGCAGCATCTTTTGTTGAATCAGATCCGAACAGAGTCCAGCCGTAGTTGGCCATGGCAGCTTTTCAAAGGGAAAAAATACAGGAAATAACAAAACGAGCAGATCATGCTTTAATCAGCAAGTTGGCAGCTGAAGCAAGTTTTCACTACCTTACACAGATACACACAGATGTGCAGACATACACACACACACACTAACACAGACTGATAGCAATCTGAAAGTACCGTAAATGAGGAAGAATTAGCATTTAATGGGTCTTTATCTGGCGAGGATCAGTCTACTTCTTAACAGGCATTTCCCCGCCCCACACCATATCTGCTAGCTGTGTGCTCAAAAGGTAGAGGTTTGTATCATTAGCATTTAATAAAGCTCTAACTGCAGTCGGCTGAGTGCTGCATTACAAATTCCTTCGTAAAAGTAGGTTAAAGTGTATGACCGGGTCTTAAGATGGGTATGCAAATATATGTAATTGGTAGGGGCAAGCGATCCTCAGCTGTTCAGCTGAAGGACAAACTCATCAGGTCATGTCCAAGCCACCGTGGCTAAAGTGAGTCTAGACAAAAGAGTGTTCACAGAGGGACTGAAAGCAGCACCATCGCAGGTTTGATAGGGATCACAGCAGGCAAAGCTCAGGATACATGTGAAAAGCCATGACCAGTCTTTAGTTATGTTAACTAAAGTGAAATGTTTTGGCTACTGGAGAATGAATCCAATCTTCACTTGGTCATTTGTCAGTTTCATGTTGCTTTGGACAAATAGCAAACCCATTTCACAAGACAGAGACTTGAGCAATATCCTAGTGGAGTGGTGGGGGTGGGGTGGTGGGGTGTGTGTGTGGGGTAGATGAAAAGCCTTAGCGGCTTCACCATGTCTAGCATAGTCAACCCCACCAGCTGCCATACAGCAGCCACTAATGACATCCACCACCCAGCTGACAATTAAGCATTAAACTACTGTAAGTGATTTGGGCTGCAAGTGAGGAATGCGCAAACAACAGCGTCACTGTAAGTGAGGACTGGGTTTGTCTCATTTGAAGCTCAAGCAATCAGTGGACATTCAACAAAAAAATCTCTCACCACACCACGATTGCCAGACTGTGACCGCTATTTTATGTGGGGTTGAGAAATTAGGGGTGATGCAGAGTGCTGGAACTTGCTGATGTGACACTATCGTGCCTAGCCGTTGCTAATAAGGTCTGTGATGAGGTTACAGAAGGAGGTTGTCAGAGGGCAAATTCCTCTGTTACCCCCCACCCCTTCAGCCCAAACATTTTCCCCCCATTTCACATTTAATTGTCTTCCACCCCAGCTGCAAAGCTGATGTCACTTGAACACTATTATAACCGCTTTAAGCTAGAAGGAAAAAAATTACATTTGTTAAGCCTGCCATTGCCAGCTGCAGTCACCATCTGCAGCCATAAACACGGCTCAACGAATGGTACGGCACAGGACGCAAAGGGATCGGGTGGGTAGTGGGGGTGGGGGGGTAAGTGGCCTTCAAACCTCAGCAACACTTGTACAAAAAATGTACAGTATCCCACGGAGTTTACACTGAGCTATCAACACATGCTTAAACACTGGAGTGGTTCCACATCAGTAAAGGAACTTTGAGTGCAGTGACCTGATCCAAGCCAGAGGCAGCACTTGACCTTCACTGCTCTCGCTCCAGCAGTGGAGAAATGGACCATGCCAAAATACAACAAACATCTTTACCCCTCTGACGCTGAAGAACCACTTCACCAACATAATTAAACAACACCAGGATTAATCAGAGTGGAAATGTGGAGCTGGACAGTTAGTTGACATGTTCAACAAATTAATGAAAGGTTGCATGATGTCATACTGCAGCAATATTGACTTTTCAAAGCTTGCGTGGGCACTTAGAGTGAGATGAGCTGAATGACAGAAATGAGAAGCACAAGTAGTGTGTGATGACTTATTCTAGACCACATGGAGCCATACGAATAGTCTTGCGTCCTCTCAGAGCCAAGGCCAGACAGAAGCTGTTTGAGTCCTTACGTCTGCCATATGGACGATCGTCCATTCACACACACATACACCACATACACACACATGTTCTCAGTGCTGCTGTCCAGGAGCCTGAAGATGATGAGAGTAGCAGTGCCTGCTGGGATGGCGTGTGCTGACTACAGAGAATCTACTGTGCAGTGCCGAAGCCACATTGTTTTTTGTTATCAGTCAGATGGTACTGTAAGTCACAGAACCGGATAAAGGATCTGTATGTTGCCCTACAAGCCTGGAGCGAGTTATGTCTTTTATAACAATCTATAGGCATTTCCACATCGCAGGATGAACTTGAAAAGGAGCCATTGAGATCTGAACCCGCACCAACCAGCGTTCATCAGATACACAGTCCAGTCTGTCGAGGATCTGATCCCACTATTACCACAAAACCACTTCCTTGGTATCCTCAAAAGGCTAATAGTTTTGGGCAACAGGTGGCCTGCAAATTACAAGTGCTGCTGGCCAAGGTAGCGAACCATTGTTGTTTATTGTGGACATCCAAAGGCAATTTGAAATCATAGTTTAGACTTGATGATTTTACGCTCCTCTGCAGCAGTGTAGGAGTTACTAGCCTGGTAACTAAATCAGCAAGTCGACACCAAGCTGATTTAGCAATTGTTGTTTTTACTTCTGACCTTTCAGCAAGCAGCCATCATTCTGTGACTTTACTATACCATCCTTATGGGTGCTTTTACAATTAATGTGTGAAAACCAGCAGCTGTTTTGTCAAAACCACTAACCATGCAAAAAGCATTTCACATGTGGGAAGTGAGAAATTTGAAACATCCTGCTGCTAAAAAAAAACATCAAAATGACTTGCGCTAAAGCTTATGCATTTTCTCATACCAAACTGTTGCCCATCCCCAAATACAACCCCTCCCTCCTCTTTCACAGTCCAACTACCCTAAAATCCTCCTGCAGGGAGTTTAACTGCTGGTGGTTCACACCTCCCCACAATGCCCACGTCAGGGGGTCCAGTCCTCTCACCTCAGGATAGAGAGGCTGTTGTATTAAACATAGTGATGGGGGGGGGGGTGAAGCAGCTGTTGAAACACTTTGTCTGTGCACCCTAACCCCAGCTGCGTGCTCATGCATACATACAAATGCACACACACATCCAGAGACAGTGATGGCCAGAGGTTACGTCTCATTTCCATCTCAAATAAGAGATCTGATGCTAATTTGAATTTCAGCCAGTAGAATTTCATAGTGCACAGGCGGACTATGGCGTCATTTACTTATTGCTATATAAAGGATAGCCTTTACCATAGATGTGAGTCATTTAGTGACCTGGGGTTAAAACAAACCAGGCCTGCTGGCAGTCAGAGATTAAATCTAGCAAAGTATGAGTCAGGACGACCCTGACCAATAGCCAACTCCATTCCAAAGTAGACATGACGTCCTCTGGGCATTCCCGACTCAATACAGCAGATGTGACAGCAGGGTCCACAGGCCCTTTAAACACATCGTCACCATCCACATTGACATCTTTTTCCAGTGAAACACACACAGGCTCATTATTAAAAGCCCCTTTTACCAACAGACCAGTAAAAGCTAGACAGGCACTTTACGTTTGAGACAGACTGCAGTGTAGCCATGCTAAGTATGTCGCGACTGACCTTTACAGCAACAGACACTAATGTTCCCAACCCACTGGCCTGATTATTATAGGTGCACAAAGTTTGACAACAGAAAATGAAAGCAGCTTTTCAGAAGGCCAATAAATTAAGAAAGAATTGAGTCATAGTGAAAAGTCCTCCAATGGAAAACAGTAAACAATTTCTGCTGTCAGACAAAGGGCCCCATTGTCTGCACGCAACAATGAGAACCTGGATGAAGAAAAGCTTGGCAGCCCAAATATACAAGCTGTGCTCCCGCAGCACAAACACTTACTGGTTTGATTTAGAAACAGGTCCATAGAAAAGGACACCAATGAAAACAATAACAGAAATAAGACTGATCATATATGGAGAGGGACCTCAGTGTAGACAGAGAAAACACCGCTTTAGTGGCCAAAAGAGACTCCAGTGCAAAGTCAATATTAGTTCAACTCTAACCCTTTTTGAGAGGGTAAACTCTAGGAGAGTGACCTACATGGACTGGCTGACCTCGGCATGTGCTCGTCATGGTCAAACCATCCGTGAGCTAATGCACGTCACCGACAGGTCACTGAAACACATGCGTGGACTGGAACATATTACTAAGTCCGTCAGAGGGTCTTCCATCATTGGTCATAGCTTTTTAATGGCACTGTAATCCCACTCAGTGCTGATAGAAAAATCCAAAAAGGTGTTTTAAAATGTACGTTTCCTCAAAAGTCCAACATTCACTTGTGGACAGGCACCAGAAGCTGTCTCGTCCTCTCATACACTCCAGGACAGGTCTGTTATTATTTACAGCCCCTGACCTTTGACTCCTTCTACCTCAGTGTGATCCAGTCCCTTATCCCTTCCTGGCACCGGAGAAAGTCAAAGAGGAGTCATTTACTGCTGTTTGATTATTAAGTGTTTGAGGAGAGAGTCATCCCTCAGAAGTCCTTCCCGTGATGTAGAGGAGGGTGTGCGTGGGGACTGGCATACATGTGAGAAGTTCATCTTCACTCGACATATAATAACATACACGCACAAGAGGGGACCATACATCCCCCTTGCCCTTCCTGTGTGTATCTGACAAGAGCCGTCACACGCAGTTCACAGACACTATCCTCAGGCGTTCTTCCATGGTGGGCCGCCTGCCAGTGTCCAAACTTAATTTTATTACGCCAGGCCGAAGGGCAGGACAGACCCGCATGGGCGTCAAAGTGGGAGAAAGTAAGCCTTTGTGTTTGTAGGCCTGACAGGGGCATTTATGGATGGGAGAACTATCTTCCTCCCTTGTCTCTAAATCCACATCTGCCATCCGGCTCATTTTGCTAATGTACCGCTGCAGTCAAACCGATGATGAACACAAGCTTTTCAAAAGCAGCAACAATTTTACTCATAAGGTCAGAGCCAGGCTAACAGCAGCTCATCCTTACAAGACGAAACTCCCCATGCAACCCTGAACTGACCTCACCCCGGGATTCCAGCTACTCCCCCATGTTTCCAAAGTGTGGGCGATGATGATGTGACAGCAACAAGAGATAACAGAAACTCAGTTCATGATTCCACTGATATGTTTTGATGTGTCAACTTCTAAGAAACTGTGAATGAAAAGTGGCAGATATGTGTGGTTTGGAGATAAAGCAATGACTCATGGTCTTAAATATGCTCTCTCGAACGTTTTTGTTTGACATTTGACTTCTGAATACATATCATCCACAGGAAAATTACAGGGCGCTGGATTGTAGGAAACTACATTTAAACATTATTCCTGCTCTGCACGTACAAACCATTGTCTCATCTCCTCCTCCATAAGCACGGCGTCTCAACTGTAGAAAAGTTCAGATTAAGTCATCAGTAAGATGACGTCTTCTCTCTCTCACACTTAATGAGACGAGGAGAGATGATGGGGAGAGAGGCTAGACAGTGGGGGGAAGGTCTAGGGTATGGATGAATTAAAAAGCACTGCAGAATGACATCAGCATAGGAGGAAGTAAGGGAGGGGGGTGTTGGAGAAAGAAGAGGGGTCCATGCATTCAAGCTTCACGTCCTAAATCATACCGCTCTCCTGAAGCTCCTGCTTCCCAGGCAGAGAAATGAAGACCAATAGCAGCAGGCTTTTAAAGAGACAGCGAGGGCCAGGGGAAGAGGGGGGAAATCTCCCCATGTCTGAGTGTCTGCCGTCCAGGGAAGTGGGGAGGAGAAACAGGGAAACTAGAGCTGCTGCTGGCGGCCCACTCGGCACAAAGCCCTCTCTCAAATCCCAGCATGCTGGCTGGTTGAACAGTGGGCCGAGACGCCGCTGGTGCTCAGCAGACACAGACTCAGCCAGGAAGTCTGAGTGAAACCTTGACTGCGGCTGCATAACCTTTTGTTAATGATTATTACGATTACAGGGTTGGGTCCAAGGCTCACCAAAATGCACAGAATGGGTAGAAACACAAATGCAGATCTGTCAGCAGCTAAATTAACCCATGCCTTGCTTTTTGCATGCACCCCAGTTGATATGAAGACTACATGCTCCTAGGACAGTTAGGATGTCCCACACTATTATTTTCTCCTCATACTTCTGGGGAATTAGACCTGACCACAGGCATGTATGCATGAGTTTAAGTCCCTCAAAATGACTGGTGCCAAAATCTCTTAAGGAAGAATTCCGAGACAATCACAGCATGCTGGGTGTCACAGGGATCACATCCCAACTGAGTCAGGAAGCATTTAAATCAGCAGTAGCAATTCAGACTAATAAGATGTGATTGCTAAAGGTTGCACTTAACAGGCTTTTTCTGGCGTTTAAAGACGAGAGCAGATTAAAAGGTCAGAATTAAATGTCATTTTGTGGCGCAATAAGATTAGGATTTGAGGACGAGTCCAAAAGGTTTTGGTCTTTGTTTGGGTTCATTATTTTTTAATGATGAAATAGCCACTCTTTTATATTAGCATTATTTGGCCTTTAATCTAGAAGACATTTAGAACACAGATGCAATTTCCTGAATGTATTCAATTACAGCGAGTTGTGTGAGGGCGTGAGCGCTGTGCGTAAAGCGTGTGTCCAGAGTATCACAGTATGTACACAAAACCCATTTACTGTCATAGCCTGAACAACATCAAACTAATGAATTCGGTATTCCTTATTGGAAACTCTATAACTATAACATTGGAGTTGTAAATGTTCTTAAGTTTGGCAAAAAAAAAATCTTCGACAAAGTCCAATGGAAAGTTTGCACCCAACATATTTGTGTACAATTGTGAAGACGTGAAGTGCCCAGATGAAATGATAAACAAATGTTTCAGAGTTTGTTCTGGAACTTGTTGCTGAAAAGCCCATTCTTATCTTTTTACTTTAAGAAAATGGAAAATGATATTATTTCTGCGTTAAAGAAACTCACCTGGAAGAATTGGCCAAATAAAAATCAACAGCATATCCGAAGTAGCTCCCGTTAGGTCCGCTGTAAACAGCTGGGTTCTCCACGTCCAAGTTGAACGCCTCGCATACAGGCTGCGAAAAAGTGAGTAATAGCCCGATGATACAAAGGAGTGAGCGGGCGAGAAGGGCCACTGTCCGCGGCGTCTTTACGCGAAATCGTTCCAAGCCCATTTTTGAGAATAAATTAATCCACTAAAGTTTGTTTTAAATGGCGAAATTGTCCCACTTTCGAGTCCGCAGATCAAGCCTGAAAACAGTGGTGGAATACGGCTAAAACTGCATCCCTGTAACTCTAACCGGCCAGTATCTCATTAATGCTCCGTCAGCTCCTCTCAGCGTCCTCACTCCTCTCTCTGCCTCTCTCCAGGCCCACGCCTCCTCTGCTCACCTACTCCTGATACATGGAGCAGGGTTTTCCCACACCCGTGACAAAGTTTGGAAGAGGAGGAGCCTGTGATTCCCTAAAAAAAAACCTTGAAGGGGGGCTCTTCTCATCCACTAACCTATCTCGGAGTATATGTTTACCAATGTGGTAAATGTGGCACTTTTGAGACTTTCCTATCAGTGACACTAAGATTATTAACCAAAAGAACAATGGGTCAAAAAAACCCTCCTTTTGATTTTATCTCACAGTTATCTTGAGCTTTTGAAGTGGCTGTCCAACTAATATATGAGGCTATTTAGATGCCTCTGCTGTCCATCTTGTGAATCTTTATCTCTTGAGGTTTTCATTGATAAGTCAGGAATTCAAACTGTTATGAAGCACTGTTTATTTCTCCCTTGTGAGCATTATTAGCCTTAACCCACTTTTTCAGTAATAGTTCTGTATTCACAGTTGTGATATTTTGCACCACCTTTTTTTTGGTTAAAACCAGGAATATAAACTGCCACTGCTCCACTGGTCAAAATAAACTTCCACGTCAAGACGTATTTGCACAACTCCACACTAATTATACCTTTATCACACACCCTTGCAACTCAATGTGTGATCCATATGTATTTCTACCTAATTACAGCGTTGATCTGATTTGGGCATAAGATGTCCTCTGGTGCTCGTTTGAGGGGGTGTGGGAAGATTTCGTATTCCTGCCTCTGAATCACACGAGACCGAGGAAAGTGGTTAGGCTGCGAAAAGCAGCTACTCACTGAAATGAGACCTTTAATAAACCAATCTTGGCCGGCTGGAATTAGTGACTGTTGGTTTAGCTGATTCACTTGAAGCCTCTGGGATTGAACACACAGGGACCAAATTTGGCTGTGCGGCAGTAGCAACATGAACTCTCTGTCAAGTGCTGCTCGTATTTATAACTGGTCTGAAGCACCCCAACACTGACCGTAGACTGATGGGAGTAATCCAGAGTGTCTGGGGTTGGGGTTGGCGGGGGGCAGTTCACAGCTGTTGGGGGCACTTGATGGTTCAAAGCCCAAATCCTGGAGGGGTCTCATTCTCTCACTCTGTTTTTAGGTCCACAGGATGAGATTGCAGATGAAGGAGGGCCAGAGTTCAAGGCGTGGCTGACAGAAAGACAGATTATATGTAGTCCAAACTTTCCCTCTGAAGTCATGGTTTGGTTCTCAGAAACACCATCATATGCAAACTCTGAAACGAGAAGATGTTTGTGCATCTGCCGCAAACATACTGGTGGATTAAAATTATAGGTATGTTAACTCATGCCACTTTGATTTGTGTTTCTGGATATTCTGAAAGTCTGAAGCCGTTGGAGGTGGTCATAGTCATATACACACAGTCCCATGACCTCATGTATGAGGGTTGGTCAGATGGGGCAAGCAAATACTTTGGAAATAGATAATAATGGTATTAACTGTCTTCTTTAGTGTCTTCCTAACTGAACAGCACAGCTCTTATGTTATCTATCCACCCACAATTATCTATTTGACATCTTACAGGATCAGGATTTGCCAGGAGATAGGAGAAATATTTCTTTCAAGTGTTTTGTCCCCTCTTTCTCATCACACACGTCTCTATGTGTGTCACTTAACCCTACAAGCCAGCGCATACAAGTGTGTTCCGTTAAGCATATTTTGTGTGTGAAGCCAGAGCCTGTTCTGCTTTCGGTGATGCGTAATTGGGTCTGGCTAACTGAACAGTATTTTCCATCTTGCTCCCAACTGTGATTTCCGTTGAAAAAGGGGGTGTGGTTTTATTCCAATGCCTCTGCTTTGACATCATCACTTGGCCGCTATGGCAACAGATCTGAAGTGCAGCAAAACACTTAAAGAACATTTCACAGGACTCTACACAGCTGGCCAACTATTTTAAATATAGACCTGACACATTGGCACTTCTGCAAGGCCAGGCTTATATATATGTACGAGCACATGCATACACACTCATACATTAACTCTGTTCCTCCCTGGTAACTGAGCACATGTTTTCCGATATAGTGTGACAAAGTATTAATAGCACTACCAGAAAGCCACATAGTGACATTATCTTCATACAGTTATCAAGCTATGAAGGTGTCAACAGTGTTCTCATGCTCATTGCTTTACACATTACTATTCTTTATGAGGCAGTTAAAATGATTTGGCTACACATGAAGGGAACCATCACTTTCACCTGTCTGCCATCTCCAATACTCTTTAAAGGAACAGTTTTTGGAAAATATCCTTATTTGCTTTCTTGCCGAGAGTTAGATGAGAAGATGAATACTACTCTCATACGTGAGAATGGTATTAATCTTCTCCTTTTACTCTCTGCAAGAAAGTAAACATTTCCTAAAATGTTGAACTACTGCTTTAACTCTAACTCTTAAAGGAAAAGTTCAACATTTTGGGGAAAATGCTTAATAAACCGTACATAAATCAGAGTGTAAAAATGACAAAATGGTTAATTAGTGAGCTTTAGCGATGCTGGTAGGCTGATTTTGTTACCACTGGACGGATCCAAGCTAGCTGTTTCCCCCTGTTTCTAGTCTTTGTGCTACGCTAAGCTAAGCAGCTGCTCACGATAGTTTCATATTTACCAAACAGACATGAAAGTGGTGTCAATCTTCTCATCAAACTCTCGTTAACACAAAACGTCTACACAGGCTGCATAGTGAAAGCAGCATGTTAGCAAAGCAGCAGCTTCAGTCCTCCGTCTGCGTTTACAAAGGATGCGTTCAGGTACAATACTGGGTGTAGGTCACCTACTTTTTGGCAGTGCTCAGAGCCCAACATACAATCACTAAAGTTACGCATGTAAAACACAAGAAAATAGAACTGAAGCCTAAAAATACGCTTTGGTTCGCAGTTAGCAGAAGTGAAATGCAGGCCATTATGCGGCCTGTGTAGACAGCTGTATTGATTAAAATAAAAGTGTCTCTGTTCCTTCAGACGGGCGTTAGATGTACAACTGAGAAACTTGGCTGAAACGCCTCTTAATAAGCCCATTTCCCAAAATGTCGAACTATTCCTTTAAAACTCTTGGCAGCAGAATCAAAGTAGTCTCTGACTCTAATTCAGCAAACTGTCTGTCATTTTCAAATGATCTTTATTCCCAGAGGCACCAGCCTCCACCCCGCCCTCGTCTCATTTCTCTTTGTAGCACAAACGGTGAGCTGACACTGATGGGGTCCATGGGGGCAGGGTGAGGAGACACCCTGATGGCTGCCATTAGGCAACTGTTAGCATTTTAAGTCACAGTGTAAACATCATTTTACCACTCGGGAAGCGACAGCAGATAAAGGCCACAACAGGCAACTTGATAGTTTGTACACACACAAGTCAACAGTCACAACAATCAGGAGGATTTAACTTCTGTTTGTTACTTTAAGCAGATTGCCAATTCCTTTCGGATGTATTAGATTTGTGACTCATTTAGCTGTGGATAAAAAGTCTTGTTGGGCAAGGAAATTGAAGGTAATGATGGAAAATGTGGTTTCTGAACAGAGGGCTGTACTGTGTTGAAAAACAGAGGTCAGTTCTCAATCATATAAGTCTTTGAGAAGAATGGGCTACTGTGGCTACTGCAGATTCAAACCTGCTCTTGATCTAAACGTTACGCCTGAAACCTGTCTTGAAAATGCCTTTCAAACACACAGAGCGAACTTTCCTTCCCCTCTCTCCGTCTCTCCTTAACTGTAGAAACGCAGTGATACACATCTTACAGGCAGGAAATTCCTCCAATGTAAAAGCCTGCCTGGGCTTCCTGTTTCAGCGAGTTCTTACTCTTTGAGTCTCCGTTACACTCGCACACAAACACACACCATACGTACACACACTCGATTCCTATCCGCTTTGCATCCCCCTCAGCTCTGTAACATTCCCCATGTCCAAGGAGGAAGGGCGGTGAGGTGTTGCTGATTGCTCCAGCCAGTCTGAGACATTGCATACTGGATGACAGATTTGTCATGAAGGGGTGGAAGTCCTGAGCTGGCCGTGTTGCTGAATGGACTGTCCATTGTTTTCAACACAAGCTCTTAGCAACGTAGTGGCTGAGTGAATCATATGATTGTTTTAGACAAGAAATCATCCAGGAGGCTCCTTACAAGGCAAAGTTCACCCGCCCTTCTGCATTATGGTTTCCTCTTGTGAGCTTTCACTGTCAGTCCAGACAAACTGAACGTGTGTGGGGAGCAAGATGATCCAAACAGTGTCCATTATTTAGTTGCCTTGTTAAAACAGCCACAAAACGCCCGAAAATGAGCAGTTGTGTTTTTATGTACATCTGCTAATCAGTCCAAGCGAGCAGAGCAGTAAAGCAGTAGCATGCAAGCTGCTGGGGGGAAACGACCCCGCTATCAGCTCCAGCAGGCTCGTTCTACACTCCATAACACACACGCAAGTGTCCCCAAACAGCAACACTGACCCCCCCTGCATTTACAGCCAGCGCTGTGCTTCATGCAGTGTTTAGTCTCTGTCCTACCTCACTGAACTTGTTTGCTTAAAAACACAACTCTTTAAGAGGTGGCATAAAATGCTTGACATCATTTAATGGGAAGTCACTGAGGTAAAGTGGCCGGGGTGACAAACCAAGACAGGATGCAAGCATTCGACAACAAAAAACAGTACAAGGTAGGCTTATAAGAAAATCCCCTTAAATACCAGAATCAACAGTGAAACATAAAACTGGTAACACTCTGAGCCGGATCACAGCAGGCAATATTTGCAGGTCATCATAATGGAAGAACAACAAATAAACCACAGAGGGTATGACTCCAAAACCAGGTCAAAACTCTTTGATTGTGAAAACTTGTGAACAGGAATGTTTGAGTTGAAAGATGACATTGAACAAGACATGTGTGCACAGCCAGTCGTCCAGGTTTGCATTCAGGTCCCGTGTTCAGGGTGTCATGTTTCATTCGGATGGCCTATTTGTCTCTCAGAGTAATGGTGTGCCCCCTGACCCCCTCCTGTGTTTTGCTATTGGGGCAGGCGTGCTGCTGGGGCTTGGAGTGAAGGAATGCGGCTGTAAAATGTGTGTATCTGGGGGTACAGCAGGAGAGGGCAGTGAATCAGTGTGATCACAGGAGAGCCTCAGGGTATTGTTTCACACGTAAATATATATATACACACACACACATATAACCATTCACACATTCCCTCCAATTTGCTGCTGTTGCTTTCCCACACCCACTCCCTTGGCCAAACATGTTTGACACAATGCATATGGAAACAGTCACACCCGGCTTCCCATGACAAAAACAAACTTCACTTAAAGTGAAAATAGATAAGTATAGATACCGTTTCTTCTAATAGTCATAGACATAAACATAAACATTTTCTTTTTATTATTTTTACAGCCTGGTGTTATTGTTGCAAAAACAGCATGACAACGAATCAACCGCTGCTGTTTTAAGCACATACAAATTTGTATTAGATGTATGATTGAGGAGGGCACACCGCCCTTAAAAAAGGCCTATGGCTGCTCCACTTGTGTTGTGACTTAGGCTAATGAATGGCTGATGACCAGTAGACACAACACCATCACAGTGACTTTCAGCACTTCATCAGCTGGATGGCAACATGTACTTCCTCCACTGACGGAGACATTTCTAGATAAAATTGATGAAACAACAATAACGGCTGATGGAAGGAAGAATCTTCTCTACATGTCTGCAATAAGATTATAAGGGTGTTTACATTTACTATCATCATGTATCATCTACACCAACATTGTGGGTGACATATTACTATAGTTTCCTGAATGTTTCTGGTTAGTATGTTCAAGTTGTCTCTTCCTTCCTGTGGTGGAAGTTCACATTCATCACATTGTTTTCACAGCCATGCAGTACAAACAAATGCTTAGATACCTTTGCAGTTTTCTGAGCCAAATGTTGACATGCTGCCAGTGACAACACTAACATACTGATGTTTAGCAGGCATAATGTTTACCATGTTCATTATCTTAGTTTTGCGTGTTAGTATGCTAACATTTGCTAATTACCACGAAACACAAAGTACAGCTGAGGCTGATGGGAATGTCATTCATTTTGCAGGTATTTGGTCCAAAGCATTGAAAAAATTAAAGATTTGACCTGATGATGGCACTATATGGAAAGTGAAGGGGGGATCACCAAAGTAGTTACAATTCATCCTGAGGTGGACACGAATGTCTGTACTAAATTTCATCGATCCAATAGTTGTCCAGACATTTCACTCAAAACCACAAATGTTAACCTCATGGTGGCAGTAGAGGAAAGGTCAGGGGATCACAAAAGTCATTAGGATTCATCATCTGGGAACAATGCATGTCAAGATTTTGTGCCAGTGTTTCATGTAGATGTTCAGATATTTCACAGAATAAGTGAAAACTTGAAAACCTGTTGGTGGCACTAGAGGAAAAATCATGGGATTGTATTGTAAGTAATCAGGATTCATCCTCTGGGCACCATGAATGTCTGTCAATCCTTCCAATAGTTGTTGAGATATTGCAGTTAAAAACAAAAATGTCAACCTGCTGGTGGCGCTACAGAAAAACTCAGGGGATCACCAAAGTCATTAGGATCCATCATCTGGGGACCATGAATGTTGGACAAAATGTTATGGCAATACATTCAATGTTTTTTAGATATTTCAGTCTGGATCAAAGTGGTGGACTGACCATCAGTCTGACATCGCCATCCCCAGAGTCATGCCTCTAGCATCACTAAAAACATACCCAAAACTTTTAACATGTTGTGTTCTGGTGACACACACTGTTATTCCCGCTCTATCTCCCATCTGACCACTTCCTGATGTATTGTGTGTTATGTCCTGTCCAGACTGTACTTAGCCGGGGCTGATGAACAACATAATGGGTCTTGAACTATGTGGAGGTCTCAAAAGAATGTACCATACTTCAGCTGTGTCACCTTCTGTAAACATTAAAAACAATGTTTGGGATGGTGAGTCACAATGTCCGTTAAATTGTTACACCTACCCCCCTGACTCTCTTTAATCTGTCCTGCTCCTCCTTATAAGTCAATGTTGATGTTAATGCTGTCCAGACCACCGAGGTGTCTCGCACACTTGCACAGCCTTATATAGAAGCCATCAGAGGTTTATGATCAGTGCATTAGTGGTATCAGCCGGTGTGAACCAACATGCAGAGGGTATTCTGTCATCTTGCTAATGTATAAGTCATAGCAAGGTCAAATCCCGCGGTGGTCTGGTGCAGTTGTTCAGTAATAGCTCATATACTTAGATGAGCAAGGGTCTCTCCCAGTGCAGGCACAGGATGAGGGGTTCTGGGGAATGATTGGCATGGTAGTATCAGTTTTTCGGTGGGGGTCAAAAAAATGAAGGCATTAGAGAAGACTTGGTACGTAGCATGTCCTCTTCCTGGATAGTATTACATCCCAAACAAACCAAAGTGTGCACATAAGCAAACAGCGCAGAGGGAAAGTGAAGTGTCTTCCTTAATGAAAGGGTGCAAGGTCAGCAGTATTATTGTGGTTCGACTGCAGCTTTTTTCCTCCACTTGAAATCTGACACATCACAGGTTCATGTGTTAAATATCCAAGAAGGATCTCCACAAAATCTCCACCTGTTCTCTGAATTTATTGAGCCTTTAAATATATAAGCAGATGTTGTAAGCAGCAGATAATTGTATGAAATGAACATGTAGTCATTGAAATTCAAACAATAACCAATAGGGGCATCCAGGCAGGTATTTTTATTGCTGCTGCAGCTAACTCTGGGACATCTCCATGGAAAATCTTTTTTAGTAGGCCTTTTTGCTTTTGGGACAGTCGTTAATACTGAATCTGCTACAGCTTGTACGACTTCTCTCCTGTCTGTAAGGAATCCATAATTCAAACAGTCTGCTCTGGACTAAAAATAGCTTTTCCATCTTGCCTTTTATTTTTGCTCAGTAAAGGTAGCTCTATCCAAACCCACATCCCAAGCACATAGCAGGGTGCTTTTCACCTCTGCATAACCCTAATTTGTTGATATCACATTGATTGGCTGATCTTGGCATGTTTTATTGGGGGAACCCGTGCTGCATTATTAGGAAAATGCCATGGTGCCACAGCCAAGTACCGAGGTCAAACAATCCCAGTCTTCCTGCGTTTGTGTTGAGGAATGTTGTGTTTTGGTGGCGCTGATGAATCCCCTGCTCTTCAAAGGAAAAGAGAGTAATTTCACAGCTTCTTTAACGTCACATGTTGTGGAGCCCAGTGTGTTGACGTCTCCACGTGCGATTTATCTATCTGAGACAATAGCGAATGCTGCATTATTCCTGTCATTGGAAAAACATGACAATCACACCCACTTTGCTTTAATGTGGCATTTATGCAATACTGCTGTAATGATATTAAATGCTTTGACAAAATGCATTTTCCTGACCACACATAACTGGTAATGTAATTAGCGAAGGACCACCTACACACTGGAGCAGCAGTTGTGTCTTCCCTGTGGGGAAAATGACAAAATATACATTTTTAACAACAGAGCTTTAACTCTTATTTCACTAAAAACTAATTTTCAGTAGTGGAACACCCAGGTGGAAAACAACAGGAAAACACTGCCTTGCCAGTAGCTTACTTCCTATAAAACTACCACAGGAGATGGAAAGTTTGTATCACATATATACAAGCAAGCAAAAAAGATTGTGATGAGCCAAAAAAGCATCAAGGCTCTTTATTTACCCAAGGTTTTCACAACATTTTTCCTAAAGGAAAACTAATGAGTGCAGGTCTAAAACATATCCTTGAAATTTCCCACTTCTAATTTACATTCACAGACTTGGGGATTCTAGCCACTTGGGGGCAATTGTGAACACAACATTGACATATCTTTGCCTTTTAAGTTGATATAGCAAACTAGTTAGTAATCAGTACACCCAGCAGTTACGAAGCAACATTATCATTAATTTGGAGTTGTGTTTGTGGCTACCTGATGAATGTAAATCCAATATTCACCCTTCTTTTAGCTCTGCTTTTGGTCTCCACCACGTCCTGAGGGAAATATCTGCCTCTTTAGCTGCTAAATGCTCCACTGTGTTCACCAGCTAGCTGCTAACTGTGTCTGTCTGTTGTTTGGTGCTGATAAGGTAGTGTACAGTAGGTTTTAAGAGCTTATTAGCTGAAAACAGCTGCCACTTCTCTGCAGGTTCATCACTTCGAGCGACTCCTTTTACATTGTCACATTGTTTTCATATTGTCATTTTGCGTTGATATTATAAAAATATGGATTAAAGCTGCTTTAAACTTCAATGAGTGAAGCTCTTCTTGTGTCAAGTGTACTCTCTAATTAAAATTAAATCATAACTGTGTCTGTATCTAATGTTAAACGAACACTTTTGGCTGCTGACACATAATCTTTCCTGGCAGTCATGATGAGACCATGATTTTCAGGTTCGTGCCGATTTTGAAAAGGTAACTGGAGAAAAGAAGACAGCTTGACACAATAAAGCATTAATGAGCAGCACAGTCAGAACTAGGTCTTTGCTGTATCCCTCCCCTCCGCGTTTTTATTCAAAGCATCATCTACATGACAAGCTGTTCAAAATGAAATATGCTATTACCATTTTGTTTCCAGTTTCTAAAACTCATTCAGGAAGTGACAGCACTGTTCTGAAAGCTGATTCATCTCCACCACCTGGAGACTAAATGTCTCACTCCAAGGAGGAATTGACCATTCATGGTAGTACCTATCTGTTGAGCATAAACACCAACACCTAATGTTTGTGTTAAAATGCTGATTCATTCCTCCTAATGAATTCCCTTGGGAGAGACTGTGCTGCTGATGCCTTGTGACTCAAACCCTCTTCCAACTATGATTCTAAATAAGGCAGTGTACTTCTCAGTAGTGTTTATCAGTGTGTTCCCCTCTCACTAGTACTCACTGTCCCTGCTTATGACCTGGCATACAGTACAAGCAGGCAGAAAAAGACTGAAGGGGAGCCTCTGTTCTTACTCGGATGTTCTCACACATGACGAGCATGGAGCTTCTCCAGGCAAAGAGAGGGAGGATAGTAGAAAATGTGATGCGAAGGTAAGCTTTATATAAAATTGAGACAAGACGAGACGAGATGAGAGGAGAGGAGAGGCAGCTGTAAGGAGGTTAAAAAGTCTGGTGAACATCCGATTCACAAAATGATGATGATGAATCATCTGATCTGAGGTCCCAATGTCCCAAATTACACAAGTACTCTAAGTCATCCCCCTCTATTCCCATTTCACACATAGTTTGTAAAAAACACTATTAGACCATACTTAACTTTTCACATTTTCTCCGTCCATGCTTATCTTCTAACACACTGCTGGCTACATTTCAGTATGCTGTCAGTGAGTTCAAAGTTGAAGCTGGGTGGTTATCTGTGTCTTTGTGTGTGCATGTGGTTGTAGTTAGGTACTTTATCTGTTAAGCCAAATCAATAAGATGTCAAGCAGTAGAGTATTTTCTAACATATACGGCAGGCTCAGTTTTAAGGAATTATCTCAGTTAAGTGCTATGCTGGCTTCCCCCTTATCAGTCAGTGGTACTCATCTTGTGAGTGGATGGAGAAATTTCAGATACAAATGGGGAGTTAACGCTCCCATCTCAGGCAGCCAGCAGGGCAAATAACGGCTAAAAGTTTATCTACCCAATTCTTTCTTTCTATTTTTTTTTTTTTTTTTTGCCTGCTTGACTTACCCTCCCCACCTCCTCTCCTCCTCTCCTCTCCTCCTCTCCTCCGTCACTCCTCCAGTGGTTCCCTCTGGAGCTGTGCAGCGAAAGCCTCCACTCCTCATGCGCCATGTGTCTGGTTTCTATTAGTGATTTGGAACAGGCCTCTGCGTGCGTTCTGCCTAGGTACGGGAGCTGTTAAGGCAGAAATTTCCCCTTTACAACACAGCCCCCCCATCCCTCAGTCTGTCTCTCTCGCTTTGACTCACACACATATGCACTTACAGGATATATAATGTATAAATCCACAGCTGCCCCCCCACTGTCCCACCCCTGCAACCAGGGGACATGGACAACCCGGAACATTTGAGTAAACTTGTGTGTGTGTTAATACACTGGTTTCCATGGGTAACAAGGAGGGGTTGACTCCCTGAGGAGCTGCTGTCATGGGCGCGTCCACTTTTTTGGACGGACCCACCTCAGCTCATCAGGATCTGGCAGAACCACAGCCACTGAGGAGTTGCTTTACTCCTGGAAGAAATACCTTGTTGTCTTGTAATACCCCATGTGATGTGAACGATAATGACCTCTGCCTGGGTGGAAAGGCGGGGGGGGTAGTACTGGTATGATGGGAGGATCAGAGAAAACGTTGGATGAGCCTGTGAGAAGTAAGTGGTGAGAAAAAATTATCATCTGGAGTCGGAAATAATTACATGGATCTTGTGAGAATCAAAGCCACTGGTGTGGATCCAGAAATAAAAAGTGATTTCAAGGACCATATCATTGGCCTTGCATTTTTTAGCCCATTTACTACAAATTGCATATATTAAACATCACTGCTGACCATTTTCAAAGCATACCATAAGTTATTAGAGTGATATGCTTTTCTTATTGGCAGCTTCAGTTCAATCCATTAAAGTATGAATGAGACTGACAAACTTTTTTTGGGATAGGCATTCAATCACACTTAGTTGCCTTAATTTGTTGACAACAATATTATATTGTTGCATGATACTGCCAGTGTTAGAAAGGACTGCTTTGAAAAGTCCAAATTTGAGAATCAGCTGCTGAAAAACCCTTTTACATGTTATACTAGGAAATTAAGAACCATAGAAAATGAACAAAAACCTGTGAAAACTGGGTTTTTAATAGTTCTGTCTCTGTTTGCTGATACATACATACTGTACGAGAATGAAATGAAGTCATTCTAAAAATGTATGACATGCTTTGGAAAAGCACTGAAGGTAAAGTGTAAGTAGTTTGTAGTTAAAGGATAGGTTCACATTCTTTCAAGTCAGTCTTAAAACAGTACTCATATGCCCGTATGTACACTGAAATTGTTTTTACTTGCTGTAATCATTCCTCCTGTCCATACTGGCCGTTAAGAAATCCCTTCCTAACATGTTTCCAATGGAACAGTGTTTTCTTGTTTTGGAATTTCATACAAGAAAAAAGACTGTAACTGTGGAAGATCCTCACTTGATTTGTTTAATCCAGACCACTGAAGTCTCATATTAGCTTCAGATAAACTTTGCTCAGAACAAGGACAGTGGATTTTGTCCCCCATTACAGCACATTAGGAAGCAAAAACAGCTTGAATGTACATATGGGCACCTGATTATTGTTTTAAGACAAACTTGAAGAATTGTGAACCTATCCTTTAATGGGATAAAACATCCAAAAACACCCCATATACTGCTTCTAGAGGGGCACTCTAGAAACAGATTTAAATTAAAATGGTCAAAATAAATCCAGTAGAGGCTAAAATATCCTGACTCCTTACTCTGTAAACTGAGTCAAGCTCCAAAAATCTGGCTCCTACACTTCCCATAATCCAACTTGATGGCATCTCTCGTTAGACCCTCCATGCCTGGTAAACACCCACGTCTTTCAAACTCCATGTGCGCAGTTTGTAATGCAGGCTTTCCATTGGAAGTTTGATGGCTCCTAGCCCAAGTTGAGATAACCCTCATGACATCATCAGGGTTATTTTTATAACTTTGACTTTACAAAGCTTCTCCAG
The DNA here is from genome assembly GCA_005408345.1 of Macquaria australasica. Lineage (NCBI taxonomy): Eukaryota > Metazoa > Chordata > Actinopteri > Centrarchiformes > Percichthyidae > Macquaria > Macquaria australasica. Next base: position 663,448 of record SEMN01000198.1, on the reverse strand, counting down.
AGCCACAGAGGACATTATACAACTGCTTTCATAGGCTGAGTAGTAAACTGATCTTCATGTGTAAAATCGGTGCCCCTTTAACCAACATATGCTCAAATCCCTTCATTTTCTGGTACAAGACATTCATAAAAAGAGTCTTCCTTTTCATAACACCACTCTTCCTGACGGCCTCCTGAACCAATGATCAGTGCCCGGCGTGCTAACACAGAGGCAGAGCTTTAATTTTTCCTTAGGTTGCTCTGATTTGACTTCACCCTGTATGTTCCCGTGCCTGCTGCTATAATTGCTTCCATGTCTCTCAGTTGTGGTGCAGGCCATGCTGATGATGTTAGTGAGAGGTGGAGAGAGGAGGTTTTGGATGAGAACAGCAGAGACCAGCTGGGTGGGGTCATTTACTGGCTGTGGAGGGCCCATTCTTTCAGCTGAGAGTCCTGCATGTTGATGACACAGCTATGGAGACCTCTGAGTAAGGCTTTCCTTCGCTCATAACGGGCTATTTCCACAGCAGTCATGTCGGGCATCCTTACGTCTTGAACCGCAACCTCCTACAGCCAATTAAAGTCACCACACGCTTAGCAAAAAAGGAATGAGGTAGATTCAGTGCATGTAAGCCTCTTACAGCTTTTTGAACTGTGAAAGGGCCTCAGATGTGAAATGGAGATGTATTGATTTGAAACACATTGAAAAGAATTTATAAAGTATTATGCTTCAAGTTAAAGAAATCTTTTTGATCCGAGAAGCTTCTCAAGATGTGATTTTTTTTCTTCACTTATCAACACGTGTCAGTCTGATAAACCATCAGACAGATAGTCAGAGCCAGATATTTTTAGGCAAACAGAACTCAATGTTCAGACTATATCCAGGTGTTTGGACGCTCCACACCCTGGCAGCAGGTGAGGAGGCTGAATTCCACAGGTGCCATCTGGTTCCTCTGACCTCGCTCTTCCAGGTGTACCCATCACTCTGGAGATACCTTTTGATAAGAGCAGATTTGAGGTGAAACCAGGACAAACATGTGTGTCTTTCTCGAGGAGCAAAAAGAAAATGAAATGATTAACTGATACCAACCTCTTTCTCACCCCACATCACAGAGAAACTGAAGCAAGACAAGCTGGAACAGTAACTTCATGAGAACAACAGTCAATTGTTCCCCACTCCTGGGATCTGGAGTGTCTTTATTCGCCACATTACCGCTGATCTGAGGGTGGCCTACACTTTCTTTGCTGACATTTACCACATAAAAAGTTTAACACTCAGATCATGTGTTGATAACACAATTGAATGCATTGTTAAATGGGGTTTGGTCATAAAGAGCTGGACAGATGAGGAAATGTTGCAATACAAAGACGCAGAACTTCGTCTGTGTCTTCAGTCTGTGACTCCTACTCACTTCCAGTGTCTGAGGGTCGAGTTCAAGCGCCGTCTGTTCATTGGAGAGACTCTGCTGAGTCGCACACATCAGTGATGCAACACAAACAAGTTGTGGTTTTACAGGGAGTTATATGCTGTAACTATTTCTTGACCGGGCGCAGTGACTTCCTGGAATCTTGTCATCAATGTGAGGTTGCTGACTCTTTCTGTGGTTGTCTTTCGAACGTACTTAACAGAATAACTATAAAACTTTCTCATTTGCTTGTTCATAGAAAAATGTTAGACTAAACTAAACGTCTGTTTCAAAGGAAAATATTCTAGGAGCTACACGGGAGAGCCACAGAACATCGGTAACCTGCAAGAAAAGAGCAAGCATCTTATCACCAGATGTACGCATTGAATAGTTCCAACATTTTGGGAAATACACATATTCGCTTTCTTGCCTAGATTTAATGAGAAGATTGATAGATACCACTCTCATGCCTCATGCCTGTACAGTAGATATGAAACTAAGCTAGCTTAGCATCAACACTGGAACCGGGGTGAAACAGTTAGCCTGGCTAGATTTTGTTACCTGTCCAAAAGTAATAGAGCCAGGCTAACTGTTTCCCCCTGGTTCCAGTGTTGATGCTAAGCTAAGCTAGCTCTAGCTCCATACATGAAAATGGTCATCGATCAAATCTAAGCAAGAAAGCGAATATGCGCATTTCCCAAAATGTTGAAAATGTGAAAACTGTTCCTTTATAACTGTGAGGGCAGGGAAAGGTAAAAGGAAAAGTTCCCTATTTTACAGAGTACATTTCATGTTTTTTGTAATGCAACAAGATATTTCAGTTCAGTTTGTATGACATTATACTTGTGCCTCAATCCTGAGCACACCATGCAACATTTTCAGCACATAAATTAATCTGTAGAGACATTATTATCACTCTATTAACTAATTCATTTACGTAATTTAAGCAAACAAAAGCCTTCAAACCCCTGAACACTTGCTAAAAAGACTTAAAAGCAATGTGTTGAAACACCATGATTGCAAAGCCAAGCTAAAAGTCACGGTGTGTTTCTTCCTGTGTTTCATTAATACGCCTGTGAGAAGAAGTTCATTTGAGTTTACATCTTTCTCACTTCTTGTTTGGCTCCTTGTGGCTAATTTTTGGGTAACTCGTCGAGGTTAATACAGAAGCTTGTTGGTGTCATTTGGCTGGTAACTGCAACCGCACGCTAAGCATCAAAGCATGGGGACCCACTTAATTTTATCCATTAAGACAGATATTTAAATGAATAATCTTTGTTCAAAACAGCTTTATTAAAGCAGACGGGTATTTGATTATCCTGCCATAGATACTCAAAACACTTTCCTTCAACTGAAGCCAACTAGAGAAAGTGCTGTGGTTAATGTGACTTTATATTTCTTTTGAAGGATTAAAGAGACTTAGACAGATTTAATGCACTATAGTAAAGGCTATGTAAACTGAGATGAAAAAAAGCAATAAAGCTCATTTTAAGAGTACTAAAAACACAGACTAATATATGATTCCACTTTTATACTGTAGCTGAAGAGATAAAGGGTCAAAGCATCCCAAAATGACAAACAGAGATTCATTTAAAGGAATAGTTCAACACTTTGGGAAATATGCTTATTACTTTTCTTGCCGAGAGTTAGATGCGTCGACCGATATTGATCACATGTCTGCACGCTAAAGCAGCTTAGCTTAGCTTAGCTTAGCTTAGTTTAGCTTAGCATAAAGACTGGAAATAAGTGGAAACAGCTAGTCTGGCTCTGTCCACATTAAGGGAACTAAATCCGCCTACCAGCACCTCTAAAGCATTTACACTTTAGTTTTTGTACAGATCAAACAAACCGGATAAAGTGTTAATTAGTGAGCTTCAGAGGTGCTAGTGGTCGCATTTTGTTACCTTCTGAGAGAGCCAGGCTAACTGTTTGCCCCTGGTTCCAGTCTTTGTGATAATCTAAGTTAACCGACTGCTGGTGGTAGTTTATACTCCATAGCTGTGAATAAGCGTATTTCCCAAAATGTTAATCCTAAAATATAAAGTTTATAATGTACATGCACACTGTTGATGACTCAACCATCCAGATGAAAGATACACATATTTAATGACTTCCCTCGAATCCAACTCAAAGTTTCCTCATGCTAATTTTCTAAGACTGTGGAACATTTTTTCTCAGTGCTTCTGCTAAAGAAACGATCTCTGCCCAGATCCTGTGGACTTCCTCCCTCTGCAGCTCAATTTTCCCGCAACCTTCTCTACATGCGAGAGCACCCATGCTGGGTTAAGGCACCGGGCACCCTCATTAGCACAGCATGGGGCTTTTACTTCCCTTATTCTCTAATAGGGACACACCCTGCACCAACAGTGATTTAAAGCCAAGCGTTAACAGCAAGGGTTCATAAACCTTCCACATTCATATATCACCTGTCATAATCCTGCACTCATCATTCTGCTTCCCCTCCCTCTCCATTCTTCCTTTATCCCTCTCTTATATGTGAACTGATTCCTTATTTTCCCATCTTCCCTAACTTTTGTTTCATACACGATTTGTGAGGCACAAATTCAGGATTACACAGACAGAGAGAAATTGGAGGATTGCTTGGTCTGATTCTAAACATGAACACAAAAGTATACATCACCACATAAATAGAAGGTCGTGCCTTACAAGAGTCCTTTATGATGACAAAGAAAGAAAGAAAACATTAAGGTAATGAATGAGGAGCAGCTGTTAGTTCAAACAGAACAACAGTACGTCTCTGACTCACTGGCTTTACCCCATAATCAGCAAAAAAAAAGATTCAGGGGGAGAAAACAGACCTTCAGGTTATTCGACAAAGGGTGCGTTGATTCACCTGCCAGCTGCTGGTGAGGGGGTCTGGCCGTTCAGTAGGGGAGGCTGTGATTAGTAAAAGGCTGGGAGATGACCTCCCCTCCCCGGGTGAGTGGCCACACTCTGCAGGGGCCTAATGAAGGGGCCTGAATGCAGAGAAAGGCCTGCAGGGTCAGAGTCTGATGTCGGTGAGAAACTACAGAACCCTCTAATCTAGTGACACCCAACACAGGGCGCAGAGAACTGTACACGTGTGTGTGTGTGAGTGTGTGTGTGTATGTGCGTAAATGTATGATTTTGCTGAAGTGCTCTTTTAAAGGGTCGGTTAACTGAAGAAACACATTCTCTCACTTCCCTCCAGGTGTATCCATGCAGATAGTTTTGGTGTAATTTGTCTAGGTTTTCTGTCTCAGACTTTTGCCTCCAGCCCAATACAATAGAGATGAATATTAACTCATTTTTAATACTTACAGCATTGAAAAATTACATTTTTAAAAATTCAACAGCAGTGTGTTTTTCAGAAACAGTATACCTGTTACTGGATAATCTGCAGAACACACTGTTAAAAGAATAGTTTGACGATATGGTAAATACGCCTTTTCTCTTTCTTATAGAGAGTTAGACGAGAAAATCGATACCATTCTCATCTATATGCTAAATATAGATTATCACAAAGACTGGGAACAGGGGGAAAGTATGTTTCCCAAAGTGTTTCTTTATTTCTTTCAGTGTTTATAGGGGCTATTTCTTTGGTAGACAGTAGTTCCAATGAAAGTAACCATGACACTGTTCCTGCAGAGAAATGTTGCTTTTGATTTATTTATTTTTACAGGGCTTTGAACACCAAACATTAATATTCCAATCACCTCTGTTGTATTGAGGTGGAGGCATCTCAGAGATGGATATCTCAAGACCTGGACAAACCAAAATTGTCTGTTGGCAAAACAATCTCACTTCAAGGTCCAACTTTTGATCATATCACATGATCTTCAGCGGATGGAGTTTGCTCAGTCAAACTGTCTGCATGGGTATAGTACTGGAGCTGCGTGAGTAAACATGGTTTTTGGTAATTAGGGTGAACCGACCCTTAATTTAAAGGGCATTTGGCTAAATCATAAGTCAAACCAACCCTTTAAAGAGAAACAGAGCTTCAATAGTGGAACAGTTTGGGAAAAAATCTTTCAGCCAAGGATATGAAATATGGGGATTACCCATCACTCACTGGGATGTAAGCCATGGCATCTGCTCAGAAAAGAGTTAACATAAAATAAGTGTATCCACTCACATATCCAAAACATCCCTGAGAAGTCTGTAGTCTGTACAAGTCCTCCAACACCAAATATATACAGGCAAAGATCTCATTTTAATGTTTCATCAGACCAGGAAGAGAAGACTAACTGCATCTAATTTATTGTGCCCACACCAAACAATGACTTTTCAGTGCTGCAATCTCAAGAAAAAAGTGGCAGCCTGTGGGAAACAACACCAGAGGGTGAAATGAGGCGGATCAGGACATTTTCTAATCATTAACCATCTAGCTGCTCTCCAGTTCACGTTACATTGCCAAGAATTTATGGCAGTTTGAACTCCTCATCTCTCTCTCTCTCTCTCTCTCTCTCTCTCTCTCTCTCTCCCCCTCCCTCTCTCTCTCTCTCTCTCTCTCCCTCCCCTGGAGTTTAATCTCAGGGAGGGCGTTTTGGGTTTCTATTGAAATATTTTATCAGCTCCCAGGATGCTGTCTGACATGGGAGTAGAGTAAATCTGTACCAAGATTGCAGCGGAATCCTCTGATGTTTTTCAGGAATGTCTCATCAGTCTCAGTTAACTCTTAAAACCCCAGACAAATGGAGATCCCTTTTAACCTGATTTCTTTGTGATTCCCCTTGGGGGGGGCATCACATCTCGCGGAAGTGCTGAACCATAACATTTTATCTGGGAGCAGCTGGGAGTGTCTGGTTATTCAAGGAAGAAGACGGAGATCAAACTGACATTCAGCAGTGTTGTGACCTTCTAACTCTGCCCTCTTGCTGCTGCATAATCCCCCCTCTTTACCAGTTTACACAGCTCAGGTGACTCTACATGCAAGTACTGATATCTTCTGAATCCTGCAGAGACAATGAACAGCAACATCTTCTTTTAGAGCAGAGGTTTTTTTAAGCTGAATGCAATGTAAAACAGAGAAATAATAGGTAACCTTCTGTTCCGTTGGCTTTGTTTTGCACCTGGTTTGCTTTTTTAGTGATTTATCTGAAACAAACTTTTAAAAAAATGACCGTGAAGGAAGGAAGAACAGAGTAAACAGAAACCAACTCAGCATTCCAGAGAATCAGAGAGCTTAACCTCATGTTCATTTGGTTGAACTGATCTGTTATGTGTTACTGATTGCTTAACACTTAAAACGTGACATCAGCTCACAGATGCAGAGCAGATCTTTTAAAAAGCCAAACTCTGAATGACCTCACATTACTTTATTTGGTCCACAAGTGGAAGGGATGTCAGTGTCCAGACAAGCAGCTTATTCTTAGAGAAAGGCCTCTGATACTTTCATTCTCTCTGAGGGGGATCCTCTTTCCACTAAAACCCTAAAGAGAGGCTATAAATAATCTTCTGAAGTCATCCCTGATGCGTAATTAATTTTCAGCAGTAGTTCCTCGGTGATGAAGCGCTGCAGTGTTATGACAAGCCCCTCAATCAAGCCCATCACCTGTTGGTCTCACGCTACGCTTGTTTTCCCAGCAGTAACCCGAGACCAGGCCCTGATTCCCAGCACACAATGGCACCAATGAGACAGCAGGTAAAAATAGCATTTGTGTACACAAAATTCCCTTACATTTAGGATGGGAAACCTATTTTTAAAGATATTTTTTAAAGGCAATTAGGATTTAATGTGTGATCTTAGAATTTTTAGTATTTGTGAATTTGAACAGACTGCAAAATCTAAGCGCAGATGGAAGTTTTTTCTCAAAAACCTGATCTTTCCATGTGGCAACACACTACAAAATAGCTAGTAGGCTATAACAACAAGGATGAAAAACTGTGATCCTCTAAATGAACCTAGAGGGTTAACAAAAAAATCAGTGATGAAAGTTTATATTTTATCTCATCACATTAATCACTCCAATCACTGCTTTTACAAGCAATAAGAAGCGGTTAGCCAAAACACCAGATTTCTTATCAGCTTCAAACTAAACTGCACCTGTAACCTTAAGCGGCACGCTTCCTGAGTACACTCCACCCTTTCAGATTATTCCACGAATGGAAAGTGCCCTCCGCGCTCCAACATCCCTTCCCTAAACACACACACACACACACACACTTTTGCTTCTGCATACATGTTTCCATGACACCAAGGGCGATGAGAGCACACACAGTATGGAAACTCTTAGCCACAGAGACGACAGGGCAAAGCATTGTTTTTACAGGTAGACCAGCGAACTCCTTTGTTACAGGAAATGAGGTCATTTGGATAAAACAATCAATGTACAAGACCGCTACTGAAAACTGAACTACTATAAATGTCAGCACAGCTTGGCCCCTGCTGGGAAGGACTATCACTGCCAGTTTTGTGCAAGCAAGAGAGAAACACAAAAAGTACTGTAGGAATATGGTATTAATTAAGGTTGAGGAGTAACTTGCCTGCCATGATGGGGGTTAGACATTTGCCACAAGTAGGGACTTTTACATGATTCACTTAATTGTCCATCAGGGAATACGGCACATGGACAGGAAGTGATTCTACATCCTTTCCCAGATTTCCAAAAACACATATCCCTCTTATTCCCACCACTTCTACAACAAAGTCTGACCCCCACAAACACGCTATTGATCATGTGAGCCTGAGGCGACAGCAGCATCAGGATCAAGAGCAGAAAAGAGCTACAACAGCATTGTTGGATAATGCCAACGCATTTAGATCTGTTGAAACACAGTTTAAACACTTGGATATTCTTCTTTCTTTCTCATTCTCAGACTTTCATTTTCACCCTCTTGGTTTAGTGTGTTAGCAGGCTAACATTTGCTAAGTAGAATTTAAAGCACCTATAATTGATATTTTTTATAATTAAATCAATTGCCAATGTGAAAACTATGTGACAATGTGAAAGGGGTCACTCAAAGTGATGAACCTACAGAGAATTACCAGCTGAATCTGCAGCTCCCGTCAGCTTTACTGAGCTTTAGAGTGAGTTTCAGCTCATTGTTTAGTTGTCCGGCCACATCTTCAGCGTTTTAGTTGGCTCTCATCGCTCTAGTGTCGTTTTCGGCCACAGCAGGCAGCTGTTTTTGTTTTTAAACCCACTGTACACTACCTGCTCAGCACCAAACAGTAGACACAGTTAGCTATTAGCTGGTGAACACAGTGGAGCATTTAGCAACTAAACAGCAAGATATTTTCCTTGTTGAGTTGGTAGAGACCAAAATAGAACTAACAGAGTGAATATTGGTCTCTGTTACGTCCCCAAATAGTCTGGGGGATGAGTGGAGTAACATGTAAAAGAATCCCGGGGGGAAAAAAACAGGAAAACACAAAAGTAGCACAAACCAGAAATGTATTAACTTAGATCAAACAAAAGGTAAATACATCAATAACTGAAAGAAAAACCAACTCCCTAGGAGCGGAGTAAAACGCACCAACATAACCACAACAGGGGATAGACAAACTATTCAAAAAACCACTCTCTCTCCAAAGAAGAGAGTAATCTGTCGATCCCAGCACACACAGACTGTTCGACAACAAGCTGCCAGAATGGCCCAATGGCCCCATCTGCTTCTCCTCTCCCAGCCTTTGTACACCTGCCCCTGATGAGCAAGTGAGAACCAGCCGTGCCCAGTCACCTGCTGCAGGAGGGGGAGGATGGTACCTGCAGAAGCAGAGAGAGAGAGAGAGAGAGAGAGAGAGAGAGAGAGAACAGAACAACAAAAACACAGACACACGGCCCTCCGGCCGTAACAGAAACACATTCATGAGGTGAACAGAAACACGACTCCAAATGAATGATGATATTGCTCCGCAACAGCAACTGTTTGCTATATCAACCTAAAAGGTGATGATATGTCAGTGTTGCCTTCACAACTTGTTTCCGCTGCCCCCAAGTGGCCAAAAAAAGTGGAAAAGTGAAAACTTCGTGGCAATTCAACTAAAAGTTATTGAGACATTTTAGTCTGGACTAAAACACTGGACCAACCGACCGACATTGCCATCCCTAGAGCCAGTGGTTTGGGCAGTGAGAGCATGAACTGCATTGTCATGTAATATTGCAACAACATTATTTTAATGACATAATATTACCTCACCAGAGGGATCCATCAGCCCCTGAACCTTGTCTCCTTTTGTCCGGTTAACATCATCCGCTGTAACTATATTCCACTGCCAGTTGAGACCTTCAAAAAGAGACATAATCAAGATGGAAACCTCAAATAAGTAAAGACAGTCAACAACCAAAATGACTCACCACTTTCACCAAATTAACAACAGGCAGTTTGTAAAGACTGTCTATTTGTTTACATGAATCAAAATTAACCTCAAAGCTTCAGGGGTCAGGCCAGAGATGCAGATTCCTTTTTCTCCAGATACCTCTGATATGAAGTCAACTCTTTTCTCTCCACGGCTAAGATAGAAAACATTCATGAGGTTACCCACTGGTTGTTGTTAAGCGACTATGTAAGCATATAGACATTCAAACTTCCACCTCGAGGAAACCTGGGCACACAGCCAGTTGCTTAGCTAATGGGATGGTTTTTATTACAAGACTGAAAGGAAGCAAGAACATGTAGCAAAAACAAAAAAAAGGAAACATGCACATGAACAGAAACTACATGTTGTTTTTTTGTTTTGTTTTTTTCAGTATCTTCCATAGTAACCTCTATAGGGAACTTGGATTTTGCAATGACGGACATGTCCTTGGGGACCAGCAAGCAGAGGAAGACACATCATATTTCACACAGCTGTGGACACACAGCTGTTTTTCTGGTTCTGCTGGGAGTCACTTGGCTGTGCTGCCATGCTTTGCTGTCATTCAGTTTCCTTTTTTGCTTGTTCTGGAAGTGCCATCTTCTACCCAGAGCTTGATGACATAATAGAAATCTTCTGTTTTTTGGCTTCAGTGTGTTCTTGCTGCAAACCTGGGACGCATCCAATGCTACAGAGTCAAATGTCAAATAATCATATGCAACCACAAAACAAGATTGTAGTGGTGTTAATGAGGGTTTATCATCTTTTGTCTTCCCAACCTGGGTGTCGGGACCCTCACAAGGGGTCACAAGACAAATCTAAGGGGTTGCTAAATGATTAAAAGCATAAAAAACAAGAAGAAACATTTCTGTTCCACAAAACGGATTATTTTTCTCAAATATTCTTGCTTTTTACTTGTGAAACACTGGATTATTTCAACTCTTTGTGCCTAAAAATCCCTCAAATGAAACACGATTGGGAACCACAGCTTTAAGGCATCCTTACAGTAGGCCTATACATACATACATCGACACCTTAAGCTTAAGGAGTTATATTGTCATTTCACTGATGGGCCCAGAGAGAAAGTCTGAGCAGCTACAGTTCTGTTTTGACCTTTACTGCCCTCATTGTTTCCTTCTTCCTGCATTCAGGACGATATTTGGATCCTCTCTCCTGAGAATACTGAATGTGTCGGAGGGTCTGGATTTCCCTCCTCAGTTCAGCCAGCATGTGAAGAGCAGGGCAGACTAGTGAAAATACCACGAGCCAGTTTTATGAATAGTGCCATTTAAAAGGGATTGGTTTCGGTGAAGGCCTAATGATGCCATAGCACTGGCGTCACAGAGAGAGAGGGAAAGAGGGAGCATTCTTTCCAGGCGCTGGAGCAGCACTTTCAGACTGGTAGACTGGAGTGAGGTGGTGTGGCAACTTTCCATTTCACATACGTCACTCCTAATGCCCAGTTGCTCTCCATGGCTCTGTCCAGTCACAACAGTAAAATTAAAGCCCAGATAAAGCTGGTGATTTTGCACATCTGTCAACACGCTCTGAGAGGACTGTGGGAGCCATTCTCTCCTCTGATTATTATGTTTTTAAAATGTCCTCTTAAAATCTTTCCACAGGCTCATGATGAGCTCCATCATCAGCCCTGAAACTATCAGGCCTGGCTGAGTTCTTCCGGCCATTGGAGAGGTAAAACAATAGAAAGCCAGAGGCCGGAAAGGTTAAACAGATGATGCATAGTTCTCAGAGCTGTGGACTGCTGCCACAATTGTTCCAGGGGTTCCAGAGGTAATTTGTTTCTGCGTGTTTGTGTTTTTTGTTTGTGTGCGTGTGGGCCAACTCTCAGACTGTTGGCTAACTCCATAATGGCACACAAACAAACACAAACACGCAGTGACTGGCAGAAGAGTAGGGGATTTTTAATCAGGTAACTTCAAGGGAAGAGACACCCATAAAGAGGTACACCGGCGGTTTAGTATCGCACTTCCACATTGTTGGGAAACTTGCAAGAGACACATTAAAAACAGAATGGTCAACGTCGAAACAGCAGAGGCTGAGATGTCCTGACCTTTTGTGAGAGTCAAGCTCCAAAAACTACACTTCCCACAATGCAACTCAACAGTCTCATTTCGTTAGAGCCTCTACATCTGATAAATGCCCACATCTTGAAAACTCCACACTCCCAGTTTGTAAGGGAACTTTCTGTTCCCTACAGTTCCCTTTAATACAACAATATTATCAATAGCAACCTTAAAGGAATTCTCACTATCACTATTATTTGTACCAGGGTTATCAGTATGTGGTTTGCCAAGCTAGTTGAAGGGAAGTAAATGTCAGAGCAGTGAGTCTGCATCCTGCATCCCAGAGCAGAGGCCTCAGAGCTGTGAGGGTCACCCTGGCAAAAGGCCCCTAATAAGAAGCCACTTCTGGCTCAGGCCAATGGGGAATAGAGGGGGAGACATTGTGTCACGTTACCCAGCCAGCGACTTCCTGCTATTAAAGAGAAAAGAGAGCAAATATTTTGGCTTCCACAAACAGTAGTTGAACCCAGTGAAAAGCGAGAGGCCTCTTATAAGCTGTAAGATAACAAAAAAGTCTGGAAAAGATGCTACTTGCTGCCACTGATCATTCCGATAAATCAAAGTCAGGTCAGTAAGAGTGGAAAACTGGGTTGTGAAAGAGGCTGTCGTAATTGCACTGAGTTTATGCTGCCATCTAATGGTGAGTGATTGTACTGCACCCAGCAGAACGTCATTGTTATGACCTCCAGTGTCTGAATGAGGACAAAGGCTTCCAATTTTCTCCTCTTTACTTCTCCCTTTAGAGTGACTACACATAATGTACAGATTTCACACACTGTTAGGTCAATCACATCAGTTTGCAGTGAATGATTGTGATGACAAAACAAACAGATAAACAGAAAGTAAAATAATTATTTAATCGTTATTTTTGTTAATTAGAAACAATGAAATATTTGGAAGATAATTGCATTGGTACTAATTTCTCTTGGGAAAATATATTAGATTCAAAGCTTCCCCTGTTATAGTATTAAGTAGAATAAAATCACAAAAATGGATCATCATCATGGGAGTTACGCTTAGCATTTTTAATCCTGTGATCATGTAAAATAAAGATTCAACACAACACACACATAAAACTTTATGCTTTTTAAAATGAGTGTTTTATTGTTTTTATTTTTGTATAAAAACCTTTTTGTCCACTTTAGGCAACAGTTAGCATGAGAGTAGTTCTCACCGCTTTTAGATGAAGTCTAAACTTATCAGTCTTTTCAACAATCACACACCGCTTTCATACAGAGAAACACACAATCACATAGTGTAGTGGAGTTGATTTGATGCAGCGGTCCCAAACCTAAAGTCTATTAGTAGAAAGCCAAAGACAAAAGCTCAACAATAGGCAGCTTGTAATCATCATCACTTCAAAGATGGAGCTATGTCAAGGCAAGTCACACGAACACAAAGGGCCACAATAAATCTACAGCCTCACAATAACTACAGGAGACTGCTTTGTTAAAATGTGATGGATGAAAGCGTCATTTAATTAGGTTTGAAACCACTGCTTTGGTGCAACTCTTAAGCAGATTTATATTAAGACAATTTAAAAAATAAAAAATAAAAACAAGGCAAAGAAATACATCAGACGTCTCATACACAGCAGCACATCCTGTGTTACCAAAAGCAACAGCTGTAATTTTAGGCAACAAAACAAAGGACTGATTTTGTGTAAGAAGAGTCGGCACACTTACGCAGATCAGTATTAATCAGACTTAAAAAAGACATTTAAAGACCAGAAATGTTATACGATTGCATTTACATACTCAATGACAAAACACCTCATTCCAGAATCGGCACATTTATGATTTGCAGTGCATTAGCTATTGCGCTCCTACGAGAGGCTCTCCAACAATTCTACATCGTACATCATCAGTAAGATGTAAAAGAGAAACATCTCCTTGAAAATCATATTTCTCATGATGGTTGGGAGAACAAATCAGTGAACTGTAAATCTGTAACATCAGCACCTTTCAGGAATAAAATATGTATCCTCACTAATATACTCCCCCACCCTCCCCCCTTTTTCATAATACAGTACATATACATGTACATGCACACACACACACACACAACTTTCTTTCTCACATAGACACACAAATGTAAAGTAGGCACACACATACTGTACAGATTGAACATAAAATATACAAATTCAGGTTGTTGTCAATCTGTTTCATAAATTAGTAACATCACATAATTTTGTATAACTACTTTCAACTCATTTTCTTTGACTCATTAAATGTTATTTTCTTCACACGAAATTTGACTTGATTCAGAATCACCTCGTCCTTAAAGTATAACTAACTCATTAAAAGAGGAGATGACTAGGAAGATCTATTCTGGCATTTCATCATAACATGACATGACTGACTACGTGGTATTACAGTGTAGCAGTTTGAAAGAAATAACATTTCCTTTCACTCAAAAAAAAAAAACAACAACAAAAAAACAAAGACTGTGAGGACTTCAAACCAACAGTATCTAATCCACAAAAGACACATTACTCAAAGAAATAATAAGTAATATCATAGGCATTGTAACTACAGGTAAACTAGTTTTTTGTTGACAAATCGACTGCATTTGCACGAGCAGCCCAAGGTGAGCAAGAGCAACAACTAAGGCCAGTGCTAGTCTGCTGCTCAGTGTTGGTTTACCTTCATAACAGCAGAGCCACGACACCCGCTGCCCTCAGTTCACAATGTGCATACATACAGATCAAGAAAGCAGCAACCTCGGCTCTGTCTTGCACTTCGCAAATGCATATACAGTACACAAAAACAAGTATTTCCAGGATTATTAGGTCTATTTTCAGCGGAGGATACTATCGGAGGCCTTCATTTGGCTTGACTACAGCACACGTGCGCTGTAATGGAAAGTGAGCCAGTAAGTATCTAAACACACCAGCATCTTGCACACTGCAAAACAATTTGTGTTTAGTGTTGATAGCTTAATACATCACCAAACAAAAGGCTTATGTCAGCATTCACACATTGTGTTTTCGGTTTGCTGCGTTGGAAATTAACAAAGCACTACTTGCTGTACTCTCGTCGACAAATGACTCCTACACACAAGTGTTTTTATGTTTTTCCATTAAGGCCGCATTCATCACCCCCAACAGAATTATGTACAATGTTGCCTTGTAACTGCATCCATATTACTTCTGGGGAGTGATCTGTATGTGCTTTCAGCATCCCCCACTCTTCCTTGTGTATTGTAATACTCAAGCTCATTCTCCACATAATTCAATTACAGTCACTACAAGAGATTGCAACCTGTAATCATTCTTGATGATAGCAGTGATAAATGTGAAATGTGTAATTTTTTTTTCATCTTAGATGAAGCTATTGTGCAAAATATCTGCAGAGAAGCTAGAACTACACTTCAGGAGGAGGAGGATCTACTTCTTCCTCCAAGCAGGACACCCGTTGGCACTGCTCTTCAGGGAGGCTCTCCTGGGGACCCAAGGGCCTCTCCTTCACTACATCCACACGTTCCTCTGAGCACAGAATCACATTGGTCAAAGACTTGCCCAAACTCTGCCTGCGGGTGATCTCTTCATGCTTATCATCCTTCAGCTCCTCTCCTCCTTCTTGTTTCCTCTCCACGCACTTGCCTCCTCCTGAATCTTGTTCTCTGACCAAGCGCTCCTCCTGTTCAGCCTCCTCCGCTCTGGGCAGGGTCTCAAAGGCTCCGGGCTCTATGGGACTGAGCTGATAGTAGAGCAGAGAAGTGGAGTCTTTGAGGAGGTCAGAAGGGCTTTCCTCCTGGTTGTCAGTGATGCACAGCACGGTGGCCCCCGTGGGGAACGGCCCCTGCAGGAGGACCTGCTCCACACCTGGCACCTCTGCCTGCTCGGGCAGCTCCCCTCCCAAGGCACCGGGCATGAGGCAGAGAGGCTGCTCTGTGAGACCTCCAGTGCCCAGCTCCTGCTGCACTGCTTCCCCTTCTGCCTCCTCCCTCTCCCTCCTCTCCTGCTCCTCCGCGCTCTGTAGGTGCAACACAGCTGTCTCGTTCTCTCGCTCCAGAATGTCCTGCTCTGCCAGGAGATCCTGGACCTCCACCACCGTCTGAACCTCGCTTTCCTCCAGCTCAGAGTCCAGGCCAGCGACCGACGATAGGTCCGGAGAAGTGGGGCAAGTGGAGGAGGGGGAGGACAACTGGTCAGATTCAGCATACTGGTCCCCAGTCCCTTGTATCAGCATCCTCCTCTTCTCCAAGTCCAGTTTCATGATGGTGTGCAGGTAGTGAGTTCTGACACGTAGAGGGTTGAACTCGATGCGGCCCGCTCCGTTGCCGCAGCCGTCCCTAGAGCAGCCACATGGGAAAGACATGCGGTCCACCTGGGGATGAAAGCATTAGGTCATAGAGTAAGCACAGCTGGCCCTTTACATAAGTAATATATATAAGTTATATAAGCATTTATTGTCGTGCAAAGAACAAAGACAGATGACACAGTGCGTGCCGAGATAAGTAGATCAAAGAAAAAATTATGTCAACCAAGAGAATATCTGGTTACTGTGTAAAAAGTCAAGTAAAGATGTTGAGAGGAGTACTTCCTCCTAATAAGTGAAAATCTAACAAAAAAAGAGAAAGATATTTCTCAAAGGTAATCACTCCAATTTCTAACCTCTAACATCAACAACACTAGGGCTGCAACTAACAATTATTTTCATTCTTGATTAATCTTCAGATTACTTTTTTCTCTTAATCGATAAATCGTTTGGTCTATAAAACATCAGAAAATAGTAAAAAAAAAAAAAAATGTCCATCACAATTTTCTAGATGGTGACGTCATCACACATCTTGTTGTGTCTGACCAACAGTTGAAAACCCCCAAATATTCAATTTTTAAACATGTGAGAAAAGGAAAAGCAGCAAATCCTCACATTTATGAGAAGCTGGAACATTTGAACCATCAAATGTTTGGTATTTTTGCTTGAAAAATAACTATTAAAACTATTAATCCATTATCAAAATAGTTGCCATTGAATTTTCTTGTTAATCGATTAATCAACTGATCGTCGTAGCTCGAAATAAAACATACACAGAGAGATACAGCTTTTAATGTTATATACTCTTACCTTTTAAACAAATATACATATGTCTTAATACTTTTGTTTATTATAACTTTAAATTCTATTTGAACAAGGGAACCATGCAACAACATGCACGTGAACATATGCACAGGTAAACACACCTTAATATTCTGAAAGTATCAGTATATGCTTTGACAATTTTGTTTATCATCTTTAATTTCAGGAAAGTAAAATGAGAGAAATGACGTGTACAAATAGATGATGGTGTAATGATTGATTCGCTGCATCAAATGTATAAATTCTGCTGATTTTACTGCATCGATCAATTAAAGACAAATTGGATTTGAATCTCAATGAATCTGGCTAATTCCTAACAAGAAAAAGAAATGAATGATCACTGATTTATTCTAACAAACTGAAACAGTAAAGCGGTCATAACTACTGTACACATGTACAGAGGGTCCTTTAGGTTGTTCTCTTCCAAGTAGAGATGTTCTTGGTGCCCATACAGACACTGGATTTCAACAAATGGAAGACAAAGACAGTGACCATTTCCAAGTGCCAGCAAGCAGAATAAAACAGCAGAAAGACTGCAGGGAACACAATTCATCCATGCAATTATATTTTCAAACAATAAGGATAGTCTCACTGGAATAACTGAACATGTTTATTTCATAAATACACAATGCTGGCTCAGATACTGAACTGAACTGTGGTTGACAGTAAAATCAAATCATTCCACAGTCCACCAAATATTTGCTAAACATGAAATGAATAGGCCTTTTTCACAGCAGACATTTTGACTTGTCATAGCAGGAATACACACAATGAAACCGAGGCAGCTAAGTGGATTTCGGCCATCATTCATTTTATTATTTACACCTGTGCTTTTCCTGCTGTAATGTCAATGTCAAAAGACTTTCCCTGAAAAAGGCCTGTGGGAAAATAAATTGCACATATGACTTGTGCACAGTGGCTCTCTTCTTTCTGCACATGCACACACAACCCCAACAACCCCTTACCTGGCACTTAATACCAGCCTGGCTGCAGCCGCAGTGGCGAGGGTCACAGTACAAGCGGCAGTCACAGCCGCACTCCTCCCGCGAGAGGCGGATGGCTCTGAGCTCAGCTTTCTCCCGCGCATCTATGCGGGCAATGCCGGAGGCTCGCAGGAGGGCTCGGCGGCGCTTTGTGGGCAGCGGCTGGAGGAAGAAACAGTCGTCCACCTCCACCCCGTCCACGTCGAGGTCCTCATCCGACACATCCTCCAGAGTCAGCAGGTCGGCCTGAGCGCACTCCACAGTGCCGTTCCTTGTCAGCTGTGGACGACATGTAGTGGAGAGGTGTGAGCTGTAGACAATAAGAGACTGACTCCCCATTTAAAGCTCAAGTGCATAATTATCTTAAAGACTGAATGTTGGAAAAAAGCACTCAGATCCTTTAAGTAAAAATCCTACTTAAGTAAAAATAAAGAAGTATTATCACCAAAAAGTACTAGTTCTGCAGAAAGTTGGTCCCTGTATCTGACAGATTATTAATACTAAAACATTGTTAGATTGTTAATACTGATGTATCAATTCATAAGCAGCATTGTATTGTTGTAGCTGGGGTTCTCACAAGATAAATCTGGGCCGTCATGAGATGATTAATGGGGTAGGAAAAAATAACAGTTCTGCTCTACAAATCTGTATTCATTTTCTTGACTTTTTTTCTGATGAATATTGGAGAATTTTACCTCTTTGGGCATCAAACAATTATTTAAATGAAGCCATTTGAGAAGTTTGTTGGGGAAATCTCTCTTTGGTGGACCTGCTGACAACTCATGGACACATAGAAATGTGACAAGGGGTCCAAAATACACATTGTTTTTTTGGAAAGGGTCACAAGACATAAAAAAAATCTTAAAATCTTAATCTGAAAAGTAACCAGATATCAGATAAATGTAATGAAGTAAAGAGTACAATATTCCCCTTTGAAATGTAGTGAAGTAGATATATAAAGTAGTAGCATAAAATAAATAAGTACAAGTATGTCAAAATTGTACTTAAGTACAGTACCTGAGTAAATGTTACGTTTCACATGTAAAATGAGAAATCATCTGCTTTTCAAGTGAGAAAAAAAGTAATGTACACTCATTTTTGGGGATATTCTACACGTCATGTCAAATAAATCAAGGGTGCATAACATTTTGTGATTTACTTCAACTCATCCCTTTAATCAACAGATCAGTCCCATGCTCTCCGATAAAAAGAGAACCCTACCTTCATCTTGCGGGCATTGAGCTTCTCTTGGCGCAGGTGCTGGCGTAGAGTGTGCCGGTGACTGGTCTCCTGTTCGCGGGCGAACTCGCCCAGCGTGTAGTGTCTGATGGAGGAGTGGTGACGCGCCATGCCCAGGGAGCTGCCCCCTTGGCTGGGCACGCTGGTGAATCCCTGCCGCCGGGGGAAGTAATACACCGTCACCACATCAAAACGTACCCGTTTCCCTCCCGGTGACGGCTTGTGCTGTCTGAGGATGGAGGTGGCTGAAGTGGGACAAAAGGGGGAGAGATTTGGGATGCGATGTTATACACGAGTAATTAAATACGTCTGCTAATCAACTGTTTGAGTGGGTTTTTAGAGTGTATTGCCTTTAACGTGTGTCTCCTGTTGTTCCTTACGGGTAAATGCAGTGCTGGAAGGGGGGTTGAGGCTGTCACAGCTGTCAGCGCTGTCACTGCTGGAGATGTCATCGTCAGAGTCCTTGGGTGTAGAGAATGGAGAGCTGTTGTCCACCTCTTCATATCTTCGTTTGAGGCTGAGGGACGAACCTGCCTCCATGGAAACTCGGTGTCTGGGGGGCACAGAGCAGCATACTCGAGTCGGCATCGGTAGAAGTGTGCCAGAAGATGGACATTTAGCAAAACCCTTTCATTAATGAAGGGTAGATAATGCGTGTGGCACCATTTGTTTACTATTTGGACACCTTAAAGACAAAATGTTCTTGTTGCCACTCAAGACACTGAAATGGATCATTCGTGTCAAACAGTTTCAGGTCAGTTCTCAACACCGACACAGAAACAAAAAAGGTGACATCAGCTGTTTGCTCCTGTCTCCTTTCATCTGTATTCCTGCTCCATCATTTTCGGTCTCTGCCCCCCCACCCCACCCCACGCCACCACCTCACATGAAATCCTACTTTGAAATCATCATCGTCTAGAAACGTCACCATGGCAACTAGGCAAGCACGGTTTAATGTGAACAGCCTTGAAGCGAGTGATCTCCGTGGCTTCTCCTCACTCTTTTATTCTCTTAATTCTGCTATAAGAGGGGATCGATAGGAGTGAATGTAAAAGCTGAAGCTGATCAATCACATCAGCAGGAGAGGTCAAACAAGGTGAATGAAAGCAGCTGAATATAGGCTACATCTTATGTTATATCATGTCATGTATATGTGTGTGTGCTCAAACTGTTATTAAAGTTTAAGACGCAATCCTAAATGAATACTCATGATGATATTACATTACAAAACCTTAAGTGAATATTAGTATTTCCTATGAATAAGGTACTCCCAAAGGTAATTAATAGTTTACTATGCAATTCTACGTCTGCAAGAGACAAATCTTTAACTGAGCCTGGGTTAACATGTCACATGCTACTGACAGCAACATGCTGTATCTTCCTTCCTAAATAGGACAGCTCCAAATGAGCCATTATGGAAGTTCTCAAAAGGGAAAATCCAGCCTGAAATAGGACCAATATGTAACATTTCTGTAATATTGTACAGCTTATAACTGGTCCTTAAGCTAAATAGAGAGATGATGTAGTGATGATGTCATATATATATATATATATATATATATATATATATATAGAGAGAGAGAGAGAGAGAGAGAGAGAGAGAGAGATCCCGGAGCTGCTCTGTGGATAGTGAATAATGAAACAACTGCTGCAGCCATGGTGATTTTACTGATATATATGATATGATGAGGACACTTTCTGTCAAAAAGTCCTATTGGATGTAATAACTCAAACATAAATGATGAGCCCAGAGTGTGAAACTAATCACTTCATGCCTTGATGCTTATAGGGAGATGCTGTAGTTGTCCGCATGAGTTTTTAATGTGGATTTTTCCCTTTAAAGTGCATCTTTGAAATGAGGTTTTAACCCAATTTCAACACTCCTGAAGAGGCCGTGGCGAACAAGTGCAGGTCTTACATGCTCAGTAAAGATGCTAGAGTGGTTATAGCATCAGTGTGAGCTGAATTTTCCACCTGGGGACTCCAACATAAATAGGGCAAATAGAGCAGAGGCTGAATTTTGATAGCCGGCTCATTTCCCTTGTGAAAACCAGACTCACCCTCCTGTTCCTTTAAGGACTTAGTTGGACAGTGGCAGGCTACAGTATGCTTACAGAGCATTGTGACTTCATGGTATTTACCTTCACAGGCATGCAGTATTGGTGATGTATTTGTTTAACTGTGTGCACATGCAGCAATTGACCAGCCTGTGTGTTGCGGGGAGGTTGGATATAATCAGTCTGACAGGCAATGACACGACCACCCTGTCTCTCCAGTATATCAGCTCTCCCCATTTTTTACACACATACAGACACACACACACACACAATGGCAAACCGCCCGGTTAATGAAATACTAAACCCTCTTACCTGGAGCAGAAACAGGGACCCTTTTTCCAACCAACTCGTAGGTCGTTTCCCTTTCCCAATGTGAGCTGCACATCAATCTTTTAACGCCCTATGAGATGCTTTTTGTGTGCCAAAACCGGTATCCCCGAACCGAGTATCCAGACTGCAACCGTGGAGCAATGGTAACCCCAAGTGATCTGGCTGAAAGATTGCGTGCTTATCAATTTGCAACACTGATATCTGACTATATATACGAGGCTACTTAGGCTCCATGCTCATTGTTCTGCACAGTGAAAGACCACGAAGAAAGCCGGAGCTGTCTATCAGACCTGCGGGTTCTGTTTAAACGTTGCATGCCTATCTATTTAAAGGGCAGACTGCAGGAAGAGGGGACGTCATATGATTAGCTGCGATTTATTCCCCAACATTTTCGGTGCAACGTGAATAATGTGAACAGCCCGAATGTCTTATCTCCCTGATGTAAGCCTTGAAACGCCTGCGATGGAGAAATCCGCTGACATCTGTGCTGGTTTATCCTTTTCCTCACCGGGGCGGGTTCAGTCGGCGGTGCTTCCTTCGCTGTCTTCTCGCATTAACGCGGATTGGCTCTTTTTCCGCGATCGGTATCAAAATGTTGCAAATGTTCTAACGAGAAGACGCCTTTTCTCCCGGTTTCGCCCCGGCCCCGTTTGTTACAATGTAACAATGGAGGAAGAAATTCTTCCCTGTAGCCGTATATATACACTTATTGTGACATCACTGGCATGCCTTGCGCTGGAGCATGCTGGGAAATGAAGTTTTTTTTTTTTTTTGGTGGGGGGGGGGGGTGCTTCTTTGTTCATATTGTGTAGAAATAGACGTGCAAAATTTGACAGCATCACAACACGGATGATATTTAACATGAACTAAGCACCTTGACTCAAATGTGATTTACAGCATATGATATTATCATTAGTGTCCTTGTCAAAGCTAGTTTCTATGGCAACAAAATGACTGTGCATGTCTGTAGTAAGCCTCCACATCTGTCCAGCAAAAGGGAAAAAGCTATGCGTTCAATAATATGAATAAAATCGTTTGGAGCTAATGAACATTTAGGATATTGTTAAAAAAAACACATTTCTTTTATTATTTTCAAAGATTATAAAGGAGAGACAACAGATGACAGCCAGTACATGGGTAAGTATTTTAATAATGCTGATGAAACGTGGCAAAGATGGATATCTAAAATGTCAAGCTATCAATTTCATGTAAGCAGCACAATGGACTGAACATGAACTAATCGTATCTTTTCACATGCAGCTCTGGTGTGCCCAACAGCCCCGTCACATGTATTAGTATTTGGGAGTGGTAACATCCAAAAACAATCAAGAGAGTATGTTAAAAAGATTATTTTAAAACAAAACCTGCCAAAGTAACACACAATGAAAGCATTTTCATTTCATAAAATAAAGATCTATTTACAAATGATGTTGGGAAATGACCAAAAATTAAACATAATTAAATGCTAAACAAAGCTGATAAGGAAAGGCAGTACATGGGACATAGGCAGTTTGCTGGTGTTGCCACTGTGACACAAACATTGTTTCATCATCATTCAAGACTGTTAAGTAACAACTGAGTGCCAGTACGTGCTCTACACTACCTAAAAGGACCAAACAGTGTTAGGGAGTCTGGGAAAAGTTAAATGTAAAAGTTCATACCAGTGAAAGACAGACATTGTTAGCTTTCGAAGGAATCACAGATGTTATGAAGAACAGCTAGGTTCCAACAGTTTCCCCTTAATGTCCTGGTCGCTGATTTAGACGCCTCTCGTGGTTCTTTGATGTGACTGTGTGATTGCTTTAGGTATACCATGCGTCTTGCAGACTTGCTTAAGTGGATCCCGGTAAGGCATCCTAGCATGAAGATGAGAAATCATGCTGCATTGCAGACTGAAAGTCGAGTACTATCAGAGTAAATGTCTCTCTTTTTTTGGTTGTTGGTTTTCAAAGAGATGACAAACTGTTCCTGAAGCACAGAGCCATGGCACACCAGATGCTCAGCTAACAAATAAACAGTGTTAGCAGCTGTAGTGCCACTAACCTCTTGCATGAGACACAAGCAACAGAGGAAAATGCAGTCACTTAAGGGAGACAATGGCAGGGCGAGAAGGAGATTGTTACCTCACTGTGGTAACACTCCCTCAAGAGTAAGACAGTAAGGTATAATGAGGAGAGGGCCAGATGCTTCAGTCACATATTCCTCCTAGCAGCCTCAAGAGGTTTCTTGGGGCATCTCCACATATTCCAGGAACAGCGAGGAGTATGAAGCTCTAGAGGGGCTGACTGGATCAGGTCTAAAGAAGAGAGCAATGGTATTCTCCTGCCCAGTATTCACTTCAAGATGATGTGGTAGCCGTCATTTGTGTCATCTGGAAATAAAAAGTAAAACATAGCAGGGGGAGGGTGTTATAAATAAACTGGCAATGATAAAGGCTCTATGTTAAATCATCATCATGTATTAGTGCCACACTTAAATACCTTTCATTGTGTCCAAAACAAAACACACTTCATCCTGGAAGTTCTGAATCATCTGTTAAAGAGAGAGTACATGTTTAGAATGCAGGAGGGAAACAAGCTAAAGCTGTTTACTAGTATGTGTAACAGCAACTAGTCTCTATCGGTCGTCATCTGTGACTGTGATTTGAAAGTGAAGCTTTGGTAAAGGCAGAGAGCAGGGGGATTTATAGAAAAAAACAAAACAAAACAAAAAAAACAGATCTTACCTCATCACTGACCAGTACATGGATGCCAGTGGGACCCTGTTTAAAGATCTGATTTATCTGTCTGGGTGAGATGTTGAAGAGTTGAGCGATCTTCTCCGTCAGCTCGGCAGATGTGAGGTCCTCCAGGTAAATGGCGTGATATACTGCAGGGAAAAAAACAGGTATAAACACACAAAATATAAATTTTTCACCTGCCATCTCTTTACAGTAAAATCTGTACTTCATGTGCAAGTATGTGTTATGATATGGTTTTAGGGAGATTTTAACTATTGTGACGTAAATACTATATGTTTTGTATTTTGTGTATTAAAATTTACTTTGTACTGAGTCCTCTTGTGCACAGCAAGGAACACAATTTACTTTAAAAGCTACACCAACAGCAACTTGTTTGACATAAATTCAAAAACTGGCCAGTGGGCATGAGCAGCTGCAGCTAGCACAGCAGAACTAAAAGAAAAGTGCCTAGAGATACACTTAAACTCAAAGGAATAGTTTGACATTTTGAGAAATTTGCTTATCCGTTTCTTGCCAAGAGTTACATGAGAGGATCGACATTGCCCTGTCTGTATGGTAAATATGGAGCTACAGCCTGACTGGAAACAGGGGGAAAACAGTTAGCGTGGCTCTGTCCAAAGGTAACAAAACCAGCACCTCTAAAGCTCACTAATTAACACGTTTGTTTAACCAATACAAAAACAAGTTGCAGTTTTACAGGAGGTTGCTGAACTAATCCCGAGCCAGGTGCAGTCGGCCGCAGTGACTTCCTATAGTCTCCTCTGGTTACCTGGCAACCTCACAGTGACAACAGGACTACCATTACAAATCAAATTTACCATACAGGCTTGAGAATGGTATCGATCTTCTCATTTAACTCTCAGAAAGAAAGCAAATAAGTGTATTTCTCAAAAACGTTGAACTATTGCTTTAAATGTAGGCAACAGAAAATTAAAAGTAAATACATCACAGTACTGGCAACACTGTTCCTTTGTCAAATGATGACTGGGAAGTTCAGTGCGAAAAAATGCTAAAAAAAATGGCTGCATATCATGTATGAATTTGAGGATTGTCACTTCTAATGTTTGATATCATGATGCCGTGGTATCAGGATTTTGGGATGTGCCTAACGATGCCTCCTAGCTGCTTAACTGTCAGGCATCCTGTCCTGTATTTTGCTGCAACAAACATGCATGAACCATGAACACACACTGACCAAAGAAGGTGTTGGGGGTAGCGTCTCCGTTTTCATGCTTCGGTTGCTGTTCCCGTGCCTGCTGAGACTCCTGACAAACGTAGATGGTCAGCCTCGGCCGTACCACCCTATAAACAGCATCCACAGAGAAGAAAAAACAAAATGTCCATAAATTTATGAAGCCTGTCTTCATATATTAGGTATATGACATTTTGTAAGAAGGGATTCAATCAAAGAAGACCCACCGCCCCTTCAGTGCATTGAAGAGTCTTATACCATCAGCAGGCCCACAGATCTGAATGACATCTTCCCTGGTCAACTTCAACAGGTCCCCCCCTGGCACACAAAAATAAGACCTTGCTTAGGAGCGTAAACCACTTCCCTCTACATGTAAACCTGAATTACACAACAACAAGTTTGTTTTGGGGGGTTCCAACAGTTTACACATACAGCAAAATTATTAAAAAAATAACGTCCCTCCTTTCACTTATCCTATCACCAGGGAGGTCACCATACAGGGTCAGCTACAGACCACAGTCCTTGGGGCTGGCAAGGATTCAGTGTCTTGATAGGGGACACTTGAGCTGAGTGGATGCTTTGCGCGATGCAGGGTTGAGGTCTTCGTCTCTTAGTCTCTCTCTGCGTACTCTAAATAATGCCAGACTTCTTGTCTACAGCCCTTTTCATACATGGAATATTATATGTAAGATTGTTAGCTTTATCTATCTGAAAAAGTAATGAACCAAATAATGGTAAAGCATTTTGCTGGATATTTATTTATCCAAACATGCAGTTGGAATGAAAATCTAACACACAGGGAGGGAGTGCAGGTCTGATTATTTATGCAATTGCACAAATGTTTTCCTTTTGTTTTTTTGAAACCTCGTTTGCCCCGTACCATGAAGGGAAAACTCATCGATAGCAACTTAACACCGACTCGTTCACAGGGTTTGGTGGTTTGTTAAACAGATTTTTTCTGAGTGTTTCAAAGATAATTATTAGCTGCTCGTGCTGATGTGGCCATGAAAGTGGCACAAAAAATGTTACTAGGTCCAATTTCTGCAGACTTTCATGTAAAAGTGAGCCTCGTGTCAAATTGCCATCGCATTTACGTAACGAGGTGCATGTCTGAAAGGGGCTTATTTCCACTCACATTCCTGGCTCTTTACTCTCTAAAATGTTACAAACGACCACAGGCATGAACTAGGGCTTCGGTCAAGCTGTTTTGCGACTGTCTCCGGTGACACTATACTAAAATGAATGGGAGCTTATTTTATAACAGATCTGTATTGGAGAGCCATTTTACCTGAGAAGTTGGTGAAGAGCCGACAGAAGGGCGAGAAGCGGTTTCTTAAAAGCCACTGTTGAGCGTCCTGCGGCGTTGCTGTGGGTAACAAATTCTGAAAAGAAAAAAAAACAACAGAAGCCAGAATAAAACACTTAATTGTAGCATAGCTCGTAGAAGTCACGTGGGAAAGTACTTGGCTTTTTAAAATTTTTCTACAGCTGCCCCCTGCTATACAGTATACTGTATGTCCTATACTTAAGAAAACTTTAAATATCAACAAAAAACCTGTAAACACAGAAAGAAAATTGCCAAATTTGACTACGGCTGCCTTCTGTGACTACAAAAGTAATTAGGCAAAAACAAACAATTACAAAAAGTCTATTTTAAATACAGAAATTAACATGATAGATTAGTCAGGATCAACTTGTTAACTGGCTGTGACCAGTCTTAGTAGTACAGTAATTGTACTCTTAACATCAATAAGCCTGAATCTATTTAAACTTTTTAACTTATTTAACCTTGAGTTAATTTATAACATGGGCAAAAATAATGCAACAATTTCCTTTGTGCAGAGGTTTATTAATCTCTGCTAATCCTACCTGGATTACATCACCTTTCCTTCATTTCTCACTGAGTTTAAGTAACTAAAGCATAACACATCAGCTTGACATCTGCCCAAATATACAGCGTGGACAGTATGAAATATTCTGACAAGTCATGTTTCAAGATTAAATAACAGAAGCATTGAATCATTGGCTGGTTAAATAATAGAAACATTGAATCATTGGCTGGTTCCCTGTAATGCATAGAAAAGTGTTCTGAAGTCATGTCTTCAATGTGAGCTGACCTTGTATTTTTGATTCATCGTTATTAAATTCTTTCATTCAACACCTTGAGGCAGGTTAGGCTTATTTTTGTTTATTTTATGTTTTCAAAGTGCCTTAGAGAACCTACTGGAAGGCAGAAGTCAGCTTTGCGTTGGTGAATATTAATATGCAGTGGTTCAGAGAGGCAGGAGGCAGCCAGGCAGTGAATCCAGAAAGCAAAAACACACTTGTACTTACATCTGCTACCTGAACAACGGGCTCAGGCTGGTGGTTTGGTGATCCATTTCTAAAAAGGATGAAAAATGGACCGAGTCAGAACCCAGAAAGAATGACTGAAATCCACATTAAGAAGATCGTGCGTGTTCCTCGCTAACCGAAAACACACCATTTTTTGTTAAATTAAATTCAAGCAGCATTAATCATGAAGTATTGGCAGAAAGCGTGAAACACTCATACCCTTCCAAAACTGGGAAGCTGTTGTGTGAGCTGTTGAAGCCAGGAGATGGGGAGTTGTTGACATACGTGACCTCAGGCCAGGGACAGCACTGCAGAAGACCAACACTTTTGTTACTGTGGCATCTAAATAACCTCTGCTGCCACTACATTTAGTCTGCTTGTTCTTTTCCCAGGCCATATTTAGAAATAAGAGTATATTCTTCACTTCATTGACCCTTTTGGCTAAATAAGGTTGTGTTTCATGTTGATGGCCCTTCTCTTTATCTAATCATTCATCCCTCTAATACGTCAGTAGTATGCTAACCTCTGTCAGGATTGTGGTTTCATAGGAGGGCTGGTACTTTTCCTTTTCCTGGGGCGCCCTCTTCTCCATCTTCTCCCTGTCCGTCTTCTGCTTTCTGTCCGCACCTTTAGGCTGAAACAGGTCATGTGGGAGTCATTCAGGTGGTGGTCATAAATAACAAATGTTTGCATTGCAGTACATCAATGTTTCTTCTTTTATTGCATCTCACTCCCCTCACCTTGAAGACTTTGACCTGGCAGGAGGCAGAGTGGAGGTGTTCTGTGTACTCTTCATTCTCATTCTCTTTAAACGTGTCAATCTGGATGCGGAACGGCACGCCCTTTTCTCCTCCATGCTTGCGCATGGTGAATTCTGTGCTGATGCAGTGTACCTAAAAAGGAAAGGGAATATAAAACTGAAATCTGTACAGGAATGATGACATAACATAAAAGTTAGGTCAGTGAAATCAATAAATAAACAGATGTTGGCAAAATTGCTGTATTAGTAATTACTGCCTACAGAATGACACTCAGTTTACTTGCCATTTTGCCAAATAGAATAGATAAGTACACTAAATGTTAACAAGCTTAGCTCCATGATGCCAAAGTGTTAAAAAATTGCCTCAGATTACTACCGTTGCTTTTAATGAATGAAAGTAATTGAGGACAACAGTGTTGTCCATCATGCTACCTGGATAAAAACTGAGGTTCTTTTTGATGGGTCCCAAAGGAACTCCACAGTGTTAAGCTGAGTAGGGTTAGCCCTGGGATCGATTATGCCGACGGACATGGGGATATCTGCAATGGATCAATGTAAAACAGGCTGTTATCAAGAGAGTTCTTAATACACACCATCTTCGTCACAATATCACCACTCTCATCTAAACCTTGTACTTACAGTTCAGGTTAACAGTCAATATCCTGAACTGAATTTATCCAAAAACTACTGGACGATTAACATACAAGGCTGCACAGCAACACAATACAATGCATAAGAACCAGAACCTTCTGGAGCCATTAAAGTAGAGCAGCCATTTTTCATTCAGGGCTCACCCAGGTCGAGGATGCGATCCCCGGGCCTGTTCCAGCGCCAGCCCTCCAGCTGCTGGTGCTCTGTGTACTGAAGTCGTCGGTCATGAAACACTACACGGATGATGCTCTGAAATCCATTTTCACAAAGAATTCAAGGCAGATGTTAATGCTATTGAAGCTAACACATATATACTGGTTTGTCATGGCAGACATATGGAGGACTGAAACTGCCATTTAAAAAAATAAATGAGTACATGACTTAATAAATAAATTAATATGCCATTAAATGCACCAAAAATATGAAAAATAAATGCAGGCATTAATTGATAAAATGTGACATAAATTGATATTTCAGTTTTAATTTGCTTCTGTATTTATCTACTTTTGTATAAATCCCTCTATTTACAGACACTCACCTGTGCAAATATATTGTAATGCATGTCAGAATCTTACCTTCACCATTTTATCAGTGATTTCCGGAAGTTCCCCAATTTTCCGATTGTCAAGCATTCTAATTTCATAGGACTGACCTGCAATGACAAGTCCGTATAGTAAATATTAAGATCGCAATTCCTACAAGGCTGTCACAAAACACCAAATATTCACAGTTGATATCTAATTTTTTTACTCATACTAATCACAATAATGCATAATTTCTACATCCTTGTTTGGCCATTTATAACTCACAATAAGATACTGTCATCACACAGTATGTTGACCATGGTAACAGTGGCACGACTATAAAGCCAATTCTGCAGTGCCACATAAACTGCGAAGTAATCATGATACATCACAATATCTGTAACAGAAGAAAAAGATACACCTAAATGTCTTTCACATTTTTGACGTAAAACAGACACAAACTGACGACTGGCTGAACTGCCAGAAAATAATGTATTGCTATTTTGGTGCCAGTGTATCAAAAACATACCCCCATAGACCATATTGCAATATAATTCCGTCATGATTCCCCCCCACAAAGCTTAAGAAGTACACTGTGGCTGGGATCCCGGTGCTGACCTTGGTTGAGGTAGGTGAGTGTTTCATCGTGCAGTTTAACAGCTGGCGAGGTAGCTGCACACAGCACATACTGAAAGGGAAGGATCTTGTTGTCTGTGTCTGGAGGCAGGTTGGACTCCTCCTGCTTGAAGATAGGGAGGGCAAGTACATCGCTGGAGAACAGATAAAAGAACAATGCTGTCAGTGAGCTGCCAAAGCCCAAATACCTCACTGTGAGACACATCCATTATGTCCCTTTCATAAAACAAGTCTACAGAAAATGGATCTTGATATTTAATTGTTAGAACAGATTTTTTCAACCTCATGATAAAAAATAACACTTGAAGCTGAATGGTGGGTTATTGTAACCGTCAGCATTGCAGTTCATTAACTACAATGGAGGCAACACTACTAAATACCAAGGTATCCAGTCAGGATCTCATTGCTCGTCTCAACAGAAGAATTTCAGGAACAAGCAGGCACTTTGCAGCTAGTACAGTATCATTTAGCCAGCCAGAAAAGAACAGAAAGAGAGAGAGAGAGGAATCTTTCTCCAGCAAAGAAAAGTGCTTGAGTCTGCAAAACCTAAATGGATTTCACTCTATTTCAATCATGAAAAATTGAGCACAAGTATCATAAATATCTATTTGGACTTTAAACTCTTGAATAAGACTTCACCAAATGAAAAAACACAGAAATGTGTGCAGATATATTTAAACCAATGCATCAGGGATATGCTGCATAGTGATAGGATAAGTCTAATTTAATCAAAGAGTATTCTTAATCTGATAGTCAGCAAGCAGTGTTATGCTTTGCAATTCATCTGCATGTGGTGATTAATTTGCCCTTCTGCTATCTCTCAGTGCAGGACTTCACATATCCACGTACGAATTCAAAGTGTGAAGCGATATCTCTGCTCAGACTGCACACTGATGTGGACACAAAGCCAAGCTGAGAGAATGCTTGACCGCTCATCTTAGAAATAGAGCAAATACCTTCATATAGAATCCCTAATCTATTCCACATAAAAGTGCTCACACTCCAAAAACATGTTCTGCAACGAGAAATATGAGAAACAAACTACAGAGTTCAACAGTCATAACAACACACCTGAAAACAGACACTGCTGACACATAAGCATAGGTAGGTGACACAGTTTCACTAACTCTAGAGAGTGGCAAGTGAAGGAGGCATCACTTTGAGGGCGCCCCCAAATAAAACAAGTAGATCTGAAACACGTTTTGACTGGATTTTAAAAAGTCACAAATCAGATGACATCTTTAGGTAGCGCTCAGTCCAACAGGCTCAACCCGTCCAAAACTCACACAGTACCTCATGCTATATGCCCCAGCACCAAGCTCCTGACCGATGCCGGAGAGACTGGCATCAAAGTCCTGGACCAGTCCGGACTCAATCACTTCATCCGTGAGAGGCAACTTCAGAGCCCACGCCATGGTGACGGTGTGGAGATCTTTTCGGAGTGCAGTTCCGGTTAAAACTTAAGCAAAAGTTTCACCTGTTTCCCGCAACCGTCCGATCTTTACTGGAGAAAGCAAAACGAGAAGTTTGTTACCATCGACTGCGGCTCCGACTTCCGAAATCGTGGAAGTAAGGCAACGCGGAGATGCCTCACCGCGGGACATCGCCCACAAAAGCGAGACAAAAGGGTCAAATTAGCGATCCGTGCAGACGCCGGTGACAGGTGATCGCCACGCTGTTTTTCAGTCTTCGCTCTTTCCGTCTAACGTTACACAGACGCAACGCAGTCCGACTAGAAACACACGTCGTACCTCGAAGTGAAAGTGTCGCCACGGCGTCTCCCCACCACTAACATAAACATGTCGAGCTAACCGCCGCAAGCTACACAGCCTGCCAGCTAACTCAGCAAGTAAGATGCGACCCCCTCTGTTCGCCTCAGTTATTGGGGATTCGCGGAAGTGTACTACTCCTAGTGGACATATATATATATAAATAGAAACACGTCCAAACTAATTCAGGCTCCTAAAATATATGTAATACAACATATTGCTTTTGTTTATCTAGCTTCGCCAGGAAAGGGAGCTGCCGTAATTTCCGGTTCGTTCTCTTCTTCGTGTTGTCGTTTCAGAGCACCAGCGAAGAACCGTTGGGGCTCATTACCGCCACCCACCGCTTATGGCCGATAAGACACGAGGTTGAGGACGGGAGTTTAATGCTTTAAGGAGTGACATTTTATTAGTAAAAAGAACCAATTTTTTCAGTCTCTCTTTTTATGTAAGTTGCTTTCTGTTGCTTTCTGCAGGTGTTTCTGCCTCTGGAGCTGTGGAGGTCTGGGTCTGTGGTTGCTGCCGCCTGCTGCCCCCGTGCTCCTGCTCTGCACCCGCTGATGCTATTGCTGTTGTTGCTGTTATTAGTATTGCTATTATAATGTTGCTCTTAGTGTTGTTTCTGTTGGTGTTAACATCAATGCCATTACCATATCTATGCTGTATTGAGCTGCTGTATGTTCTCTTTCCTCCTGCTCTCTCTCTCCCGCTCCCCCCTTCCCCCTTCAACCCAACCGGTCGAGGCAGATGACCGCCCACCTTGAGCCTGGTTCTGCTCGAGGTTTCTACCTGTTAAAAGGGAGTTTTTCCTTGCCACTGTCGCATAGTGCTCGCTCATGGTGGGAACTGTTGGGTCTCTGTAAATATAAAGAGTCGGTCTAGACTTGCTCTATTCGAAAAAGTGCCCTGAGATAACTTTGTTATGATATGGCGCTATATAAATAAAGCTGAATTTATGTAGGTCAGTGGTCACTATCGACAGCCAATGGAAAGTCTGTAAATATATCAACACACAACAATAAGGAGTGATTAATAAAGACATGATTTATTTATCTGACAGAAAAGGACAAAAAGCATCCAACTTTTGTTTTTCCCTTGTCTCGCAAAGACCTGAACTTTTTACGTGCTTTGCAGAGTCAAATAGCTGATATCTTATAATTATAATTTAGCTCTTCTTTTCTCTATTGATAACTTAATATATTAAACAATATTATATATTGTCTTCCCATATTCTACATGAAGGTAAAACACATGTTAAAGCAAGACCTTTGCAATATTAATTATTTTTATGGTTAGGTATACTGTTATTCAAAAGGCAAATATGAGGTGGACCATAAAATGCACCACATAATTCACAAACTCAAATAATGTAATAATAATGTGAGTTTATATCTAATCTGCAGTATTTTACATTACATCTGCATAAAAAGTACATTGATCTTAAATGATAGATGTTGCATGTCAAGTATGATTTTTGATGATTTGCCAGTACTGCTACATTTTGCAAAGCAAAGCTTCTTGCTGTTCAAGAACATTAAAATGCAGAAATTAAATGATCTCAAATACATAACTGAAACCTTGCACTGTACATAAACCATTCATAATCCTTTTACTTTCCCTGTTGTCACTAAAGTGCAAAGAATTCTTGAGGAATTGGCAAAGATACAGAAAACCGCCATAGTATTGTTCCTCCAGAAAATAACTTCATACTGCACATGCAAACACTCTTAGAACAACTCGTTCCAATTGAAAGTCATAACATATTAAACCACAAAACCCCTTCCTTGGCTGAACAGTTAATTACATTTTTTTAATTCAGTAAATCAATTTGATTGATATTAGGCTTAGTAAGAGTATCAAAAAAAATCTGGCGCTAATGTTTCTAGGCAGTGTGAGACTATTTTAAATTGACTTCATATTAGGCCAGTTAAGCTCCTATTTTGCAAATATACTTAACCTAAATTGAAATGAAAAATGCAGAAGCATTGTCAAGCCATTAAGGGAACAGTCACAACAGTGAATAAAGAGGAAACACAAAATACTCTCAGAGTATTATAAGCACATTGAACAGAGAGTAAAAACAGGACTGTGGTGAATTCACACACATTAACCCTCTCATACAGTACGTGTATTTGCACAATCTGTAACTCACAAATAAAACAAACTATAAAAAAAAATAAAAATAAGTGTACGGTTGTGGCATCATAGGCAATAGCTGAAGCTACAACTTAATTTTGATAAGAACCTGTTGTCTGTGGAACATCAGAAATGACCCTCTCTATGGACACCCAACAGTGTGGCACATTTCACAAAGCCAAACAAAAAGATTTTAAGCTCACCTTTGTGATTATCAGCCAGAAATATCAAAATGATGATTGTCCCAAAAATTGCTGCAGTCAGGAGTCCATAGATAGCAATAGATAGAAAGTCATGTTTGGCATTAGACAACAAATTCTGATAAAAAATAAGGTTAGAAGCTATTGCCTACTTTTAGTCTACAGAATCTTTTGTCTGTCAGAAATCTCAGTTATGTTTGCAAAGCTGCTCACGCAGTACAAATACTATGTGAATACAAAATAAATGAGCAGCTAGAATTTCAAAAACATCCATTATTCAAATATCAGCCATTGTGCCAAAGTGACAATTAAGTGACTAAAATCAATGTGACTCAATGCACTGCCACTCAAGATAATTCAGAGGAATATCTTATAAAACACATGTATAAAAGTTTGTCAAATGTTTTTTAAATGACTTACCACTGAATATGATGAAAGGACCGTGCAGTTTGACCTTGTACCCACCACACATAAGTAGTGTACGCATGTGCAGCCTTAAAAAACAATAACAACTCATTTTTAGTACTCTTTCATAACACTTGAATTATGTGTAATTTCCTTCATTTTCTCAAAAAGGTTCATATTCTTTCAACCATAATGTAGTTAAGCTTGTATTTACAATACAATGTACAACTGTGCTGCTGTATTAAATGTTCAACTTCCCAAAACGACAAATGATCAGCGGCGAACCCTCCCAGAATGAGGACGCTACTGAACCTGGAAGACATTGATCTTGCTCGTGTTTTTTAGCGTCTGTCGTCGGTTGCAGAACCATACCCGCACAACCTCTCGGTCATAGTTTAGCTCTCTTGCAATTTCTGTAATCTCTTGGCCTGTTGGCAATGCATTCTTCTCAAAGTAGGAGTTAAGAACTTCTATTGCCTGCGGTGTGAAACTAGTACGCCGCTTGCGTTTTTTGGATGGTTCACCACCAACAAACTCCATCAGATTCTGCTGGCCTTTCTGGTTCCAGTGCTCTGCTTCAGCCAGCCATTTCTCCAACACAGGCTTCAGCTTCTGAGCACTCTTTGGGGTTATATCCAGCTTTTCAAACCTGCGGTACAAAAGAAAGTTCAGTCTGAATTATTTCATGAGATCACACACTGTATGACTTGTATCTCAATTTCATCCCTTTGAATTCACATAGACCCAATTTGCAGGAAAGTAATTTAAGATATTTTGGGTACTAGTCCACCAAGCTTTAAACAACCTATTGACAAATGTCTCATTATTTTACTTACCTATATATAAGGATGACTTCATTGCTGTTCATATTTAAATGCCACATTAAGATCATGAACCATTTGGACAATTCTTAATATTTCACTCACAGACGTCTTTATTTTTTCTGTAGAATGTAGACTAAGCAAGAAAATGTTGATTTAAAGGAACAGTTCAGCTTTTGGGAAATATGTTTATTGGCTTTCTTGCTGAAAGTTAGATGAGAAGATTGATATGGCAACCGCGAAGCCACAGCCAGTAACCGGTTAGTTTAGCTTCGCATAAAGACTGGAAACAGGGGGAAACGGCTAGCTTGGGCTCCGTATGAAGCAAACAAAATCCACCTACCAGCACCTCTAAAGTTTAATAATTAACATGTTATATCTTGTTTTGTTTAATCCATACATAAACTGCAAAACGGCTGCTGGCTGTAACTTTATATTTAACGGACAGACATGAGATACACTCTCTCCACTAAGCATGGGTGCACTAACATAATGAGAGTAGATCAGTAGATGTTTGCAATGTGTGTCTTAACTGCATTCATGTTTTAATAGTATTAGAATTGTAATTTGTGTGCATGCAAATTAGGTCAGTGTATGCACATATTAAATGCACTGTATACATCCTGTCACTGATGAATCACTGATGCTTTATAAAGAGAAATACGTTGTTGTTTTTTTTAACAATACATTATTGAAAAAAGCTTCCATATGCAAGGCAATGTGAACAAGGGAGTCACTTACCTGCAAATGGCAGACTGGCTGTAGGCCGGGCCCTCAGTTGCAGTTAGAGCCTGCCCTACTTGCGTCTGAGTAAGCCCCAAGGACAGCCGACGGATCTTGAAATTCTTGGCAAACTCTCGAATTTCCTCCAGATTAATTCCTTCCTCGCTGCTGACTACCTGCTGGGGTTCTACAATTGTGAAGAATCTGGTTAAAAATATCTACCTGCTTAAAATAGATCTATGTTTGGATAGGAGAAGCAGGTGTACATACTGCTGACAAGCTGGCCCACTTTTGCTATGTCTCCACAGGTGATGGGTACTGTGGAGGAGAGATTGGTGGCCGTCTTCAGTACAGACGGCTGCGGGGCGATGACAACTGGTGACTGATTGACAGTTGTTACCGAAGCCTGGGAGGGAACACAGGTAATACTCTTAGATGTAACCTGCAATGATGCAAATGGCAAAATGGAATCATATTTAAACACCTTCAGGAATAATGAAATAGACCGTTCTGACCTCAAAACTAAATTCAGACAGATTTTTGTGGTGTACCTGTGTGTTAGGTTTGGTAAGTGTTGGAGGAGCCGCAGCTTTGGGTAGAACCGCAGCAGAAGTTGCAACCGCTGCAGGTCCATTCCCTACTGTGGCAATGATCTGGCCATGGGTGTTGAGAAGCAGCTGGGGGACAGTCTGGACCTGGAGACCCTGGAGACCCTGGAGAGGGAGGGTGGGTGTCGTAGCCCCTCCAGCCAGAGAGGCTGGGTTAAACAACAGCGGGAGGGTTCCTATGACCTGTAAAGATTTGAATGTAACCCTCTGTGACAGTTTTCGCGTACCAAACCCACTTTCAGAACATTCAACAACCTGCCATGGCCAAGTTTTTGCTTCTGGGAAATAAGTACGTCCTATTAGCAGTTCACTTGGAATAAAATCATGTCTTTCAAGATAAAACACTGCAATACTAACTCCAATGAGCTGCAACAATTGTAAGATTGAGTAATGGAGGTGTTTGAGAGGACAAATCAGTTTTTCACAGAAATTGTCTCATGCTCCACTGACTTGAAATAGCGCTGCTGATTGATGTTAACTGCAGGCTGGTGCTTTTATTCCCACACAACACAAAAACCTTTTGATTGTCTTTGGAGAGGCTGTGATTACCAAACAATATGCATCAATATGAGCACTTGCAAAAAATGTAAATGGAACTATGTAAGGGGAGCACACTGTCTGTAAATTATTTGTTCTTGTACCTTTCTCATTTCGTTATGTAGTCTGTTATGTGTTCTAGGAAATCAGAACACAGTCTAGGCCAATGATACACTACTACAAAAGAAAAGATCCTCATATTTAAGGCACCTTCCCTTTAGCTGGAAGTGCAAAGTGAGGGCGGTTGGGGGGAGGTCAAATCCAAACTCACAAATATAATATAATAATATAAAACAATTCTATGGCACCCACCTGTCCCTGGGCATTTGTGATGATCTGGCTGGTGATGCCAGCCATGTTGGACATGGCACTGGTGATGATGGGAGTGGAGGTGAGGGAACTGAGGAACTGGGGCTGAGCTCCCAATGCAGCAGCATTGATCTGAGCAGAAAAGCACAACATGTGTAAATAGCATTGGAAATGACATCGCATGACTCACATTATATATTCAGAAAGTATGAACAGGCATAAATCCTTGAAGCAGCACACTTACAATGGCAGGATTGATGGAGAGTCCTGCAGTCTGAAGTGCTGCTACAGATATGTTGGACTGAGAGACAGTAGTGGTGGCCGAGGTCGCCTGGGCTGCCGCCACCTGAGCAGCGGTGACCTGTGCATTGGTCACATGTGTTGGCTGAGACGTCACCTGCACTGGCTGTATGGAAGCTGCTTGAGGCTGGAACATCGTCTGTGCATTTGTCTGCAGTTGGGGCTGGACTGAGTTCAGGACTGTCGCAGCTGAGTAAAAATCCAAGAGTACGCAACCTGTTATTGTTCTGTAATGAAGTTATTCACTTTGAGAAAACAGACTAAAAACATTTTAACAAGACTAGAGAGTCTACAGCCACGCTAGCGGCTCTGTGAGGCACAGTGGTGCTTTGACCTAAATGCTAACGTCAGCATGCCAAATAGCTCACAATGACAACACTGACGTTTAGCAGGTATTATGTTTGCCATGTTAGTTTAGCATCTTAGCATGCTAACATTTGCTAATTAGCACTAAAGTACAGCTGAGGCTGATGGGAATGTCATTAGTTTTGCAGGTACTTGATCATAAACTAAAGTATTGGACAAATTACAAGCACACATACAGAGACAGTTTTTGTTTTACCTTGGAGGCCAGCAAAGGGCAGTTTGAGGAGGTTTCCCGCCGCGTTAGCTGCTGTGAACCCAGGGAGAGTAGCTACATTGGTGGTAGGCAAGGTGAGAACAGCCAGACCACCCTGGCCACCGATGGAGCCCGCCATACTGAGGGGGATGAGCAGGGGCTGCCCCAGGGACCCTGTCTGGGCCATCATACCAGTCATCAGAGTGGCCAAACTTTCCTGGGTCAGCACCTAATGAAGCATAATAAAAGATTTGCTTTCCATCAACATTTGTAACTGGGCTGAACAGAGTAATGTTTTTTCAGATGATTTTTTAATCTCATTTTTCTTTTCTTTTTTTACAGGGGTAATTTTACTGAACTAAATAGTAATACATTTTGATTGCATTAATACTCCATCTTTCTTCACTCCACTATTTAAGTTGGGGTTTGATTTTACCTGTTTGGGTGTGTGTTTTTTTTTTTGTTGCAATAGTATGTTCTGAAGTTTCTCCAGTTTCTGAAAATGTTGGTCCAACAATTTCTGCAGCCTCATGCTACGTATTCAGGTGTTTGGGATCAAATCTGTTGCATTTTTCACATTCATAATGCACAAGAGACAATTGCTTCTGTCAGTGACTTCAGTAAATCACATACAGTAGCCTGTGGGTGACAATAGTGACATTAATCCCTCTGACACATGAATATTGGACAAGAAATTATATGTGTAGTCAGTGTGTAAACTGACAGTCATACCTGTGGACAGCCTTGTACAGTGATGGGCATGGCGGCCTGGGGCTGCGGCAGGGACAGACTGACGGGAACAGCAGGAGTCAGCGTTTGGACAGCAGGGGCAGGAGCCTCTACAGACACCACCTGCTGCTCACCCAGCACTGCAGGAGCACAGCCAGGGTTGGTTCTTACTGACATTTGAAGTGCTTTTTACAGCTGTTATTAACATCTCTGCAACTGGGCCATGTACGTATGAATAATAAGCTATAAGCTATAAGCTATCAATCATAATCTAGTACAACCATGATTTACCTACTCCCCCGGTGCTCTGGGGCACAGTGAGGCCGTCCTGTGTGCCTCCAGCCTCTGCACGCCGAGCCACTCCCTCCTCAGCTTTGCCTTCACTCTTCCCATCAGGCAGTGATGATGGCAGAGACGCATCGACTTCTACCTCTAGCACACGAATAGTCTCGTGGCCAGACATCACAATGACCTGCACAGCGATTAGGAGTAAAAGCTGAGATGACTCAAATGCAAAAGAAACTGCAGACTCTATTCTACTTGTTTTGTTCAGGGTTCTATTAGAATTTCATAGTAGATAAATGAGTTATAATTGTGTTTTAGTTCGTGAAAGTAAATAAAACATTTTAATATGGCAAAAGTCTGACTTCATCTAGCACCTGAAGGGTCACAAAAATAGCCAATAGCTAAAGTTAGTATTTACTTTATCAATTCCCCCTTCAACTAAATGTAGTAAATCTGATTTTGACTTAACCGATGATTCATGGTATGCAATAATGAGAGACCTAGACGAGAGGCAGCGAGACAACCTGGGCTGGAGGACAAGGTGCAGAGAGACAATGCAGGAAGAGAGAGGAGGATGCATACCTGGTTGTCTTTGGCAGGAAATTTCAAAGTGCAGGATTTAAATGGCTGAAAAAAGACTTCTGCAGTCAGACAGTGAATGGCTAAGGAGAACAGAGAAGCCGAGCACATGTTAGGACACAATGATACAAAACAAAACAACACTAAAATAAAAGAAAGAGAGACACAAATGAAAAGAGCATGAGTACGCCAAAACAATGATAAGAGCATCAGCCAACAAGCAGCTCAAGCAATGCATTCTTCAAGCTCCCCTCTGTACATCCATGAAGAGCATTGCTTTTGTTTGCTGACTATGTCTACACAGAGTGTTACTAGAGAGAGAAAGATCACGATTAATTATTAAGCATGGCAGTTTAAAGGCCGTAACAAGCTTAGAGGCAGCAGGTATTATTAGGTGATAAAACACAAAAAGTGGGTCCTGATCTTGATGAACTTCTGTGTGGAAGTTAATCATTCCATTAT
The DNA here is from genome assembly GCA_005408345.1 of Macquaria australasica. NCBI lineage: Eukaryota > Metazoa > Chordata > Actinopteri > Centrarchiformes > Percichthyidae > Macquaria > Macquaria australasica. Next base: position 622,750 of record SEMN01000198.1, on the reverse strand, counting down.
GATATGGTATGTTGGCACATGGAGGGTGACAGGAGCAAACAGCAGCAAAGAACTTGAAGACAACATAAGTTAACAGGGTTTGGCTAAGCTCAGTGTGGTTATAGTGGGAGGAGAAAAGCCCTTCACTGGGCTTTAACAGACAGGTGAGTGTTACCTGCTCATTGACAGTAAGTGGGGCATCTTTGGCAGGGAGATCCTGAGAGTTCATGGCTTGCTGCTGCACCACCACAGTCTCTGTCTTCTTGGCATTCTGTGTAAGCAAACACTGATTAAACAAACTCTGAAAGATCTATCTTCTTGATTTAGTGTCTTAATCCACTCTTTCTAAACTGTTTTGCAGCTTTTTCAGAAATAAAAACACACATTAAGTTTCATGATGGTGGCCCCTGTTAGCTATCCGCACTTTAGGGGCAAATGCTGGTTAAAACAGACCCACATGCACAGGACTTGTTTTTTTATTCATGGCTATTTCTGTCATTGCAGGACCAGACTATTTGGAGAGGCCTATAAACAGGCCATACTGTGTTGCACTTAAGCTGCAGAAAACGTGGTGAAACACGCTGATCGTGGACACGAAGTGGCTACAAATTCATCACAGATCAAAAAAAGATTGAAGATGGTGCATTTCCTACTGCTATGCCCCGTTAGAAATGAGGATCTGTCAAAACTTCAGCGGGTGTTGATGGGCTCCCCACCCCCATCCTGGCCAATAAAAGTCTCGCCGCGTCGGCCACTTTTGAAGACAAGCACTAACCACCAAGTCCAGGCGACAGAAATCTTCTCGACTCGTGCCTAGAGACCGAATATTATGTATTTCCCTCTCTTTATCATAAATATATAAATTATGCTAATTACGAACATTGCATATTAACCAAAACTCATTTCCTCTCGCCATTTCGCTGCTATGCGCGAAGAGCAGGCTAGATCAGACTCCGGTTATTATATTCAACTTACCGCGTAAATGCAGCTTGTTTTCTGTAATCCCCCGCTCTTATAAGGGTCCTTGTCACAGTTTGTTTCAGTCACACATAATTAAAAATTCATCTCAGCTCCCAGACAGGCGCTGTGACTGCACACAAAAGAGGTATTTGCATTGATAAGGAGGGTTGCAATGTTAGGATCTCCTCTCTCTTAATATTTAATGACGAAGCCCTTTCTGCAACAGTTCAGATAATCAGAAATCCTTGAGGTGTCTCACAGAATCCTGTTTGAGCTGTAAAGTCGGACAAAATTGCCACAAAATTGGCCTTTTGCACTACGTCATGAACATAATTTATGCAAGAAAAAATCTTGCATTGAAAAATGTCTGCCTCGTCTTCAGAGGTGCCATGGTGCTCTTAAAGGGGAAGTACATCAAATAAAGGCAGAGTAGAGTGAAGCATCGACACAGTGTAATAGTAGATAAAACACTGTGCTTTTATACGAACAGTTGCCTAATACTGCAATGACAAACAATCTGTTTACTTCTATGAATGTGTAATCGGTCATTTACGTTTTATGGGCCTGCTATATTTTGTTTTTGTTAATTGAAAGCTGAATAAAATAGCCCCTCTGGGCGGAACTTCCTTCTGTCTAACAATCTGACTGTGACTGTGTGGTGGTGTCACACCTGCTGTGTTTTTGTGTGTGTTTTGTTAAGTTGGTGAAGTGGAAATGAATGTATTTCTGACTGGATGGAAACATTACCACCCATAACAGGAAAAAAATGATAGTTATTATGGCCAGATTGTACACATATTAATGTATATGCATTCTCCAACAAGTTTTCTTAAAAGGAATAACTGTACAGTTTTACTATTTTAAAAACTGTAAATATTTGTAAGATGAAGACTATATAGCATTATTTGTTTTGTTTTTGTTTTTTAATCCTTTGTTATATATAAGTCTCGGTCCCTACATAATTAACGAATAATCCAAATACACTGTATACATACAATGTAACAGTAAATAGTAATGGTCAACTGTTGAGTTCAGTGATGGTTACAGGTAGAGGCACATCTAGGATTTCTGGGCCCTTTAATCCCACAGGATTATTTTGCTGTGACCACCTTTAACCACACTGAAACTGTTCACCTTTTTTTTTTTTTTTTTTAACTCATGACCTTTAGTTATGCATCTCTAGGTTAATATAATGATGTTGATATCCCAATTTAATAATATTACTGGGTAAATATCAGATAAATATATTGGCCCACTGTCCCACTGTCATGGCTAACTGGGACACTTCAATGGAACAGAGCCGTCGTTATTGTTATTAATAACACCTGTGCTGTTCCTACTATGACAAGTCAAAATGTCTGCTGTGACCAAGGCCTACTGTGCAATGTTCATGGTGAGCAACACAGATAGTTCACTACAAGTCATGGGCAGAAAAACTTCCCATTAATATCAGAATTAACATTCTTGTATTGTATTGCTAAGTTATAGGCTATCAATACAAGACAACATACTAGACCTGCAGTAACCATGTACAGATTATTACCAGGCACTATTGTTGTATATATTTAGAGTATGGTCCTAGGTTTTGGTTTAGCTTCTATTTATTTGTGTTTTTATTAGGCCTATTCTATTTTCTTATCTACCTCTTTGCATGTCCCTTACTATGGTTTGCTTGTTTTGTCATCCATGTGTCACCTGTCACGCTGCAATTTTCCAATGGGATTAATAAAATACTCTACTCTCTCATAAACATGTGCTGGACCTTAACGTCAAATCCCAATTCTTTTGTCTTTTCTGGAAGTCAACACTTCACCTTCGTTCACTCCTGAAAACGTCCCCCCCCCCCCCCCCCCCGTTTCCACCTGTAGGGGGCGCGCACGCAAAGCAGCGACTGACGTCACCGCTTCCACAACAACAAGAAGCTGAAAAACAAGGAAGTGGATGATTGTGAAGCCCGTAACCTGCTATAAGGCCGCGAAAAGATACGCAGAGCTCCGTTTAATCTGACATTCCCCAGCCTCCGGACCAGTCCAGAACAATGAACAACAAAGGTATTTGTCCAGGCATTTTTTAGGCAATCAGCCAGCTGTTCGTTACACGACGCTGACGTTATAACCGGAGACGAGGAGCCCGTCGTTGTGGCCGTCCGAGGCGGACTTCACGTTTAGCTACGTACACGACAATAAACGGACGCCTTCTGTGCAGCAGTGCAGCACACACGCTAAGCTTTGGCATCCAGTTTATCGTCAAAACGCCGTGGCTGTTAATAATGAGCGCCCGCGTTTGCCGTCACCTTTATATCACCGCGGCGTTTGTGGCGAGGTCACATATTTTCGGCCAGCTAGCGTTGCTCAGTACGGGCACATTGTAAAAGGCAAAGCGGACACGGTTCCGCTGTTTTGGTTTACATGCATGGGAATCTAAATCGGTATCAGTCCATTTTAATTACAGTCCGTTTTTAGTGCTACTTTGCACACACGGTATGTATATAAGTGTGTTTTTTATATGTGCATAATATGGATTGTTTTACGTTTTTACTCGTGTCTTTTGTTGCCACCGGGTTCGATGCATCCGTAGACTTTAGATGTGACGTTAGGGCTGCAACCGACGACTGTTCTCGTTATCGATTAATCTACCGGTTGTTTTCTCGACGACAAAAAAAAAATTTTTTTTGCTCGGTCTGGCGAACGGGACAAAACGCTCATCAAGTTCCCGGAGGCCGTGGCGGTGCCTTCAGGTCTCGTTTTGTCTCGACAATACAAAGAAAACCTAGAAAATATTCAAATTTGGGAAGCTGGAAGCGGAGCATCTTTGCTTAAAAAAATTAGATTAAAAAGATTAGCTCAATTAATTTTCTGTCGATTGGCTAATCGTAATAGCTGTGTTTTATATATTTTTTTTCTTGATGCTTTTATGGTGTGGGGGGGGGGGTTCTGACTTTTTCAGTTTTTAAACCCTGGTCCTGAAAAAATCAATTTCAGTCATTTCAACTGTATTTTATTTTTATTTATTTTTTTACTAGTTTTGAACTTGAAGTTGTGTACTGTTTTTTTCATGTCATTATAGGCTTTATTGGCCTTTCAGGGCCCTTTTTCATCTTTGTGGATAGAATTATTTTACTTATGGGCTCTTGCCATCATGGGGCACTGGAACTGACACTACCTTTCACACCACAAGCAACACTGCACATGCTAAATGTCTCTGCCGTCCATATTTGAATATTAAAGTATTTTACTACCTCTAAAATCTTCGTTGTTTGCTGCTGAAATGTTGCCATCATTTCACAACACTGTACCTCTCACTCACTCAACCTGGGATTTCTGTGTCAGTCACTGTTAAGACTAGATGATGACCAAGTAAAATGTTGTTTTGCAGGTTCATATCCACAGCAGGCTGTGTACCCTCAGCAGAGCACTGCACCTGTATACCCTCCTGCTATGCAAATGTCTCCTCAGGCACCTCCTTACACAGACACACCACCTGCATATTCTGAGGTAACTATTGCATTTATGTCACATGATAACACAATTAATACTCACAGTGAACAGTTCTTAACAGTTTTAAACCTTCTTTTCATCTGTGTCTGCAGATATACCAGCCCAGATATGTGCTTCCACCTCAGGTGCCTGGTCAGGTGCCTCAGATGTCCTCTCCCTACCCTGGTGCTCAGGTGTTTATGCCCATGCAGCCACACATGCCTGTTGGGCCAGTGGGCCAGAATGTCCCCATGGCTTACTATCACATGGGAGCTGTGTACCCCGCTGGTTCAACAATGATGGTGGAGGGCGGCTATGATGCTGGTGCTCGCTTCACAGCAGGCAGCAGTGTTTCCATCCCAGTGAGTATCCACCTAGTTGTTGTCGACATGCAGTGTCCTCTTGTGTCTGGAGGACAGAATATATCAAATCCAAAGTTGATCAGCTCCACCAATGTTTGTGCTTGTTTCTCCTCTTCTCCAGCCCCCACCTCCTGGACACCCCCCCAATGCAGCTCAGCTGGCTGCCATGCAGGGTGCCAATGTTGTAATGACACAGCGCAAGAATAACTTCTTCCTGGGTGGATCCAGTGGAGGTTATACCATCTGGTAACAGCAACTCCTCAACTCCTCCTTCATGCCTAAACCGCGTCCCCATCCCAAATGATGCCCCAGTTCTTTCCCATCCTATACGCCTCCCCTGTTCAGGCTGCTTGGCCATGCCACAATACTGATTTCACCTAACGGAATGTAATATTTTAGAGCCCTCGTGAAAGGTACAGTACTCCACTTCTGACCTAGAGATCAAATGATGAATGCCACTGCCTGGAGAGGACGAATGCAAATTTTTAATGTCGTAGAATTCATTCCATAATTCTTCATTGGGTCTAATCTTTGGTCATTCCAGATAGGACCTCTTTCAGGCATCTGTATTTGTTCAAGAGACCTGGTCTCCTTTTGATCGAATGGATCACAAATTACATTGAGATGTTCTTGTATACCTGTAAAGCTACGTAAATGAAATGTTTAAATATCCGACCCGTATTATATAGTTTAGCTGCTTTATGGTGAAAGTGAAATGCAGTTACAAAGTTGCAGTGAAAGCGCAAAAAAAAAAATCCCCACTTGTCTTTTTTGAAATCTTTTAGTGTAGTTAAATTAATAGATGTGTAATAGTTCCATGTAAATATCAGTATGATGATCATGAGAAATTACATCTCAACTATACAACAAAAAAAAAAGATTAAGCATCTTGAATGCTTTTAGCTAGCATTGTCTTGTCCTTTACACAGTATCCAAAATACCACGGCAAATTTGTTGCACAGTGAACTGTCTTATCTGACAGATTGTTACATTTAAATCACTTGTAAATTAAATAAATTAAACTGAAGCAAATAATTCAAGAAAAGATTTCATGCAATATCCAAAGTGGTTTACTGTACCTTGTTGGGCAACTTGTAGATGAACATAGTCAAGTGCCAAAGAGCACTGGGGGTAGCCCTAATTTAAAGCAAATTAACTTCAGTAAACTTAAAGGAAAGAAATTTAAAGTAAATCCAAATAGTACGATGAATGGGAAGGGGTGGTTGGTGTAACATTTTAGCTTTTTTGTCTCCTGTTTCTATTCCACAGTCGGATACCCAGAGTTTATACACTAAATGTTTTATTGTACTGATTTTAAGAACTACCCTCCATTGTTTCTCTTTGTCTTTTCACACAGTATAATGTGGTATCATCAAGTATTTATTCACTGTAGAAAAAATGTCACCTTTGTGAATTGGTATCTAGTCAACATTTTCAAAGGTTTAGGAGACTTTATTAAATATTTCGGTGTTTCTCTTTTTTTTTCCTTCATTACTTTTCCACATTAAAGTGATTTACATGAGTAGTTAGGCTAATACATTTTTAGTATAACCAATGAGCTGGTTGTACCAAAGATTTGGTCTACATTGCACTTATGTTTGGTTGTGACTGAAATTTGAAATGTCACAATTTAAAAGCAAACATATCATCGAATAAGCAGTCATGAGTTTAGACCTTCAGTCTGACATGACTGCAATTGTTAGTTAATGTGTTAATGTCACTTTATGTGGGTTAATTGCATCTTTTAAGTCGTTGCATACTTTTGCACCTTTGCTATGTAAAAATTTGATTAAATACTTTTTATCTGAGATGCACTGCTAAGCAAATCTGAGTGGTTGCAGACAAGGGGCTACTCTGTTTTTTAAATTTTTTTTAATTCTGTTTTCATGACTTTTTAAAGAAAGCTGTGAGATTTTTGGAACATTTTTAAATTCATCAAGTCTAGTCCATTTGAAAGCAACGTCAAAGTGTCGTGTTGTTAAGTAGCCTGAAAGTGTTTGCAAACGTTTGCAATGAGGCTACGTCACTGTCAGCATAATTGTTCATTTCCAAGACATTTTTGTGCTGCTAATTAAACTTCTTTAGAATCTTTACATGTAGACGTTATTTACGTTATATTGCAAACTTAAATAAGGTATCTGAAACTAGGTAAGTCATTATGGATACCATAAACGTATATTTGTAGATGTTCTTCATTTTGGTGTCTGGTAGTGTCATTGTGTCACTGGGTATCCGACGTACCATATCAAGTTTTAACAGCTGTGGCCACCAGAAAACAAATGCTGTTGCTGTCAGCCAACATTTATGGATTTCAGTGTTACTGAAGGCAGAACGACCAGCTGTCTGGAAACCTGCTTCATCTGATGAACCTCCTCTCAGCAGCTCATACACAAAGCAACTATACCAGACGTGACTGACATGTCACTCGTGTTTTTAAAATGGCTCGATTATTCATTTATTCTCACTCGTGCTGTCCTTTCACACAGCTTCGCCGGGGAAAAGGCCACAGCTATCAAAACTTTTAAAATGTGATTTAAACAAATGTTTTCTTTTTTTTCCCCCCCATCTCTGCTCTGATTGTTTGTGAAGCAGCATAATGGTGGCTTTGTCCCAGCAATATGAAGTACTGTAAACTACAGCTGACCAGTAGATGCTATGCCAACCACAGCCAGCAAATGGATTACCCTTTGTTGAAGGATTATGGACATTTATAGTTCAGGGATTCTCTTTACAATATTTTGTAAAAAATAGATGTATGTACTAAAGTGATGTGATAGACTTTGGTACACATTCTATCTTTTAAGATTACTAAAGGAGATGAGTGTCAAAGATGGAATACTTTGGAAAAAAAAGAACTTAGGTGCACTTAACTTTTTTATACTAAACTTAAAATTTAAAATGTAAGTTTAGAATAAAGGTTATTTTGGAAATTTGAAATGCTGCATGTTTGTTTAATTTTATTCACATATACAATGTATTGGAAGAGGGGAGGCATTTATTTCAAGATTGTGATCTAACATCTGGGGTTTTTGTTTATTGTCAAGTTTTGATTATTAGCTTAAATGTTGTCTTTTCCTGGCCAGACTGCATCACAGGTAACTGATAGTTTTATCAACTTACTTGTTTGTTTGAGTGGATGCTTCTACTTGCTTGGCCTTCATACCAATATCACTAGAGATTTTTTTGTCAGGCCCACCTTAGTTTAGTATACACACTGTATGAAAGAACCAATAGTCACAATCAAACTATTGTCACTTTGATATAAAAGGTATTGAGTCAAATATGGATCTGTATTTTTGTCTAAATCACCTAGCATTACACTTGAGTTCCACCTAGCCACGTCCATCGCATTTCAATAACTCACCTTAATGACGCTTATCAAATTCAGTTTTTGTTAACACTGTCAGGTTTTGATTTACATCTTTGGTAATCATTTGCACTTATATTGAAAGGTGTGTAATATTTTGTCAGCTAATCAACTCTCAGTGTCAACAAAAACTGAACATAAGCTTCACAATAGTGGGATTTTGTGCTGGACTCTTGTATGGGATTATATTGCATGTTCTATAACTAGGTGTATCTAAAACTCACTGTATTGTGCAGAATGTTCTCTCAAACATTTGAATTCTTTTCCACATTGATCGTTGGTTCCAAGTCAGATTGTGGGCAGCAATGCTGATGATTATGACATTGCCTATTCCCAAACACATTAAACATCACTGTAAACTGTCACACTGTATAATGACACTAGTCCAAAAACAAGTTTTATTGCCTTCCATATTTATCTCAAATAAGGAAGTCATCAGTAACCATGTCTGGCAGGGACTTATACAAAACCAGGTACAACAAAATCAAATACAACAACTAATGTTTAGCTGTCCTCCATTTATAAAATGATGTCATTGTCTCTGACTAGCTTATCACAGAATTGCATTGAGAAACTATCATTTTAAAAGCAAATCAATACAAAAGTGACTGCCCCCAATAGCCCCAGAACACTTCTAGTACAAGGTTTGTTTGGGGAAAAAATACAGTATGTGTGAGTGAAACAACATATTGCAAATACTACAGAGAAAAACTCAGGCATGGCTGATAAATAATATAGCAGACAAGCTAATCTTACATTTTGATTGTTACCGAGTATATACTGATCATGTAACTGAGACTTTTTAAAATCCCACCACCTGTTTCATGGCTAGCTCTGCTAATCTGAACACACGTGCTGCCCGTCAGCTGCTGCTCGTCCGTCATTACTCAGTCTTACTATAACAATCTTATCTTTGGTATTGCTTGCGCCTCTGCGTCATTCATAACAAAATCTTAAACAAGGTTTTTTTTTCCTCTGCCCCATGTGCAGCAAGTAGCGGCCTTCCCTCAAAACACAGATACAGAAAACAGACCCCTTTTTTCTTTCTTGAGCCCCACTCACTCCCTGTAGGCCTTCACCGGGTTCATATGAAGTATTCCTTCTTTTCGCTCACAGCCTGGTTCCCGTACTCCTCATCGGGGTCCTCTCCTGGAGCCAGCTCCCCTGTCGTCCTGTAGTCTCCTTTGTTGTGGCAGAGATACCGGTAAAGCAGGAAGCCCAAACCAGCTACCGTCAGCAGGATGAGAGTAATAACCACTGGGAAAATAATGCAAAACATCTTTTTTAAAATGCCATTTTGAGACATAATGACTTCATAATCTAATGATAAAAAGTTCAGGGTGAAGCGTGAACAGTTACCTGCAATAACTGCAGAGTCTGGACCTATGGGGGCTGCTGTTGTTACCACTGAGGGGAAAAAATTTAAAACGAGTAGATTAGTTTGTACAGACAAGGTAGAAAGGTCATGAGATTGTTCTGACTGTACAGGATACAGGAAGTAAATTGTGCCGTGTCTAACAACTGTGTGGGTCCAGGAGGAGACCGGTTTGTGTGCCAGTAATAGAACAAATAAAAAGTGTAGGAGTTACCCTGAATCATGGTGGTATCTGCTTGTGTGGGAAGTGATATTAAAGGCCCCATATCTGATGCTGAACAAAACACAAGCATGACGTGTTGATAAAGCAGCACAAACTATAAAGGTTATGATATCAGGATACTTTTGAAGCCATGCGAGTACGTTCGTAATAGATCTAAAAAATAAAAAATGTTAAAAACAGTGTACTCACCCTCTGTAACAACTGTGTTTGCATCTGTGGAGAGTGCTGTCGATACTGGAAGATAAAAAAAGCATGTTAAAAATGTCACAGGGCTCTATCTCCAGCACACAGCCTGCTAGAAGCGACTTGTGTAACTGCATAGCTGCCAGCTGAGGAGGGAATATTAAGTGTTATGACACAGTAATCTGATTATTAAGCACTGGGACTGAAACAAAACCTGTCAACCTCTGTGATGCAATGACTTAATCAGAGAACACATGTGGTATAAGAAGTACTGAGATCTTTTACTTGAGTAAAAATAGAAATACCACACTATAAAAACACTCCATTACAAGTTAAAGTCCTGCACTTACAATTTTACTAAAGTACAAAAGTATTATTAGCAATAGAGCTGCAACGATTGGTTGATTAATCGATCGAAAGCAGAAAATACTTACATTTGAGAGCCTCGAACCAAAGAATGTTTGGCATTTTTGCTTTAAAAATGGCTCAGAATAGTAAGAGATTACATTTCTGTGAATCGATTAATCAACCAATCGTTGCAACTCTAATGCTGATATACTTCTGTACTCATATTTTAAATGCAGGGCTTTTACTTGTAATGGGAGTGTTTTGTAGTATGGTATTGCTACTTTTACTCAAGTAAAAAAAAAAAAAATTGATCTCTTACTATCTCAAGATCAAATGTTTGTCATTTGTCTTTGAAAAATGACAATCCTTTATCAAAAGAGCTAATCGTCTAATCGTTGCAGGTCTAATGTAGTCAAGTGGAAGTGTAAAGCAGGATGGTAAAGTAATAGTACCTCAAAATTTAGTACAGCAGTACACATACATACTATACATATTACTCCCCACCACTGTAACACACTGCACACATTTTTATTTTATTTTGAAAATACCTACGTAAATCAAGTGTGTCACAGCAGTGCCAAAAAGAATCAGACAGACATTTGCAATGCTTCAAATAAGCACTTAATTAAAGTTGATCAAAAGGTGGACTTACAATTCATGGTTAGAGCCGATTGGCTACCTGTAAGAAACACACAAACACCAATGAACAACCGCACGTCTCGCTATTATTTCCGCAGTCCCGTTTTCTTACCGAGTTCAAACGAGCCGTTAACGTTGGCCGTGATTTATTTAACGCACATTAACCGGACGACACCGTTCAGCCTACAGACACACTTCGCTCCTCGGCTGGTTTTCTTTGTCTGAGCGAACTGGTGACCCAAACCTTTCAGAGGAAAACTAAACTTCTTGTTCTTCGTCCTCATTAAGTTAGCTGGCCTGACACAAAACCACCCAGAAGAAGGGGGGGGGAAACAAAAAAAAAAAACTACGTGTGTGTGAGCGACATTTTCAGCTGAAGTCTTAACAATCAGACGTCCATCACATCTGTCGCGTGAGCTTACCTGAAGCGCAGCGGAGCGTCACACGTCCACCTAACTAAGGCAGCTGCGCTACTAATCACCTTCCCCCCGAGCCAGCTCCTGGGGTGGGGAAAGCGAGCGCACACCGCTAACTTTAAAGTTTTGAAATTTAAGCTGCGTGCGAGTCTGAAGCTGCGTCCGTGAAACACAGTAAGTAGACGCACTTCTTCCCGCAGCAGCATTCGTGAGTCATGCGGCGCACGCTCTCGATTTCCGCCCCTCCCTTTCCTCCCCCCGCACCTCCCCGCACCTCCCCCCGCTCTCCGTGTCAAAGATCGTCTATTATCGGGCTGCATCACTCCTGAGTTAAAAGTGTGCGACAGCGAAGAGAAGTGGGAGGACGCGCAAGTTTCCCAAGTATTTCACCCATTCTGTTGCTATTCATTTTTATTTTTTTTTATTTTTTACTTTTTCCATTTTATAATGTTCTTATTATTATTTTGACTGTCCGTTTTACAGTAAGGATGCAAATTAATTATTTTAGTTATAATTAATTTGCCTATTATTTTCTCAATTAATTGTTTGGTCTATAATGTCAGAAAATAGTTTGTTTTGTTTGTTTAAAAAAAAAAAAAAAAAAAAGAATTTCCAAAGCCCAGATTGCTTCAAACTCCTAAAGATCTTTAGTTCAATATCATAGAAGACTAAGAAATACGGCAAATATTCATGTGAGAAGCTGAAACCAGTTAATTGTTAGCATTTTAGATTAAATAAATGACTTAAAACAATTATCAAAATAGTTGCCAATAAATTCAACTTATCATTTTGTGCTCGACTAAGTGGGGGAGAAAAGTAAATATCTTGATGAGCCGGTTGTATTCAAATTCAACTGAATGTTAGAGGTTACTTGTAATTCAGTGATTTTCCTGTTGCACATACATAAAGTTGAAGGACTTGGGAGTGACAGATTTAAAAAAGAATATATTACATATACTGATTTTTAGTTCCTAGTATGGGTCAAGCACACAGTTTCCAAGAGGCAACTTGGTGGCGTCTTTCATTTGCTGCACCCCATTTGGCTGTGCCAGCATGGCGCAGATATGACGCTGAATCTCTGTAAGCTGATAATCCATCTGCAGCTGGTATGGTAAACTTTGATTTAATATTTTCACAGCTTTTAAGTGTTAGCAGAGACAGTGCACTACCTTTTCTGTTTGGATTCAGCCATAACAGTTAAGCCAGTACTTCCATTATTCTGGCGGAAGTCTGCAGAAGCCTTGTCAATAGTGTTAATTTAAGTTATGCACAACTATCCATGAATTACAAAAATACCCCAATAAGATGATGCATGTATACATTGATGTTGCCCAATCATAACACAAAGCAGCTCTACTTCCTTTCTGTTTTTGTAAACAAAAAGAAAACATAGTTTCAAGTCCACCCACTCTCTGTTACACAAGTATGTTGCCTCTCAAGCTGTGACAGCTACAGAGTTTGTGTCAGAGGGGAATAATCATCCAGATGATTTGATGGTTAAAAGAAAGGATTTGAAAGGGTTCACACATTCAGATTTGCTTAAACCTGCAAAATTTGCTTAAATGCTTTCATTCAAAATGTCTGCAGTCTGTGGTTCATCTTCACCTTCACCTTTGTCACACACTTAGCGCCACATTTTAGTTAATATTTCACAGAGAAACAGGTATTTCACTGTCACCTACTTGTTCTTACAATTCAAGAAGTGAGACACACTGGGGTCAAATTGACCACAAGAGATTTACGGAAGCTCACATCTAATGTCTTCTTCTTATAATGAAGGAAGCATAAGCAAAAACACACATTTTCTGTCATCGAACTAATCCGGTAAAGACTGACCTTTTATAGCCTGACATTTTAGCTCTGGAGTACAACTATGTTTAGTTTTTTAGGGGGAATTTGGTCCAAAATCTTTTAAATGAATGACTCTTAAATCAGAAAGCCATATCTCTTAGCCTTTCCATTAATGCCAGTTATGTTTGGTTCGTGATGAAGTTGGCTGAGAAATCTGGGCTGAGTGAGAGCTCATTGTTTTTTGTTCCTATCATTTTAAACCTCCATTGGCAGAGAATCAACCGCAGCTATTGACACAATATTTAAAATTTAATGCATGTTTATTATTTATCTTTCTGTGTGGAGTTTGCATGCAATAATTTCCATATATCTATCTTAACATATTCACCAAGTAATTAAAACAAACAAAATAGTATAAACATGATACAAAAAAAGGATACTTGTTCAGAATTACACAATGATTTATCTTCACAGTGCACACCTAATCAACAGATTGCAGCTTTGTGAATTAAAAAGATCGAATATACTTACATTTTATTCAAACTGAAATGGAAAATGAAGTTCAAATAAAATGAATCCCTGCCAAAAGAACTGGTTAAAAAGTAAAAGAAATTTTTAAAAAATAGAAAAGAAAAGAAAATAATTGAAATTTCTATTAAATTTCAGTCTTTTGGTGAGTGGCAACATGAGAGAGGAGTTTTAGCTCAGTTCCTTTCAAAACTGAGACCACAGCACAGTACATCTGCACACGGTGACCATACTGTAGTCAGTTTTCTAACAATGTAAACCTATTAGTGCATTTATGTTTGCTAACATTGAACACACAAAATGACTACTCTGATTTTAAAATGTACCCATTTGCTTCAGAATATAGTTGAATCTGAGATAAAGTCCAACCCAAAAATGACAAAATCACCCTGCAGCATGTATGTATCTATAACTTTGAATAAGCTATTACAAAAATATAACAGATGAAGCTTTACCCAGACCGTGAACTGTATGTACAACTTATTTCAATAAAAGATAAATAAGAAAACTAACAGCAACAAGTCATCACACAGTACATCATTCATGACACCAGAGTTGGACACTTCAGTGCGGCTGTCTCCACATTTTTTTTTCTCTCATGTGCAGCTGTTGACTTCAATCTCTTCTGTTCTTCTCTGTTGAAATCAACACAGGCCAGACAGGAATTTATAAAAAGCTCAGTCAAATACAGAAACAAGACAGAAGGGAGAACAAGAAGATGGATAATGTGTGACAGATTGTGTGCATGAAAAACATACAAACCTTGTGTTATTAAAGTCTGAATACTTTAAACCACTGTGCTTTTTGAGTCCACTGACGCCTGTTTTTCTTCCGGGGCATCCTAGATGGGACACAAAGAAAAGAGGAAAGTAATGGTGAGTCATGACAGAAAACAATAGTAAATACATAGAGGAGGTCTGCATCAGCATTCCTCGGCTGTGTGCTAATCAAATGACAAACCTTGTGAGGACTGCTCAGGTCCTTAGCGTCAGAGTTAAACCCAGAAACTTCTCCATTCTCCAGCCCATTTGGTTTAGGAGTGTCGAGGTCCGCCGGGCTGTCTTCTCTTTCTTCAATGTGCAGCGGGCTGTCGTCTGCTGCAGACAGCTGCAGCTCCAAGCTCTCTGAATCACAGGAGTTGTTCAGTTCAGAGCTGCTCTCACTTGGTGGAGCTTTCTCACCCTCTCTCTTATTATCAGACTCTGCAGGAGGCTTAGGCTCAGACTCCTCTTCCTTCACGCCCTTCTCCTCCTCCACCTGACTGCTGTCTTCTCCTGACTTCAGCTCGTCTCCAGCTGCAGCGTCGTCTTGCGCAGGAGAACTGTGGATCTCACTGTAGCTCGATCCTGCATCCAGGTCCCTGGACTCAGAGATGGAGCTGGTTGTGGGGGAGACTGCAAGAGTGCTGCTCTCTCTTGACAGAGTGCTGTGGCGAGGTTTGTCCGGGGACCTGAAACTAAACCTCTGGCCAGGTTTAGGATTGTAGCTCTTGTGAAACTCAGAAAAGCTGGCCTTCCAGGCCCTAGGTGACATCAGAGTTCGTCTCTTCAGGGAGCCATACCTGAAATATTTTAAGAGTGATGTCAGACTAAAAGCAAAGGAATGGTTTGAATATTTTGCTCCTATCCCCAAATAGAGACATCAACTAATTTAAATAATCACCCCCCCAAAAAAAGTTCATTGGAAATGCTGTGGGATGTACAGAATCCATGGTATTGTCAGTGAGGAAAATATAACAAATAATATAGTAAATATTGTATAGCTTTGGATGCGTAGTGCAACTGTTTGGAATACTGGCATTAAGTGCTTATAATTTACAGTGTTTTGTGGTCTGTGAAGTTTAGCAGAGCTTCAACTGTCGTAAGTAGATGATATAATTTTCATTTTGTGGCGGACTACTTTGAACTGCAGACCATTAAAACAAAACGTCTTCAGAATTCAAAGCTACAAAGAAAAACTTACCGTTGCATTCCCTTCACAGAAAACACTTTGTCCGGATGTTGAGCCTGCAGCTCCTTTATCACACTTTGTAGATCAAGGTTGAGCTAAAACAGAAGAGGACTGATCAAAAACTTAAAAAAAGTGAATATTGTGTGCCAACTGACTTTAGATGCTCAGCAGCTCAACGCAGAGCAAAACATACCGTGCTCATTTCCTTATAGAAGATGTCTCGTAGATTTGATAAAGCTGAGAAGACTGAAATGTAGCATCCAATACGGCTAAAGAAAAGGAGAAAATATTAAAAACATAATGTAGGAAAATGTGTACACCCTCACATATGATATGATAATAGAAAATACCCCATCAGACCTTTCATAGAGCACAGGCAGCTCTTCTTTTAATTCATTGTTGATGCCTTCATAGACACTTTTGGCAGCATTCATCTCTTCTTCGGCCTGCAGAAGGGAAAAATTGACTTAATGTTAAAGTACATTTTTGAACAAATAAAGGCTGAAATACAGAGTAAAAAAACGAGATATGAACGTCATTATTAATCACCTTGTGTATCTTGACATCATCCCTCTTCTTAGAAGTCTGCAGTGCCTCCAGGTGGTGGAGGGAAGAGTCGTAGTCGACCAGTTTTCTTCCCCTCTTGGCTGTTTTCTCCTACAGATTGAAAAAGACAGAAGATCTATGTAGACAGATATATTATGTGTGTGCGTGCATGTGTATGTGTGAACTACATGTGTGGCTTTGTTTGTTTTTGTGTGTTTGCTTCGAGGCCTTTTGTCTGTCTGTGTATTCTCTTCTGTTTGCTTGCATACTCGCTTCCTCTTGTCTTACCCTGACATCTGGGAATTGGCTCACATAGGACTCCATGGTGCGTACGGCCTGGTCTAACAGCTTCACCTCGTAGTCATTCCACAGGAGGTCCTCCCCCTTATTAAAAGGCGCAGCATAAATAATGCATTAATGATGTATAAAGAGAGGCAGAAAGAAGGGGGTCTTGGTCCCCTGGCCATATGTGCATCTTGCTGCTTTTGTACTTGTACAACAAAAATGTGCAGCCCCGGGATTTATATCATCACTGATGATCATACTGACCTCTACAATGGCTCCTACATCTTCCTCTCCAGCCCAGTCAGTTTCATAAGAGTCAAACAGAGACTGGGAAAGGCGTCTTGAAGCTTCACGCATGTCTGTAAAAAGCAGAATCGTCTATATGAGATCGGCAGAGGACACTCACATCTACAGTTCTGCAGCATCCACCAGCAAAAAGCATTTTCACCTCTAACTGCATTAATGTAGTTCCTCAGGTCCTTGTACATTCGGTTCCCATCACTCTGCAAATAGACCAGAGGTTTGCATTCTTGTCAGCCGTTAGATTTACTTTACTTTTATGATGTTTGATTCACAGAGTGCAGCCAATAAATCATCCCAGTGTTTCTGTAACAGCAGTGGGAATTTATTTGTTTTGAACCGAAAGTCGTTTTTTCAATTGTTCCAACATTTAAAACTATTTTACTATCTGAAATAAACACAACAAAAGTAACTCCATATTTTTTAGGGGAATGATTACCTGCTGGTCATTAAACTGTTGGACAGATTGTTCAAATTGGTCATCTCTGCTCTCCACCGTCTTCCCCAGCTTTTGCAGTACCTGCAGAAAAAGCACATATCTGAAAGCAACAGCAACTAAATGGTAATAAGAAGTTCTTTCTCTTGTTATTTGGCAAACAAAAACTTGCAGACTATTACCTTTTCTTTGCTTCTGCTCAGCTGTCTTTGGACTTTTTTAGCAAAGTCACCAGAGCCGCCTTTTGGACTGGTGTTCTCAGCCATATTTGGTCTTGACTGTGTTTATTCCTGATGATGAAGGGAAACAGAGAAGAAAGAGTACATTAAAAACTGCCCTGTAACACCACGTAGCCTACAGCACAGTTCTGAAGAGTTCAGAGACCAAAATGCATTGCAATTTTTTTCTGGAAGTAATTTCAACATTTGCATTATATCTAATTATCATTACAAAATTAAAACAGCTTCCAGAGCTCTCTATAGTGACTTTGCATATGGACAACTCTAGACCTCTAGACCAGTATTTGGCTTCAGTGTTGCACATTGAAACAAGCGCTCTACAACAACACACCTGCACCTTGTCCTCGATTACATATCAGTTATTATTAATATTACTATGATTATACTATAATAGCACGTGCTAGTAACGTATCTAACGCTACATTAAAATGCATTATATTACTCATATCACTACATTATTATATTACATTACTACTTATATTATCATTATTGTACTTTTATATTATATGCTATATCATGTTAGTCTTTTCTATTTCTATTAAAGATATTTCATAGTATTGTATAATTATTGTATAGTGCATGTATATATTATGTATACTGCACATATAACACTATATACTTTAATATAATTTTTATATATTGTATTACTACTGGATTACTTTTGCAAAAATATTTGCAAAATTATTGTTTCTAGTCCAAGGAATTGTGTATAATGTATATAGCTTTTTTGATGACTTTCCTAAATTTGTCATTTTAATTTTATTTATGTCATTCAAATAGTTATTAATGTGTTTTCTTAACTCTTAGCCTGTTTCTGTGCTGCTGTAACAACTCTTATGAGTTTTTCATAAGAGTATTTAAATTAAAGATGAGGTAGCAAAATTGGGGAAAGTGAAGCATGTTCGAATAACGTCTCTATATTCACCTCAGTGAGCAAAGTAGCGAGAGACGTCTTTGGAAGCCTCTCAGCAGTGATGGAAAAAGTATTCAGATCCTGTACTCAAGTAAAAGTAATACCACACTACAAAAATACTACAAGTAAAAGTCCTGCATTCAAAGCTTTACTCAAGTAAAAGTTGGTAATATTATTAGAAAAGTGTACTTAAAAGTAAGAGTACTCATTATGCAGCAGAACAGCCCCTTTCAGAGTTGTATTATATATTTTATTTTATTTTATGTGTAAGAAGCATTTTATTGTTGTAGCTGGTGGAGGTGACGCTACGTTTGGGTAGTTGAATCTATTACAATGCATCGTATTTTGTAAGCTCCTTATATGTTTTGTATGTAAAATCTAATTTATGAAGTAACTATCTAGCTGTCAGATAATGTTAGTGGAGTAAAAACAAGGAAATATTTCCCTCTGAAATGTAGTGGACCTCGACCAGCTACAACAGTAAAATGCTATTTACACATCAATACACCAGTAGCCTAGTAATAATCCAATAACATTTTATTTAATCCTCACAGGGGCTAATTTCTTGCAGTACTTTTACTTTTAAGTACACTTTGCTAATAATACTTACTTCAGTATACTTCAATGCAAGTGTGGTATTGTTACTTTTACTTAAGTAGCCTAAAGGCAGCCTGAGTAGAAGTATAAAGTAGGAGAAAATTGAAGTACTCCACACTAACTGGTCTGATCATCTAGTAACTACAATACCCAGAGTTCCCTCCGGTCAAGTCACTCCCAGTATAGCAGAATGGCAGCGGTGAACTTTAATCAGAGTGTTTGTACATTTCTTTTGGTGTCGGAGGAGTGGCTCCATGACAAACTATGAGATTCGTGTGCTGCTCGCCGACCTGCAGGACATGATCATGGGGAGCACGCTGGTCAAATGTGCCGCCACCGACCTGGGCATCCAGTGGGCCGGCTGGGCTCTGGCTGCAGCTTTCAGAACCGAGAAGTTTTATGATTTGGCAGGTAAACATTTCCCTTCGTGCGTGTTGATTTGCGGACATGTGCTGACTGGTTTTGCAGCCTGACTTGTTATTCAGCACAATTAATTGGTGTAAACTCGATTCGACAGAAAAGCGAATAACATTTAAGCGACAAAACAGCCTATGGGGAAGCTATAGGGAACCGTAAGTCTTCCGTTTTTTTTACGCTGCACTCAGATGTTGAGCTGTCACTATTATAAAACCTGCGTTATCTAAAGCAGCTTTGTTGTGAAACAGCCAGAGAGCTCCTCCTTCATGTTAAGAAGCGGCACACGAGATCCAATCAGCTTAACTTCATGGTCCTGTGGCAGCAGGGAGGTAGAGAGGAATCCTGGGACCCTCTTTTTAAACCAGAAAGGGGGCTTTCTGTGGGCCCCAATCAAGAATTACCACAGCCCGTCCTGGTGTCACTTTTGCATTGGTTAACATCATATCACTTCCAGTTCAAATTGCCTGAACTTCATTAAAACAGCAGTAGAAGGTGAGTATAGTAATGTCATTTTAATAACATTAATCAAATAAGAATTGCTGTGTGTTCTGATTAAATTCTTAATTTATAGTGCCCTCTACAGCTGAAACAATTAGTCGCTTAATCGATTTGGAGAGAAAATTTATCTGCAACTTTTTGATAATTGAGTATCTTTTTTTTGTGTCATTTTTCAAGCAAAAATGGCCAAACATTACAGTTAGAACTTTTTTTGTCTTTTGTGATAGCAAGCTGAATATCCTTGGGTTTTGGACATTTGGTCGGACAAAACAAGAAATGGGAAGGCGTCACCCGGGGCTTTAGGAAAGTGTGATCAGCATTTTTCACCATTCATTTAGCAGATTAACCAATAATGACAATAATCATTATTGTATCCTATAATTGTATCCACACTTTTTTACCCAGTTAAACTTTGAGTTTTAATAAAGTATTAAAGTTATGTGCATAAAAAGTTAGGTATATGACCAATGACGAAGTAAGAGAATGAATTCAATCTGTCAGGTGCCTGTAGCCTTAAATGCCAACAGTTATCAAATTATTTGCTACATGTAGAACAGTGCAGCTTACCTGTCGACACCTACGACCAATTTCACAAATGAATCACCTTGACACTTCTCTTTTTACTCGTCCTCTTCTGGTTCTCCCCTTCGCGCTGTGCTCCTGGATATTTTACCCTTGAACTTTGGAACCAATTGTCTGCAGTATCCTGGGTAAAAGATTTATTGAACACGCCTTACTCTGCAACAAGTGGAGCCATTCGCCATGCCCATGTCCCAACCACCCTGAGCCTGCAGCTGTCTCTCCCCCCCCCCCCCCAGGTTCTGGCACATTTATACTGCTTGCACACCTGAGTCGGATCTGGGGAGGAGCCAGTCACATCCGTCAGAAGGTGCAGACTGGGTTGGTGACAGCATGGGGACTCAGGTAAGTAAGCGAGCGTTGACCCCCATTGATATACACCCAGTGACACCCCTGCACAGTTGAATAAAACTCCAACAGAGGAATGCAGGTCATATCCTCTTGCGTTAAAACCCGCAGAGTTTTGTGCAAGTTAAATTATGGAGGGTCCTTGGCGAGGTCAGAGGAGGAACTAATGAATGGGAAACCTTAAAGTCAGGTTAATGAATAATGCCTTGGTTAATGTGAAAGGACGTTAACCATGTTCTTTCTGCAGGCTGGGAACATTCCTCTTCATGCGGATCTTGAAGGACGGTCATGATCGCAGGTTCAACAATGTCAGAGACAGCCCAGGGACTTTCTTTGTATATTGGACTATTCAAGGTACTCGGAAAGCGATGTAAATGCCTTCCTCTCATTACCATAGTCCTTGACCAACTCAGCACCCAACTGAAGGGAGGGCCGCCTTGTGTAAATCACTGTCACTATCACTAGCTCTTCATATACGTTTATTCTAGGTAGGAACTGTTGGTTACAGCAGGATGCATTTAGTTCATGGAAGTATTAAGGCTGGTTGAAGATGATTAATTTTTTTCTGTTTCTCTCAGCCATGTGGGTATTTATGACCCTCCTGCCCACCCTGATGCTGAACACTGAGAAGCGAGATGTGCCTCTGGGAACGAGGGACTATATTGGCTGGACTGTATGGGGCCTTGGCTTCGCTGCTGAGGCTATTGCTGACCAGCAGAAATGGCTCTTCAAGAGTAACCCAGATAATGCTGTAAGTTAACAGACCTCGAGTTGTGCAACCCTAAACTGCACTAATGCCTCATTCACTGACTGGAACAACTGTATAGTCCAATTTGCTTTTGTGCTTCCAGGGAAAGTTCATCCAGAGTGGGCTATGGGCCTACAGCAGACACCCAAACTATTTTGGAGAGATCCTGCAGTGGTCGGGTCTCTGGCTCTCAGCCTCATCAGTGATGCAGGGCCCCCAGTACCTGAGTGTGGCGTCACCTCTCTTCGTCTGGTTCCTGCTACGTCACGTCAGCGGCATCCCCATCCTGGAGAAGCAGGCCATGAAGAAGTGGGGCTCTGACCCTGCCTTCCAGGACTACATCAAGAACACTCCTCTTCTCTGGCCGTGGCCTAAATTTTGATGTGACACATTTGTCATGTTTGAACATTTTCTCAACTGTTGTACCAATAATTGCCTCCACAGAGAAGGTATACACATCCAAGTCATTAAGTGTTCTGAGCAGAATCCATTGACGTGAGTGCAGTTGTAATTGAACTTTTTCTGTCATTTCGTTGTTATTCTGTAAATTCCAGTTTATCATTCCTAGTCTAGTCCTATAATAGCCTTCTGTGTAACATTTCTTTAAGTGTATTGTACTCGAGACTATAAAGCTACCTTTTATTTTCACCTTTGGTGTGAAAGAGGAGTGACGATGTTAAACTGGAACTGAGACACCACTAAAGCTGCCAGTATGCTTCATCAGAATCTGTGTGACAAGTTTTGTAATTTTTTCCAAAACCAACAATCTGACATTTACACCCTCTTCACTCAGTGATCATTCATGTCACACAAACTAGTTCTTTTCTAGCATAACCAGACCCTTACAATGCTGTCCCAACAACCCTTCGCTGGCAGCTAAAGACCCACTCACACCTTTACTCGTGCGACAAACCTCACGACAGCTCGGTGCACTGGCTCTCTCTTCCAGAATCTAAAGCAAGTGTAGTTGCCTTTGCACTTCAAAATCTAAAAGATGATTTTTTAGGTTATTTATTACAAATGGATGCAGTGTAGGGGTCAAAATAGAGCCTACCACAACAGGACATTTAAGTATGTGTTAACCTGGATTGTAAAATCTCCCTTTACACCCAGAATGCTAGGAACCAGCACTAAATATTTAACAAAAGGCACACGAGACATTTTTGTGAAGGTTAGAAATGTATTTTATAAGTTACATGAATTTTAGAGCGTCTATTTGTGTACAAAATTTGTGCTAATAGTTAATC
>SEMN01001978.1:0-18467 GCA_005408345.1 Macquaria australasica | reverse complement strand
GTATGCAGTTTATATTTTTATACTGTTAAACAGACAATAAATGTGTATGTTTATCTTTATTTTTTAATTAACATTTTTACTTGGTGGGCTTAAAGGGGGCGCTAGCAAAATAATGACACTGTCTGGGGTGGATGTAAATGAGTATAGCTAATCACTATTGATCAGTTTATACTTTTCATGTTATGTTAGTGCATCATGTATAGATTTATTTCATATCGTTGTTTTTTTTAATGTCATGTGCATAGAATAAAATATTATGTCTTTTAACCATACATTCACTGACGTTTCCTTTAAGCCCACCTGCTCCCATTAAGCCCACTTGACTGTTTCAGTGGGGATTTTCCTCCCTAATTTTGCACTTTGCTACTTCTTGCATAGGTATACTTACCTTATTTTACAGTATTTATTCTTTTAATTTTACCCAATATGTTTTAAGTCTATGGTCTGTTATATTTACTAAGCTTGCTGCAAATTACCGTCAGTAGCACAACATTTTCCATTACCACAATTTTTCAGTTTAGCTGGATATTTACTAAAGTGATTAGTACAGTAACAAGGAAACTGCATTTACAAAAGCATAGGCTAACTGTCAAATTAATTCCTCATGTCAAGAAAAGAAGAAGTATCACCAGGGACAGATCAACATTAAGCCAACCATAGGAAGTACAACACAATACATTATCTAGGGAATGTGCACATTTGAGTTCACAAGAGTAAAAGTAAAAATGGATCAACAATCAACCCTGATACATCAACAATTAGCCCAACAGTTGTATGAATGTTAGCAACACATTAGGCTCAGACAGCTAGTTGGTTAGCAGTAAACTGATTGTAGAAAAACTACATTTAAAATCACAGATCAACAAACACAAAACAGCTGTAATAAGACTACTTGCACATAATGCTCCAACTACTATGGAACATTGTCTGTAGTAACTGCAGTTACAGTGAATATGCAGCAATGTGCCAACAAGGATGACGAAGAAGGAAAGCCACAAATCCTCTCATCTGAGAAGATGGAACCATTTTAGCTCGGGCCTTGATGAAAACAGGCCTGTGTTACCTTTCTTTCTCATTGCAGTCACAATGATCATGCTTCTTCCCACAAACATTTCAGTATAGATAGTTCCAAACTAGAAACCTGTTTGAATGTTGTTCTTGTAGACACCTCAGAAATCTCCAAACTATTTTACCTTCAGGCCCCCATAACTGACAGGAAGTCTTCTTTGAAACTGCTAAAGGGTAACAACATTACACAACACAGCACTGTGGTGAGCAGGTTTGTCTGGCTTTATGTGTTTTAATAAGTGGGAACTGTCACACAAAGGGACACACAAGCAAAACAACAAACTTTTTAGTACACACTTATCAAAATTTAAGTGATTAGTGTTTTGAATAAGACATGTGTTAGAATATTACTTAAATTAGAAATATTGTTTCTTTTGAAATCAAAATGTGAGTTTTAGCATGCTAGCAAACAGACCACATGCTGATGACGTAAAGCATGATAAGCATGTGTAGTTTACATGTCTATGGTCTATGATATTTACTAAGCTTGCTGCAAATTACCGTCAGTAGCACATTTTCCATTACCACAATTTTTCAATTTAGCTGGATATTTACTAAGACTGCAGATGCACATTAAGTCCAGTGGGACATGGCCCAAGAGCCAGGTTGAGGCAAATTAGGGGCTAGGAATTTGTCACACTTTAACTGTTGGTATGCCGCTGCTAAAGTTAATTCATTGACAGTCTTTGTGAGCTGACTGAGCTGGAACAATTAAAAAACTTGATCCCTCCACACATTGTCATTCACGTTAAAGAGCAGAAGTTTCCAGTGACGTGCACAAAGCCGTGACGTGACTGCTCCAGACCTGCCCTGCTGTGTAGTGATGATATGGTAAGAACATGTGGTTTCCCTGCCTGAGCTTCCTCCATCTGTTTCGAGGGAAGAATGGTATAAGACCCAAAGGGCTACTTTGTGGGATCAGGCTTTCTCACTTGAAGAAATAAGAGACGTTGCTGGTGGGCACTTTCTCCAAGGAGATTTGTTTGTGAGAAAGTGGGTGCCTTATGAGGGTGATTTTCCAGATTGTTGTGCCAAAAGACTTTCATGACGTGGTGTTGAAAACTGTGCCTTAGTTGAAACGCGATGTCTCAATATGTTAAGACATGCCATACATACTAGCTCACTGGTATAACAAGTCAGGTTATCAAGCCTGCTCCTCTTTGTCCTATACCAGTTGTTATTCAGCCGTTTGAACATTTAATCATAGATTGTGTGAGGCCTTTACCTCCGTCCAAGTCTGGTTGCGTGTACATGCTAACTGTTATGTGCTATAACTACGAGATATTCCGCTGCATATCCTTTGCGTTGCGTCTTGGTGAAATCCGGTTGTTAAGGCTTTGACTCTTTGTTAATTTCAATTTTTGGCATTCTGCATGTGATTCAAAGTGAGCAAGTAACTTCACTTCTCATGTTTAACCAGATCCTAAAACAGTGGTGAGTGAAAAATAACCATGCATCGGTGTACCAGGCACAAAGCCAGGGTGGGTTGTAATGTTTCCACATCATCCATATTAAAATCAATGTTGTGTGCCTATTGTAATGTTGTTGTGGAAAATGCAGAGTAAACGTTGCCGTGGCAGATGTTATTAGACTGTATGGTCTATAAAGACTGTATGATCGCCACCAATTCAGCTCTGGTGATCAGGTTCTAGCTGTCATGCCACTTTTCCATTCGCCATTTCAAGCGAAATTCACAGGCCTGTACATTGTAGAGGCAAATTTCGGAACATAACTATTTGATTACTACTCCAAACCTTCCGTCTACACCAGAATCTTCTCACTTGTGTCATGTTAATTTGCTAAAGCCATATTATGCTTGTGACACTGATGCACTTGACTCCACGGCTCAGAAAGAAAATGTTAGTTCTACACTCATAGCAGGTTCTGTGTGTTCCGGTCCTGATGTTGTTCCTGATGTGACGTTGGATGTTAAGGTGGATGTTACAGAGGCCTAGAAACTCAGAGTCTGGATGTTACTCCTTCTTCCTATCTTTTTCAGGTACCTGGTTGCGGAGGTGGGGTGTGGAGACAGAGTGGGTAATATGGAAGTTTTGTTTTCATTTCTTTATCATAACTTTCTGTGATGCCGTTGGGACTCTGACTTAAGTGCGGGGAAGGGGATGTGACAACCCCTGCTGTAATTATTCAGCAGTGTCTTTGTATTTCATAGGATGTTGATTAGTGCCTCTTGGTAACACCTAGGACCGGGATTCCCAGCCTATAAAAGCTAGTTCCCGTTATTCATGGTCCATCTCTCGGTCTGCTCACTCTGCTTCTTACACACTATCTTATCCCTTATGCAAACTATGCGCTACTGATTCCACTGATAGTCACACTCCACGCCTTGTTAGTGCACAGTTGTGCATTTGTTTTTGTTAAAAAACTGCCTTATGGTTAAACCGTTAAAATGGTGTGTCTCCCACATTTGTCATGGCCCAAGAACCAGGTTGTGACACCAGCCACACTTAATCTGATTTGCATTAAGTTAATCTAAATAAGACCTGATGCTTGGTTGGTTATGTATGGAGGGCAAATTAGTATTTTTGCTAAGGTGGTGATAGATGACAATATTGCTCAGAACACAATATATAAAATGTGAGGCATCATATGCTTCAATATACAGTACATTTGTAAGTAAGTAAGTAAGTAAAGTTTATTTAGTATAGTACCTTTCACAGAGCAAGATCACAAAGTGCTTCACAAAACTACAAAGTACAGCAATAGAAACAGTAAAAAGAAACTGGCAATAAAACATAGGCAACCAGACCTTAAAAAAAAAAAGAAAGTAAACAAAGGTAAAAAAAAGTATTGTAAACAATCTTGAACTTTTCTCACAGTTATTCCAATCTAGCCACTCTATGGACTACGAATTGTGTCATAATGTTTTGGTGCCCATAATAGGCGGTTGACGTGTATGTCACTCCTGTCACTAATACTCTCATCCCAGCAGTACTCAGGGGAGAGCAGCCTGCTTGGTTTGTGAAGCCAAAAGTCAGTAAATCCCTCACAAAATCAAAGTATGAACGGGAAGTCAGAATTTCTTTTTGTAAACACAGCTTTAAAATATTAAGTTACACAAACTGGACATCATATCCTTTATCAAAATAATGCTTCTAAGACATGATTGAAGACAATCATATAGTTTGAGATTTACCTGAGTTCAGAAAAGGTAGAAAGAAGAGTTATTCCACTGTCCCACTTTTCAAGGTAAGAAACCAATACAGCTTATTGTAAACAATCTTGATCTTGAACAGTTATTCCAATGTAGCCACTCTATGGACTACGAAGTGTGTCATAATGTTTTGGTGCCCATAATAGGCGGGTGACGTGTATGTCACTCCTGTCACCAATACTCTCATCCCAGCAGTACTCAGGGGAGAGCAGCCTGCTTGGTTTGTGAAGCCAAAAGTACTTGTTTAGATGACTCTCATCGTGCCACAGAGCCTCCACGTTGTTTAGTTTGTCCTCCATGATGCTCAGATAGCAGGCATCTGCCAAATTCTTCACATTTTCCCACGAGCCCCCAAAGAGAGCAGCATGGTAGTAGAAATCTCCGTTTTCCATGAAAGCTTTGGATTTGGGGTTTCTGTCATAGGTGAACCTCTCCTTTGGAAGTTTGTAATAGTGGGCATGGAGCAAAGCCACAGAGTCCCCCAGAGCCTCTGAGCCAAATCTCCCCTTAAACACCTGATCCACATCAAAGCAGAAGACATAATTGCAGCGGTGACGAATGTCTGATTCTATGGATTCTGATATCGTTTTCATACGCATCATAGAGATGTCCTGCCACCTGGAGTGCTTTTCTACCGGGATAACCTCCAGTCTTCGCTGAGGAGCAAGCTCGATTTTTGGCACCTTCTCTGGTAGATCCGTAAACACGTAATATGTCACTGGTAATCCCAACATAAAATGTTGTTCTGCAGAGGTAAGGAAAGTGCTGAGGTAGGCATCCAAGTACCTTAGGTAGAGACAGAGAGAAAAACAATTGCTGTTGCTCATGAGTCATCATTATGATGATGAGAAAAACAATACAAAATGTACGTAACATATAAAGTGTGCATGGAATAAGGACACTTTACAGTAAGGGGTGAACTTACTTTGATCCTTCAAAACGTGAAGCCCTAAATGTTGCTTATTCACCTCAATCTGCTCTCACATTAAAATAATACTTTTTGGGTATTTGGGGAAATTTGCTTATCTGGAGGTTTTACCAAGAGTTGTAGCAGATGAGAAAATCTACATTGCTAATGCAATTTAAAACTAATATATTCCATTAGCTTTGAGACAGCTATCATACATATGCGTTCATGTCTGCTGACCTTTTAGTCTGTTTTAACAGTGGGGTCATTTCTTAGAGTCTGAACCCAAGCTCAGTCGTCCCCCATCCCTCTAACCCTGCAGGTCTGCTGTCATGTGCGGTACGTTTGCGTGGAAAAAAGAGGGATGATGTATTGGCTGGTGGAACCAAAATTAAGGGAGAGTGAAGTAAAAAGTAAAAAACAAGCATCCCTCTTCCACTACCATCCTAGGAAAAAAATATTCATTCTCACTGTCACAAATGTTTATGGAGAAACAAACCTGCCCACAGCAAACACAGTGAGGGCCACAGATGACTGGTTTTGGATGTGCTTTTCGTCGTAAAGATTGGGGTCAAACATCCCCTCCCAGATGATAGGAGCTTTCCAAGATGTGCATGTTTGAACCCCTGGTCTGGCTCTGGAATGGAAGATGAAAACAAACATTTATGTTAAACAGCCATATGAGGAGGAGATTTACATTGTGTTCACAACCATGAGCAAGTAATGAAACATTATGTGCCAAAAGGAATTTGTAGTGCGTTTCCTTGTAGTTTCCAACATAATGATTAAATTAGCATAATATTTGTTTTATTTTGTGAATAGTTTAGTTTTATTAACATTTAATTTGATGTAACTCCAAAAAAAGTAATTTTGAGTTTAATATCACCTAATGTTGCCATTTATTGCTGAGGTAGTTTACACTGTTCAGGATACCTGTTTTGCATTCTAACAAAAATCAAACAAATGTTTATGCTGAAATTAAGACTGTGCAGAGAAGTTAATGAATTTAGTTAACTGAAGTTAACAGTATTTTGTGTATCATTGTTATGTTATACCCAGTGTACGAAATACGGGGGGGGGGGGGGGTGTCAGGGGGTCTCGGACCACCTAATTAACAACTAGGACCTCCTGAAGATGGCAAAATCAAATTTTGAGGGGGTCTTAAAATTAAGCTAATAATTTACTAATCATCTGTATTATAAAATGTATTTTCATGTTTAAATTCTGAAAGCAACACAGAAAATGCGACTGATGACAGTGAACAGGCAGCTGATGTAGCCAGCAGCTGCTGACGTGGTTACCGGTGCCGGTTGTAATGGTGTGGCACAGTAATACATTCTGACTCCGCTGCTCTGCTCCTCTTCTCCATATTTGAAAAAACAGACTTATGTGTGTTATTATTTATCCAACGGAAGACGTTTTTAAACAGTCCTTAAATCTGGAAACAAAGTAATATAACATGGGTTTGGAGATTTGCTGCTATTCATGATGTCGCTGTATAAACTGTGAATCAGAACAGCTCACCGGTGTCAGAAAAGCACACAAGGTCAGTTAACAGTTAAATCCTGGTGAATTGATGACGGTATCCACACTGTACCGCCAGCTGTGCGTAATATTACGCATAGTTTTGGAGAGGTGTGAGTGTGTGTCTGTGACACTGAGTTTGTCTGAGCAGGAAACACAAGTGAAAATTATTTACTAAAGACATGGACCTTCTGCCTGTTTTTAAAAATGTATCTATTTATTTTTTAACATTTATTTAGTTCCTCTCTGTGCGCCCCCACCTTTTTTGCCTGTAATTGAAGTCACATGATCTACCTGTGCCACCAGGCACCTCATCACTGCTGCTGTGTGGGTTTAAAATACAACCCTGTCTCCTCAAATTATGTTTATATACAACTAACCAACATAGTGCAAGTTGCAAAAGTTGCTGATACTGAACATATCAATAAAATGTTCATTTGTTTTTCACCATAATATTCTGACTGTTACTGTTGCTTCTGTAGCTTTTCTTCGTAGCCACTCACTGGCTTAGTTGTTTTGTAAATGCTACTTCCTCCTCTCCTCGTGCTTTGCATTTATGAAGATAAAATTCCGACTACATACAGAGGCTTCTACACTGATGTGTCATTTTCAATTATTTGTTAGTGAAATTTGTCTGGGGTGATGGGAAAATGCATGCATCTGTCAGACTGAATCTGACCATGTTCCTGTTGTTTTAGAACCTTTACATTATTGTTCATTTCTTATTAAAAACCCCTCTAAAGTAAAGCCTTCCTGTTATCTGTGTTTTCCCCTTATCGTAACCACACTGACAATTCAGAGCAACCTAACAGACAGAAACATTTGTGTCTGGTTTCTCTTGGATCAGTGTTCTTCTCGAACTTCGTCAGAGTTTCACTGGCATTCACATCAAACAGACCCCTCAGGTATAAATGGCTTGGGCTCATATTTCCAAAGCTACATTACAGTCCAAACAGATTTGACTTTTATTTTGCTTAATCTTTCAAACACAGTCGAGTGCAACATTTGCAGCAGAAAAAAGTGAAACTAAATATATACAGTACCTCTCCCTGTTTTCTCTAAATGGCGCCAGGATCTATTTACCTTTTTCTTTTGTGCAGTCTTGCTGCTTTTAGTATCATGTAACTCATTCTTCTTTCTAATATACAGTACAGTACATTACATTACATTACAATAAACAAAAAGGGAAATATCAGACTTGGTGTGAGTAGGCCTTAGTTGTTACTGAAATGATACAATACGAGCACAGGGTGAGGACACTCAGTGAGCATACTCAATCTCTGGTGGCTCCAAAATTGAATAAACCATCCACTGTCTCTGTGGACCCATTTAGTTCCATTGCCTCATGTCGGGGAGAAAGATTACGTTTTTATCATTGTGATCAGTGTGTCACTTGACTGAGCTGTGAGGTTACCACTTTGCCCGGTTGTACCACCACCAAAAATATGTCATTGTTTTTTGAGACAAAGGCAGGTTATGCAACCCTTTCACATACAGGCCAGCATTAAGTGACCAGTCAGTGCTGCTTGTCAGTATGAATGTGGATAAACGTGATGATAACAGCGTGGTTGTATGTTTACTTGCAGCCAGTTTGTGACATTAAACATCGCAGCAACAAGTTTACACTGGTAATGGTTTGTTTGAATTGGCAAAATGGTCCGTAGCAGGTGGTGAACTGATGTGTGTGTGTGTGTGTGTGTGTGCGCCTGAACAGGCCCAATGATTTAGAATGCCTGAACAATAATCATTGTGTCATCTAGTGTTCTTTTAGGTCAATATCGTTAAAAGTCTCAAACGAAGGCGGAAATGGAAGCAAATGAAATGTAAAGCTGTCATGGTTCTGTCTTCTCAAATGGTGATCAGCATCTCATAAATACAAAATACAGATCTTATAATTATCAAATATGGATGTTATAATTATGATTTTATTTTTTGTCATTTTGAGATTGTTTTCTTGTAATTATGAAGTAGTTTTCTCTTAATTATGGTTAAAATGTGATAGTTAAAATGATAACAAATGGAAGTCATAATTACAAGGTAATGTCTTCTTTTTTTGTTTTGGTGAATACAATGTGCTTATGTATTAATCATCACCACTTTTCATTCTGATTATGGAAATGATCCAAGTGATGCATGCGTTTTGTTATCATTCTATTAAGTTTACTGTGCGTTTATTACTTATTTTCCATTAAGCTTCTCTGTAAAAGCACTTTGGTCAGTGTTTTTAAATATACCCTTTAAATAAATTGACTTCACTTTTGAGCCTATGAAGCCTGAACCAAAGGGTCAGATCTCTTACCTAAAGTTAAGCGTGTGGTCTAAATTGATGTTCTGTCTTAGCAGTCGTTCACTGGCCACCAGCAGGTCGTCCATGGAGATTAGGCTAATTAAATGTCTGAGATTGAAAAATGACCATCATGACAGAGGAATAAAATCATTTTAAAGTTATTCTTGCAAGTGAATCAAATTGACTCCTATGTGCTCCTATAGGTCTTTGGTACTCACCTTAAATATAAGAAAGTGAAGCCGACAACAAGCAACACAAGACAGTAGGCTATTCCAGTGCCCTTTGCCTTGTGAATGTGCCCACTGGAACAACGCAAAAGCAGACAGACAAAATAGAGAATGCTTCAGTTCAGTTCAGTTATGATGTTATGCTGAGCATGCAGACATATGGGTAAGCTGTATGGGGGAGAAAGGCTAAATTGGCTGTTGACTGAGGAACATGGTGAAAGTGATCTGGTCTTTGATGTAGTTAAATGTACTGAAACTGAAATACCTGAATTACACGTTCTTTGATAATGAGAACGGGCTGGAATTGCCTGAAAACTCTCATTTTAATGTACAAACCTTCCATGTTTTGGAGGAGGGCTATTATACTGTTTTAATTATCTCCTCATCCAATTTACCAATTAAAAAAAGAGGAAAAACAAAACAAAAATCCACTTATCCCTAGTATCATACAGATACATACAGAGCATTTAAAACTTAAATTAGAAAAACTCAGCATGCCCAGAAACAATGTCTGCAGTCACTCTGGGTAATGACTGACCTCATAATTGTACCTCTGGCCACAGAATATTTTTTTCAGTTGTTTTGCCTAGATTTACATTTACCAGTATTCAATATTTGTTTATTAAGTGGTAAGAATTACACCACCAGATTTTTTAAAAAAAAGGACTCTCTTTGCAAAAATCACTGAGCTACTTTTTCATCGACATGGCTACTGAAAATATTTGGGAAGCCCGTGGAAGATGAGCGACAGGATACCTCATAGCTGTGAAAAACTGCCCCCTCATTTTTTCAGTTAACAAATTCTTGCAGGAGGTGAAGGTATCCGCTGTCTGGTGGATAAAGACCTTAAAGAAAATAACATTCAGTTTACACACAGCAATGAAACCAGTTATACAGTACAGCCAACCAGTTTTCTTTACCCATTGTCCTCACTGACAGGTATGGGGGGCTTGCGTGACTGTAATTACATACTACTACATACATATGACTAAACACGTCTGTTCTCTTTTCTCCGCCCGCCGCGTGCGAATCTGGCACGAAAACACATTATAAATTATATAAATTATGTACGATATAAATGATCTGATACCGACAAATGATAGAATATGCATCCTGCTTGCCAACCCATTTGATTTCCCCGCCCCTCTGTGTTTTTCATTTTTTAATTAGTACTTATTCCACATATTTGTCAGTCATATTTGTCACACACAAGCAGCGAGCGAGAAAGACAGCTAGAGTTAGAGAGAGAAAGAGAGAGAAAAAAGTTGATCGTAGAAGTGGAGAAGCACCGGGAGTAGCACGATACGCAGCACATAACAACAGCAAGATCAGCCCTAGGTGAGAGCAGAGCAGCAGGATCGCTCCGCGTAATGTGACACGTAGTGAGATTGTAGGCAGAATTCTGAAACCTAATAACATGGACAGTAAATACACTGCACTAATTCCATGTATAACTATTCTGATAATTATTTAATCATATCAACTATTAATACATCTTATTATATTATAATGATTTAAATAATAATTACATGTGCACACATAACATTAATAAACACCAAACAACATTAATAATGCTAATAAATTGAATGGTATTGTAAAATTCTATTTAATTTAGTTTTCTATGGCACCTGCGTACGTTTGCAGTAGTAGAAAAGAGACAGCAGCTTATTTTGTAATAACCAAAGTCTCACAGTTCAAGTCAACTGTCCACCTTCTATAATGATTAGGCAGTGGAGTAAACTCTTTTAAAACACTTTTTAAAAAGTGCATTTATTGAGTAAAACACATGACCAGCAAATTCTCTCGTTCTCAGTTAAGTTAAAACTTTTATAAATTTTGTAAAACAACAAAATCATTGGGAAATAAAAGATGTGACATTTACGACAATGAAGTAAAACATGTTGTTACAGGGACAGAATTATTGTAGTGTCATCCTTTTTACAATGAAAGTATTTGAGGTTATAGATAAACTGAAACTTATTCTGAACAGTCAAAGTAAGAGACATTACTGATGACTTACCAGGTTGTTCTCACGGGTATAGATCCACAACAGGCCAAGAACAATAACAGGATTAATGCTCCTCAGGAAACTTAGTTTGGATATTCCTCTGGTGTAATGTTCCAAATGGCCTAATAGATTCCACTAAGGGAGGGGACAAACAGAGACCAACGCCTCTGTAAAGGTTCAGTTTAAATGGGCAGTCTTTATTGTCCTCTGTTAAGAACTATGCAGGTACCATGCAGGTACTACCGTGCAGATACTTAACCAGCGATTCACCTCTTAAAACTGTGTGACTTACGGTCCTCCATGTCACAATGGGCAGTACATTTTGCTGAGAGGAGGGGAAGGTTATTGACAAGCATCCCGGAACAGGTTCATCTTAACAAATATCCCAGAACAGGTTCATCTTAACAAATATCCCAGAACAGGTTCATCTTAACAAATATCCCAGAACAGGTTCATCTTGCATTCTTGTTTACCATGGGTCTTTCTTTTTTTCTTTTCACAGGAGCCCACTCAGCTCATGTGAATGTATTTATATGTATTCATTATGTGCCCTATTATTTCAGGTCAAATTTCAGTTTGTTAAACACTTTGGTTTATGACTAAATACCTGCAAAAAATAATGGCATTCCCATCAGCCACCACTGTACTTTGTGTTTGGTGCTAATTAGCACATGTTAGCATGCAAATACTCTAAACTAAGATG
The DNA here is from genome assembly GCA_005408345.1 of Macquaria australasica. NCBI lineage: Eukaryota > Metazoa > Chordata > Actinopteri > Centrarchiformes > Percichthyidae > Macquaria > Macquaria australasica. Next base: position 6,571 of record SEMN01001978.1, on the reverse strand, counting down.
ATGAACATTGTAAACACTACACCTGCAAAACCCAAGCATTGATTTTATTGATGTGGAATTTCAAATTGTTTAGCAAGCCTCTGATCAAGACAATAATGAGTTTTTTCACTTTTTGGATGATTTTGTGAAAATGTTGCAAAAACTATAAGAAAATGACTTGTTATCGGAACTTTTTTCTGACCTTGAAAAATTGGAATTTTATTACATCAAATCCTCAACACTTTATTCATGTTTACATATTGCACTTTGCTTTAACATCATGATTTTTGATGTGGTGGATGCCATCTTCGTTTGGGTCCCCTTATGTATGAAACTTGAAGGAAGCAGTTTTTTTAGGGCCCGAGCACTGACCAGTGCGTAGGACCCTATTGTATTTCTAAGGATTCTTATTATTATTATTTATATAAATGAATTGCCTTTTTGAGGGCCTTAACATGCCCGAAAACTCATGAAATTTTGCACATGCGTCAGAAGTGGTGAAAATTTACATATTTTATAGGTCTCCCACATGGGGGGGGCAAAATGGCTCAGTAGCGCCCCCTATAAGTGGAAAATAAATTGGCCCCCGCGCCATGTTTCACCTACATGCACCAAAATTTGTGTACATGTATATCATGCACTCACACACAAAAAACTCCATAGGACCCCCCCCCTTAACCAAACAGGAAGTGAGTTATTAATAATAGAATCTCCAATTTTTAATGATTGGAAGCCTTTTGGACCCTCCATACTTTTGCGAACTAGTCCTACAGATTTTATCACATCGCCTTCAAACTTGGACCATGGCTTCTCAAGAAGATGGCCATCAAACGATACTCGTGGATTTTGTTTTTTTTACACGGTCTGCCCGTGAGGTGGCGTGGAAGTTAGGTGTTTCGCAGCCAAACAGGAAGTGCCTTATAACTTCACTGTACATTGTCCTAGAGGCACCAAAGTTACCACGTGTCATGACCCCCCCGCCCTGAACACGTCTATATGGTCATTTTCAGCCACACCCACAGCGCCACCTAGTGACGGCAGGAAATGTCATGTTTTACAGTCTGACGTGCATCTCAGAGTGGGTTGAGCAGAACAACCTCAAAATTGGCCAGGAAGGCCTAAAGAAGTTGATGATGCTGTACAATCAATAATATTGACTTTTCGCCAGAGGGCGTGGTCACGGCGGCGCGGCGAATTTCGATGTTCCATCATGAACAATCAAACTGTTGTAACTCGGCTGAAATTGATCAGATATTTTCCAAATTCCTCACGTTTGATGACATTCCCGCCCTGAACACACGTAGGGGTCAATATCGCATCTCACTCATAGCGCCACCTGTTGACAACAGGATGTATCACGCCCACTACTTTCAATCAGTACTCCTAGCAGGTTAATCACATCCACATCAAACTTGGTGAGGATACACTTAAGACCTTCATGATGCTTCACTGTGAAGATTGTGACTTTTCATCAAACGGCGTTTCCATGACAACGCCTTCTTCGCCATAAACAGGAAGTGGCTTATAACTGGACTGTACATTGTCCAAAACGCCCCAAACTTGCCATGTTTCATGACCCCCCCGCCCTGAAGGTGTCTATATGTACATTTTCACATGGGGGGGGCAAATGGCTCAGTAGCGCCCCCTAGAAGTGGGAAATAAATTGGCCCCCGCGCCAGGTTTCACCTACATGCACCAAAATTGGTATACATGTATATCATGCCCTCACACACAAAAAACTCCATAGGACCCCCCCCCCCTTAACCAAACAGGAAGTCAGATATTATCTATTTTTTTCATGATTTTATGGTTTTGGACCCTCTATACTTTGTCGAACTTGTCCTACAGCTTTTATCAGATCGCCTTCAAACTTGGACCAGGCCTTCCTAACAAGATGGCCGTCAAACGATACTCGTGGATTTTTTCTTCGTTACACGGTGTGCCCGTGAGGTGGCGTGAACGCCGCCAAACAGGAAGTGCTGTATAACTGGACTGTACTTTGTCCTACAGGCCCCAAACTTACCACATGTCATGACCCCCCCCGCCCTGAAGGTGTCTATATGAATTTTTATGCCACAGTCACAGCGCCACCTAGTGATGGCAGGAAATGACACGTTTTACAGTCTGACATGCAGCAACTTCTCTCTGCTCTCCTCTACCTGTCTGTCTGTTGTAGCTGACATCTTGTCTACACACACGCACACACAATCACGCTGTGCTACGTTTTCCTTCGCCGCCAGACAGGAAGTGGTTTATAACTCCACTGTACATTGTCCTACAGGCCCCAAACTTCCCATGTTTCATCACCCTCCCGCCCTGAAGCGCATTTATGTGTAAATGTCCGGCCACGGTCGTAGCGCCACCTAGTGACGGCATGAAATGACGCGTTTCGTGGTCTGACGGGTCGTGAAGCGGCAGACGCTGCCCTCCCCGACGCGCGCAGGTGTGCGAGGGCCCGTTCATCGCTGCTTGCAGCTTTAATTTTTTTTGTTTTTTTATCTGTGAAGCACAAATGAACATCACACTTGATGCATCATACCTGTAAACTAGAAACTAGAAACTCGCCGTTTTGAATCAAAATATGATAAAGCAGGGTTTGCAAAATGCAGCCTCTGCACAAAAGAAATCATTTACAGCAACAAGGGTTCTCATGCCCTCTTGGCAGATGTTGTCTTTTCCCTTTATTTTCTTCTCAGAGTGCACCAGAATGCTTCGTTTACATGTTAAAATCACAAAAAAATTGTTCTGGGGGAGGATGCCCCCAGACCCCCCTACAGAGGTTCACCAGTCTACCTCAGCATTATATTTTACATTATATTTTATTTTACTCTTATGTGGGGAATAAAATTAGATAGAATTAATGAACACTGGACACTAACTGTATGACAATAATTGAGTTAACAAAGATCACTGGAAGTATAATACCAAGTGTAATTGTATAACGTAGTATTAATGAGCACCTAGTATTAAAGAGCACCAGCATGTTATAAACAGATGAAGAGACATCGAGCATGATTAGCTGCAGAATAGATGCATTAGTTATCACATGCCTACATGAGCAAGAGTACGAATGACCTAAGGGAAAACCCCTATGAAAAGGTCCAATGTAAGGATAGGCGGTAATAAAACTAAAAGACTTGAGGAAAACATCAGATGACTGTTAAACTATGAATAAAACATGTGTGATGAACTAAAGGACATGAGAAAAACATCATATGACTGTTAAACTATGAATAAAGCATGTAGAAAACAGCAGATGTTTAAACCCACCCTTAGGGGAAATGGAAGATACCAAGGAGGACACTGAAAGCACATGTTTTTAAAAAATAGACTCAACATTGTGGTCAGACACCATTAACTATGGACCAAAGAGGATGAGCCCTTAGGACTTGGAAAACACCTAGCAGATGACACGATTGTTTATTGTGAACCAAGTACATCAGATGACTTGAAGTGATGACCACTGGAGAAATGACACCATTGTTTCTCAAACACAGGAGAATGGATAAAAAGAAAAATAATGGTGTCTAATCAAAGTGGCAATTCAAGGCCAGGAGGAGGTACTAAAGTTGTAAAACCACAGAAGGGGGGGTTCCAGAAAGAGTATAAAAGGCAGGAGCTGTGCATTGAGAGATCAGTGCTTCCATGGAAGGACTCATGTTTGCTGTACTGCTTGCTTTGCTTGAACAGTAAACTTTGCTCACATCTGAACTCTTTTTGACTCAGTGTTTTATTGGTGACTGTTATTCTCTACAGTGTGGTGAAGATCCTGAAGACATCCGGCCCAGCTTCTTGATTTTTCCTCCACACTTATATATATTATATTTTAATTCCTATATTTATATAACTATATAACTTTTGCTTCTCTCAATTTATTCATTTACTTTGTGATTTTCTTTTGTACACTTAGTATGAGCTTTGTTGAAGGAGCCTGAGAACAAGAATTTCGTTGCCAACGACTGCTTCACTGTAATTGTTGGTCATATGACAAAGATCTTGAATAATCTTAAATATTTTTTATGTGTTATTGTCATGTACATGCACAGAGATGATGAGCAGCCGGGAACATCTACAACCTTAACAACAAGCACACGGAGGCCTACACGGAGGGGGCGTGGGAGGGGGAATCTCCACAAGCCCAGTCAGCACAGCCACAGCACAGCTCTGAGCCCTGGAAAACAGAAAATGATCCTGATTCTGCCCCACAAACCAGTAGGTTCATGCCCTGCCGAACACCAGGAGCCCAGGTTAACACACATTTCACGCACTCACCAATGGACCTTTTCCAGTTGTAGTTCTCCACGGATACAATGTGGACACTCTGCAAAAACACCAACAAGCAGGCAGCAAAAAATCTGACGTTGAAGTTGAGGAACTCTACAAATTCATTTACACAGCATTGGTGTAGCCCTCTGTGTCATTTTTGACAGAAACTGTTTTGAGGAGTGGTACAGATAAAAAAAAAAAATAATAAAAAAAAAGACAAAAACTCCTATGGCCACACCTGCTTTTTGTTGTAAGTAGTTGTATATAGTTTGATTTTATCTCACTTTGACTTTTATGTTATATTTGTACTATTTGGGAACCCCTCACACTCTGGGAATGCAAGGCCTGTAATGTAGCTTTCTGTCTAATTGTGTACATAAACTGTTTTGAAAAGTGGCATAGCTAAAAAGAAAAAAAACGCCTATGGCTACACCTGCTTTTTGTTGTAAATAGTTGTATATAGTTTGATTTTATCTCAATTTTACCTTTTATATGTTATATTTACAACCTGTGTTTACGTTTGCAACCTTTAAAATGCTTGGTTGAGCATGTTTGTGTTGTTTATAGTAAAAATAACATCATTTTCCAAATCCGATTTTATGTGTTCTGTGTGTTTTTTGGGTCCAATATGTTGATACAGTATGTCAAAATGAAAAAATACTTAACAGGTCATATATGATGATGTGCTGAAAAAAAAAGATACCAAACATTGGCATGGTAAACATTTTTTTTAATGTTTTTATATATATATATATATATATATATATATATATAATAAAGGCAAAATCAAACGTATTCAAAAATGGCCAAAATATCCCACGACTTCTAAGAGAATTGTTAGGTCTCGTCAAATGTGTTAAGGGTCATGTCTGTCATGTTTCTGTCTCCTGTCTGGCTTGTCTGTTTTATTTTGAAAAGTCTAACCTTTCCTTTCGTTTCAGGTTCCTTTACCTTCTGCCTTGTGTGTTTCCCGCCAGTGTGATTGTCTGCTCCATCCTAATTGTCTCCACCTGTTCCCCATTTCCTTTTGTGTATTTAGTCTCGGCGTCTCCCCTGTATTGTTGCTAGTTCGTTGCCAATCCCTGTATTGTGTCGAAAAGCTCTAGAAAAACCTTGTCAAGTGATCTCATTATTATATTAAATTCCGCAAACTGTCTGTCTGCCTCCTGCGTCCTGCATTTGGGTCCTCTGCCTAGTCTGAATCGTTGTCAAGAATGAGAGTGAGAGTAGGAGGAAAGAGAATATACAGTAGTACAAAGCAAGTTCCACAGAGATGTAAAGTACTAGTAATGGAAATGGTAATGATATTAATATTAATAAAAAAAAACAATAGTAATAATAATAATAATAATAATAGTAAGACCAATAACAGTAATTGCAGCAGCGGGTGTTGAGCAGGAACATGGGGGCAGCAGGTGACCTTCCCAACAATGAGAAGTCTCCCAGCAGTCTAGGCCTATAGTAGCATAACTAGCGGATGATTCAAAGCTCATAACAAAGGGTTGGTTGAGGGCTCATTATGCACATGTTCTTTTTGTTAGTCTCTCAATCTCTCCAAATCTTGGTTCTTCCGGCACGAGCTCGACACACTGTGATTGCAGTCAGTTGTAAAACCAACCTGTACAGTTTGCCCACACTGATAAGAAAACAATCCAGCCGACACGTAGACAGCACAACGAACTATGCTTCCTGGTGCTATCAAGATAAGATAATTCCTTTTATTTCGGAATTTGGTTGTTGCAGCAGCACAATAACAGCAATAAATACAGATAAATGAATGAATGAATAACAGAGGTATATAAAAACTAGAATAAAAAAGAATAAAAATTGAAACTATACAAGCATGCCCAACTGCATTTCAAAGTTCAAAAAAGCAAGAAAGTACAGTGCAGAGGACTGTGAGATCACTTGGAAGGTCTTCACCAAGCTCCCTGATCAAGTTTTTTCAATTACTGGTGATTAAGATTGTGTGAGTGCGGATAAAATTCCATGACGTGGTGATGAGGTCTAAATTCAGATGTCTCAATGGATGATGCTATGAAAAGTCCAAAAGTCTGTAAAGTTCTTGTCAGTTTTACACAGCCCTAACAGGCCTGAATCACTAAATCAGCCATAAATGGTGCGCCATTCGTGGTGCTTACTTTGAGCATTGTGCTTGCTTTTACCTTTTGCAAAGTATTGACATGTGATGGGTCCTTTATGAGGTGTGCAGTTTTGTTCCATTAATTCAAGACATTGACTCTTATATTAGTGTCTTATATACACTCAGGAGGTGATCCTAGGAGAGAGAGAGAGAGAGAGAGAGAGAGAGAGAGAGAGAGAGAGA
>SEMN01001977.1:0-18490 GCA_005408345.1 Macquaria australasica | reverse complement strand
TCTCAGCATTTTCCATTCAAATCGGGGGGGGGGGGGCTGATTGGAATGAATATGGATTTTACAAAACAATTCCTCAATATCTTAAAATAGTTCATAAAGGATAGGTTCAGATTTTTGTTAGTCTATCTTAATACAATACTCACATACCATATGTACTTAAGAGTTATTGGTCTTTGTGTTTTCCCTGACAGTTTCCTCTGCTGAGCCAGGGCACAGGGATAATAAGACAAAGAAGGAATTTTATACTAAAAGACTGTTTATCTCAGACTGATACAGCTGCATATTAGCTTTGGTTGAACTTTAGAATTCATTTTTGCACAGAACAAAACTGTGGGTTTTGTCCCCCATCTCTTACACTGTAGTTGAGCTAGGATGCAATCCCTTCGCAGACAGTATGGAGAGAAGGAATGATTCTATGACATGTGAGTATCCAAACCCAATCCAATCCATTAACCTGACTTGAGGTGGAAGGTTTTGTACCAGCCTGAGGTGGGAAAACAGTTGAAGACATTATGTCATAAAGCAATTCTGAAGTGCTTATATGCATCCAGAGCACTTTTTGCTTTAGATTTGGAGGAAGCATGAAATATGGCAACACTACTGCAAGACAGAATATTCACATTTGACTGCAACACCCTGGATTACTGAATGGACTACCATGGATTGTTATTTTATCAACTGTCTCCAAGGACAAGAAAGAAGTTTCGATTTCTTCAACCACATGTCAACATGGCAGTTTGAACATCTGCGACTCCATTACAACTGGGCAAGCTCAATCTGCTCAGGAACACCGTGTGATACAAGCTAAATCTCCAGAACAGCCACTGATGGATCTTGTGGGGAAATTATTTTGTCAACACTGGATGTACAACATTTTGTCATATTCAGTGCCTTGCTTGTGGCGCGGCTCTACGGATGGCAATGTCAGTCTGTTGGTTGGCTGGTCAAACACCTCTTGGTCCAGAGTCAGACTCAAATATCTTTGCAACTACTGGATGGATTGCCATGTAATTTGGTGCAGATATCCAAGGTACCCAGAGGATGAATTCTACTACTTTTACTAATGTTGTGATCCAGAGTTTTAATCTAGTGCCATCGTCAAGTTCATTTTGTTAACACTTTGATTTATGACCAAATACTTGCAAAACTAATGACATACCCATCAAGGACAGAACGTCGGATACATTAAACACCCATCCACCACCAAACCTCCATACCCTTCCTTGTCTCTACATTAATTTCTGCATCAGCACTAAATATTGGCACTGGATGTAAATTGTAACCTGTGGAATCATCCAATATGAACACAGCTCCTACAATGCATTGCAACGCATTCATCATCTTAAACTCAGAATATCTGAAGCGAATGTTGAATTGTTTTGAACAGTGAGACTGAGTCATAACCATCGAGCTAAGCATGTAGTTACCAAACAAACACATTCCCATCACTCCACACTGAATGGTTATTTAGTTGACTTTCTCAACTCAAGTGAGTCTGAAAACATTTTTGCAATACTTGAGATATTTGATGTTGTTTTCCATATCCACTTGGACTGCTGTCAAAAGTCACAGAAATTCCTCCTTGTGTCTGTGGGCATGTTGGAGTTTGACAAACTCCCGACTGAAGTTAAAGCGCAAGTCTGACCTTTCACTGATGCAACCTGATGACAGTAATGAATGCGTCTGAGTATGTAGGTGTAGTAATGTACATGTTTGTGTTTACGGCGGCCCAGCAGCTGCCCCGACTGCTCCCTGCTTCACTGTCGAAACAGGAAAAGCCTTATATAACACATTACACACAGTAAAAGATTAACATGCAGTCAGTGAGTTAATCTAGTGCACAAACACAGACACAGAAACAGGTGTGCACGCAAACATACACGCAAATCTGCACTGAGCAGCACTGAGCTGAAACACACGTGCATTTGTGTAATGGTACACACAAGGACAAACAAATCTAAGCTGAAACGAATTTATACTATGGTCAGTCTGTCATATACGAAAACATGGATACACCACACACACACAAACATCCCCGGACAGAGTTCACCCAGTCATTCCATCCTTGCGGCAGTGAAGCTGTTTTTCCATCGCTGGGCTCTTAGCGTGACTTTGTGGTCCAAACAACAGTGAAATATTACATGGGCCCAGGTTATTAAAACTGTTATTAGCACGGCCAATTGGGGCTAAACAGGACCTGACTGTCACACTAATGACAGGGTGGCTCTGGGCTGGGAAAAGGGAGGAGGTGGGCTCCTGAAACCTCTGACCATCATCAACCAAACAGCCCCAGTGGATTCCCCACCACTAACATCCATCCACCACCAACCACCCCTCATCCCTCCATGTGCTCATAACTCTGTGGATGCTCTGCTGCATGAGACAAATAAAACTGTGGTATTGACATCTAAAGCCACAGATACACACAGACATGGAGACAGATAGGAAAACAAATACACTTTTACACAAATAAATACTGACATGTCGATGCACAAATATGCATATAAAGACAAATTCTCATACAAATAAACATGTTTATAGATAAATAAACACATAGGCAGAGACTTCAAAATAACCTTTTTCTGTGCCTCAGTTCCTTTTCCAGTATGTTGTTGGCACGACTGTTTATTGGGGGGGAAAAAAGTACATTTTCTTCTTTTACCCCACAACCTCTGTATAACCAGTGGTACATTAAGTCAAGTACTGTACTTGAATACAATTTTAAGGTAGTTGTACTTTACATTTAATGCTTATATGCTTATCCTTCTACTCCACTACATTTATTTGACAGCTATACATAGCACATTATACATTGCAGACTAAGTTATAAACTACACAACTGTATATAAGAGATAAACTGTATTGATCCCATGCAGGGAAAATGTCTCAGCAGCCAAAGTTTGAGAACTGATGCATAGGATAGAAACAGAATACCATATACATTATGAGTGAAGCATGAGAAAACAAATATAAAATATATTAAATGCTATATACACCATATGTGTAGTGACACAAGGTGTGAACACAACACTGGCAAACTTGTAAGTAAACTGTTGCTTATTTACACACCCAGCAGACATGGAGCAACATTAGCATTCAGTCGAATTTAAGTCCAATGTTCACTCTTCTTTTAGCTCCGTTTTGGTCTCCAACAACTCCTGAGGGCTCACCAGCTGATCGCTATCTTTGTCTGCCTGTAGTTAGGTACAGGGAAGGATTTTTGGTATGCTGCGGCCGAAAATTACACAAATGAGAGCTGCGAGAGTGAACCAAAATAGTGAAGTTGAGGGCCAGAAAACCAAAGCAATGACGGCGATATAAAGCTGCGTAGGGGAACAGAAGAGTCGGATGATGATGATGATGACGAATTCTCTGTGGGTTCATCACTATGAGTGACACCTTTCACTTACAAGTAGTCATGTGATCCATTGTTAATATAAAAATATTGATTTTAGCAAATAGCTTTAAGTACATTTTGCTGCTAATATTTGTGTACTTTTACTAAAGTAACCTTTTGATTGCAGGACTTTTACTTGTAATTGAGTGTTTTTACATTGTGGTGCTGCTTCTTCTACTTATGAGAAGGATCTGAATACCTCCTCCACCACTGTGTATAACGGTTCACAATCACCAGTATCTCTTTTGGTTAGATTTGGCTAATCAAAACTAAACAAAATAAAGTCAAAGTTAGCACAGGGCGGTCTGGTGGGCTAGCAGTTAAGATGCATCCCATATCATTATAGACACCTCTTGTTCGTACCCCTCTCTTACTCCCCATATTTCCTGTCTGTATCTACACTGTCACTATCAAATAAAGGCAAAATGCCCAAAATGAAAAAAAGCTTTAATAAAGAATTTGTTAACACATGTGCCTCAGATCGCTGTCCTTTCCACATGATTACTATTTTACCCAAAGAGCACCCAACCCTACAATCTTAAACATCCTCTGATTTTTTCCCACTAATATCTGCTTTAAAATAATAATATGAAAGACTTCCAAAATCGACAACATGTATTTACACAAATCATTCAAAAGCCAATAAGCATATATCAAATTTCTCTTTCCTCCTACTCAGCTCTATACACCCACCGTCTCACCCACCTCTGCTTCCCCCTCTTTCTCCTTACAGATTGAGCCCTGCAATAAACCAACTGAATAGCTTCATACAGAACACACACACAGAGCACAAAACGTAGCTGTAGCCCAGCGGTGGCCGATGCTGACCAGCTACAGTGGGGTTCAGCTGGAGCCAGAGAGACCACTGTGGTTATCATCATGTCTCAGTATCCAAAACACAGTCCTGCTAATTCCCCTACCCCTCCCTCGCAGCCCCCTCAGCCTCCAGCACTGAGGCAAATCCATTCAGATATCCAAACACACAGTGGATATCAAAACTCTACACGCCCTCAAACTTTCTAGTTAGTTTTATTGCCTTGAAGCCTGAAATTCAGACAATAAATCACATGTTTTCCACTTTCACTTGGACAGCAGGAAATGGAATCAGTAAATACTTACAACTGGTGATACAAGAAGTCAAAAGGCCATAACACAACTTTATACATCACTTTTTAATCAGCTTAGTGATTCCCACCATTATTCAAGAGGCCATTATAACCAAATATTTATAAATGATTATGATTATTACAAATCACAAACTGTAAAAGTAAAAGTCAAGGTGCAAGTAAAAGTCCTGCATTCAAGATTTTACTTTGTAAACATGCAAAAGTGTCAGCATCAAGATGTAAATTCCCTTTGGGATTAATAAAGTAGTCTATCTTCTGTAGTATCAAAAGTAAAAGTACTCATCATGCAGAATGGCCCTTTAGGGAGTGTTATATTATTAAACATGTTACTGTCATGGTCCACAAAGGACTCTTGTCTGGACTCTGTGTTTTGTCTTGTTTCCTGTTTTTATTTTGAAATCCGTGGTCCTGTGTTCGTGTGTGCCCTTTACTTCCTGTCATTGTCTGTTTTCCCACCAGTTTTGATTAGGTTCACCTGTGTCTTGTGCTCACCTGTTTCTGTTTCCCTCGTTGTCTCCTTACCTATATATACTGGTCCTCTCCCTTTGTTCTTTGTCGCGTCATTGTGTTTCCTGCGTCCGGTTCCTTGTGATGTCATGTCACTAGTGAACCCCTGCGTGTCTGTTCCTGTGGTGTTTTGTGAGTTTATTTTTTGAGTTAATAAATCGTTGGACTTCTTCCGCCTCCCTGCCTACCTCTGTCTGCATTTGGGTCCTTCCCCTGTTGCCTAGATGGCCTGTCGCGGCAGAGCTGCCTCGCACGCCTTTCTTGACAGTTGGATTATTATTACAGATGCATGGCGAGAAGGTGGCATTTTAATGTCATTTACATTAATCTTAATGTAGCTGGTTTAGCTCCTTTACATACTGTTGGGTAGTTTAATCTATAATATTGTATCACATTTTATAAGCTGATCATATGTTTTGTATCAAATAAATGTTTTTTCCTCCAAAATGTAGTGGAGTAGAGCCAGAAAATGGAAATACTCCACTACACCACCACTGCATTTATCACTTTCACTTATTAGTGCCCTGAGAAACTTTGTTATGATATGGCGCTATATAAATAAAACTGAATTGAATTGAATTAGCTTCAAATATGGATGTGCTATACATGTGAAGAGTTGTATTCAAGACTTATCATGGATTATATACATGTCAAATTTAACCTTGCCCAGGAAATCCAGTTATAAAATGCATTTATTATGCTGTAATTCTGACTGAACAACAAAATGTGACTTGAAGTAACTTTAACTCAACTTTTACACCAATCAAATCATGTCAGTAACCTTTCTGATTCCATAGGGGGTCAAGGGTCAACACCTAGAATGTGAATTATTTACAAAAGCATCATAAACAGTGAATAAAATGGGCATCTTTTTACAAAATCAGTAGTTAACACTTTACAGCCTCTTTCCCTATTAAAGACAATGGGGCACAACCAAACGTGATGTGCACATGTTGCATAGAGGAGGCATTCTGATAGGATTAAATACACATACTGTATATACGTACAGTATATTGTTATAGGTGTAGTCAAATTTAAATATTTTCCTTTCCAGTCTAAAGGTAATAAAAACTAGTAAATATGAAAAGGCACTGTATGTGGATTGAAGACATCCACTGTACATGGATCCCTATTCAACCGTCCATCCATCCATTCATTTGTCCAAAAATGCAAAGAGAGGCATCGAAAGACTATTTCCAGCTCCAGCTCAACACATGGAGTGGGTTTGAATCAACAAACAAGAAGTCTGCTCTATGGAATACGAGTCCAAAAACAAAGCTCTCCCTTCAGTGAAACCCCCAACCCAGCACACACACACACACACACACACACACACACACACACACACACACACACACACATGCTCACCTCAGTCTTAAATTCCCCACATGACACAATCGCTCTCTCAAGACTGCTCACCTTCTCCACTTCCAACAGTTAATCACACACATGGGGTTGGGGGTGACGCTGGGGCAACAGTGAGTTGTGGCCCTTCGGACAGTCAGCGCTTACAGAGCTGGTGAATGTTTGTGTGCACGTATGCATGGATCTCCCCTAAGATTTACCCAAAATCCCTTGCCTCCTTTCTGTGTTTTTTTGACCTCGGTAATGGTGGCTGTCATGGCCAATCGCCTGAGCCGGCCACTGATTTACTCCAGGTGGCGCTTTGGCTATTGTCCAGCCCAAGGAGCTGCCCTGACCCTTGACTCCTGACCCCCAGGGTCTGCCCTGTGCCCTAACCAGAGGACGGGCCTGGAGTTGTTGCTGAGGGGAGAGGCGACCAGACTGAGTGGTTTGTGTGTGGAAATGGATATTCCCACAATTCCAGAGCCCCTGACCTCACAACTCACAAACAATTCTGATTTACATGCATCTTAATAGAGTTGGAGAGGTTACACTGGAGTGGGTTAGCAGTCTCATTTGATGTAATCCACACGATGTAGTTTGCTTTTGATTAGTTATTTTTTGTACAACTGACTAATACTAAACTTTCAACAATTCACCAGTTCTTGTTTCTGGGATGTTTTGGTAATGGAAGTGGGAATACACTCAGTGGCCACTTTATTAGGTACACCTGTAAAATGTAATGCAATCTAATACAACGGCTCAGCCATAAATTCTACCTTTACAAAGATAATAATGTTCAGTTTTGATTGACACTGTCAGAGAAGTATTACTTTAACTATATGTTTATTATTGAGGTTGTAGTTTGCAGTGGTGTTAAACTGGACTGCATTATATTACATACAATATACTCTATATAATGACCTCAGTTCGCGTTATAGTCGCATGTTTCATACACCCTCCAATCATGTATGTCCATGGTCCATGTAAATATTTGGCGCTCATTCAGTCTGCATACAACATCTCTGAATGTATCTTGCTCTACCTCCTCAGCCTCCTCTTGTATCATCACTTAGTTGTATGAATTTTGAGTGTTTAATATGTGTTTATGTTCATCAAATGTTGTTCAGTTTCAGTTTTATTTATATAGCGCCATATCATAACAAAGTTATCTCAGGGCACTTTTTCGAATAGAGCAGGTCTAGACCGACTCTTTATATTTACAGAGACCCAACAGTTCCCACCATGAGCAAGCACTATGCGACAGTGGCAAGGAAAAACTCCCTTTTAACAGGTAGAAACCTCGAGCAGAACCAGGCTCAAGGTGGGCTGTCATCTGCCTCGACCGGTTGGGTTGAAGGGGGAAGGGGGGAGCGGGAGAGAGAGAGCAGGAGGAAAGAGAACATACAGCAGCTCAATACAGCATAGATATGGTAATGGCATTGATGTTAACACCAACAGAAACAACACTAAGAGCAACATTATAATAGCAATACTAATAACAGCAGCAACAGCAATAGCATCAGCGGGTGCAGAGCAGGAGCACGGGGGCAGCAGGCGGTAGCAACCACAGACCCAGACCTCCACAGCTCCAGAGGCAGAAACACCTGGCAGAAAGCAACAGAAGTGGAGGGAGAGAGAGAGAGGAGAGAAAGCACACAACCACGGGAAGAAGTTGAATTAATAACAAGCATTGATGGGATATGAGGGCTTACAGATGGAGAGTGAAGAGGAGAGAAAGGAGCTCAGTGCATCATAGGAAGTCCCCCGGCAGTCTAGGCCTATAGCAGCATAATCAAGTGGGTGGCTCAGGGGTCACCTGGAGTCAGCCCTGCACATAAGCTTTATCAAAGAGGAAAGTCTAAGCCTACTCTTAAATGTGAGGAGGTTGTCCTCGCACACAAACTGGGATCTGTCCCACAGGAGGAGCTTGATAAAGCTGAAGGCCTGGCCCCATTCACTTTTAGAGACTCTGGGAACCACAAGGAACCCTGCATTCTGGGAGTGCAGTGCTCTAGTGGGGTAATAGGGTACTATGAGCTCTTTAAGATATGATGGTGCCTGACCATTTAGGGCTTTGAAGGTGAGGAGAAGGATTTTTAAATTCTATTCTGGATTTTACAGGGAGCCAGTGTAGAGAAGCTAATATTGGAGAAATATGTTCTCTTTTTCTGGTTCTTGTCAGTAAACGTGCCGCAGCATTCTGAATCAGCTGGAGAGTCTTAAGGGATTTATTGGGGCAGCCTGATAATAGAGAGTTGCAATAGTCCAGCCTAGACGTAACAAATGCATGGACTAGTTTTTCTGCATCTTTTTGAGATAGGATGTGTCTGATTTTTGCAATGTTACTTAAATGAAAAAAGGCAGTTCTTGAAGTTTGTTTTATTTGGGAGTTAAAGGACATATCCTGATCAAAGATAACTCCAAGATTCCTTACGGTTTCGCTGGAGGCCAGGGCAATGCCATCTAGAGAAACTATATCTTTAGATAATGTGTTTCGAAGGTGTTCGGGCCAAGTACAATAACTTCGGTTTTGTCTGAGTTTAACATCAGAAAATTGCAGGTCATCCAGGTTTTTATGTCCTTAAGGCATGCTTGAAGTTTAGCTAATTGATTGGTTTCATCTGGCTTGATCGATAAATATAATTGGGTATCATCTGCATAACAATGAAAATCTATGGAGTGCTTCCTAATAATATTGCCTAAAGGAAGCATATATAAGGTAAATAGAATTGGTCCAAGCATTGGGTAGGAACCTTTGTGGAACTCCAGGACTAACTTTTTGGCGCAGTATAGAGGATTCATATCATTAACGTGCAGTACAAACTGGATAACGACTTGATAAATAGGATTTTAAAACCAGCTTAGTGCAGTACCTTTAATGCCACAATAAAATGTTCTAGTCTCTGTAATAGAATGTGATGGTCAATGGTATCGAATGCAGCACTAAGATCTAGTAACAAGTACAGAGACAAGTCCTTTGTCGGATGCAATTAGAAGGTCATTTGTAACTTTCACCAGTGCTGTCTCAGTGCTATGATGCACTCTAAATCCTGACTGAAAATCCTCAAACAGGTTGTTGTTGTGTAGAAAGTCACACAACTGATTGGCGACTGCTTTCTCAAGGATCTTAGAGAGAAAAGGAGGGTTAGATATAGGTCTATAATTTGACAAAATCCCTGGATCAAGAGTGGGCTTTTAAGAAGAGGCTTAATTACAGCTACTTTAAAGGACTGTGGCACATAGCCTTTAAATAAGGACAGATTGATCATATCTAGTACATAAGTGCTAACTAAGGGTAAAATTTCTTTAAGCAGCCTAGTTGGGATGGGGTCTAAAAGACACGTTGATGGCTTAGATGAGGAAATCATGGAAGTTAGTTGATTACGGTTGATGGGAGAAAAGCAGTCTAAATGTACAGGTTTTACAGTTGTTTCTAAGGTTCCTGTGTTTGAAGATAAGTCAGTACCAACTGAGGGCAGGAGGTGCTGAATTTTTTCTCTAATAGTTGAATTTTATCTTTAAAGAAGCTCATGAAGTCATTACTACTTCTCACTGAGGTCTATAGGAATACATGGCTTCAACAGAGTTGTGACTCTCTGTCAGCCTGGCTACAGTGCTGAACAGAAAACCCTGGGCTGTTCTTATTTTCCTCTATTAATGATGAGTGTTGCTCTGGCATTACGGAGGGCCTTCATAAATTTTAAGGTTAAGACTATCTTGCCAGGCTAAACGCGATTCTTCCAGATTGGTGTGGAACGCCACCTTTCATAAGTTTTCGCGATGTTTGTTTTAATTTGCGGGTTTGTGGGTTATACCATGGAGCTAACCTCCTCTGTTTTATTATCTTCTTTTTTAGAGGGGCGATAGAGTCGAGTGTTATTCGTAGTGAGCCTGCAGCACTATCAACAAGATGATCAATTTGGGAGGGACTAAAGTTAGCATAGGAGCCATCTGTTACATTGAGACATGGAACTGAATTTAATGCCGATTGAATCACTTCCTTAAATTTAGCTACAGCACTATCAGACAGACATCTAGTGTAGGAATGTTTGCCTGATGGCGTGTAGTCCAGTAATAGGAATTCAAAAGTTAATAGAAAATGGTCTGATAAAAAAGAATTCTGTGGAAAGACTATTAGATGTTCAATTTCAATCCTATAAACAAGAACAAGGTCGAGGGTGTGGTTAAAACAGTGAGTGGGTTTATGTACACTCTGACAGAAGCCAATCGAATCTAATAATGAGATAAACGCAGCACTAAGGCTATCATTTTCTACATCCACATGAATATTAAAATCACCTACAATAATTATTTATCTGTTTTAAGGACTAAACCTGATAAGAACTCTGAGAATTCAGATAAAAATTCAGAGTACGGTCCAGGAGCTCGGTACACTATAACAAATAGAATTGGCTGTACTGTTTTCCAGGTTGGGTGTGAAAGGCTAAGAACAAGGCTTTCGAACGAGTTATAATTTAGTTTAGGTTTAGGTTTGATTAATAGGCTTGAGTCGAAGATGGCTGCAACTCCACCTCCTCGGCCTGTGCCTCGAGGAATGTGAGTGTTAATGTGACTGGGGGGAGTGGATTCATTTAGGCTAACATATTCATCGTGACACAGCCAGGTTTCAGTAAGACAAAATAAATCAATATTATGATCTGATATTAGATCGTTTACTAGAACAGCTTTAGATGAGAGAGATCTGATGTTTAAGAGTCCACATTTAATTCTCCTATTTTGTTGTACTGTTGCAGTGGAGGTTTTACTTTTTATTAGGTTTTTATGTGTAACTCTTCTTCTGTTTACTTTTGATTTAAATAATTCAAGTGGTCTGGGGGCAGACAACCTCTCTGTGGAGTTTAGGGTGGGTAACTGCTCTAATGGAAGCGCAGAGAAGCGTGTAGGACTGCAACTCTGCCTCCTGGTCTGGACCACAGACTGTATTAAGTCTATGGTCTGAACTCTGAGCTGTCATGGCTTTGGGCCACTAATAAATTCGGCCAGATTTCTAGATATGAGAGCAGCTCCATCCAAAGTGGGATGAATGCCATCTCTCCTAATCAGACCAGGTCTTCTCCAGAAAGTCCGCCAATTATCAACAAAGCCCACATCATTACCTGGACACCACCTCGACACCAGCGGTTGAATGATGACATGCGGCTATACATGTCATCGCTAGTAAGATTAGGCAGGGGCCCAGAGAAAACTACCGGAGTCCGACATTGTCTTTGCATATGTACACACCGACTCAACATTAATTTTCGTGACCTCCGATTGGCGCAATCGGCTGTCATTACCGCCGACGTGAATAACAATCTTAGCGTATTTACGTTTATCCTTAGCCAGCAGTTTTAAATAGGATTGAACGTCGCCCGCTCTGGCCCCTGGGATGCATTTGACTATGGCCGCTGGTGTCGCCAATTTCACGTTTCGCAAAATGGAGCTGCCAATAATCAGAGTTGGTTTCTCAGCGGGTGTGTCGCTGAGTGGAGAGAACCTGTTAGAAACGTGAACGGGTCGGTGGTGAACCGTGGGCTTTGGTTCAGGGCTATGCTTCTTTCGGACAGTCACCCAGCCTCCCTGGCTTCCCGGCTGCTCGGGACTTGCCGGGAGACGGCTAGCAGAAGCTGCCTCTGGTCGGCTCGCACCGGCTGGGGGCTGGCTAGCTACGGCTGACTGACTCTCCATGGTGCGGAGCCGCGACTCTAACTCACTGAGCCTCGCCTCCAAGGCGGTGAATAAACTACATTTGTTACACGTAACATTATCGCTAAAGGAGGCAGAGGAGTAACTAAACATCTGACACACCGAGCAAGAGAGAGCAGGAGAGGGAGAAGGAGAGAGAGACGCCATCGCTAACTGAGCTAAAGTAGCAACTAACTAGCGTGTAAACAACTGTGGGATTAGCGGAAAGTCGCTAACAGGAGACAGATATGAGTGCTTAAACAGAGCTAGTGTATTCTTAAATGTATAGCGGGTAATTAACCGCTATAGTAAAGAAAATATCAAAATTAACTGGGTTTAGCTGGAGCAGCGAACTTTGCAACCACTAACACAGAAACACCGGTAACCGGAAATGAGACAATACGTTCACCTGAGCACGTCAGCACGTCCAAGATCAGTAGTGGGTCTCTGTCTTAGTTGCCGCATATGTACACACCGACTCAACATTAATTTTCGTGACCTCCGATTGGCGCAATTGGGTTTCATTACCGCCGACGTGAATAACAATCTTAGCATATTTACGTTTATCCTTAGCCAGCAGTTTTAAATAGGATTGAACGTCGCCTGCTCTGGCCCCTGGGATGCATTTGATTATGGTCGCTGGTGTCGCTAATTTCACGTTTCACAAAATGGAGCTGCCAATAATCAGAGTTGGTTTCTCAGCGGATGTGTCGCTGAGTGGAGAGAACCTGTTAGAAACATGAACGGGTCGGTGGTGAACCGGGGGCTTTGGTTTAGGGCTATGCTTCTTTCGGACAGTCACCCAGCCTCCCTGGCTTCCCGGCTGCTCGGGAGTTGCCGGGAGACGGCTAGCAGAAGCTACCTCTGGTCGGCTCGCACCAGCTAGGGGCTGGCTAGCTACGGCTGACTGACTCTCCATGGTGCGGAGCCGCGATTCTAACTCACTGAGCCTCGCCTCCAACACAGTGAATAAACTACATTTGTTACACGTACCATTGTCGCTAAAGGAGGCAGAGGAGTAACTAAACATCTGACACACCGAGCAAGAGAGAGCAGGAGAGGGAGACGGCATCGCTAACTGAGCTAAAGTAGCAACTACTTAGCGTGTAAACAGCTGTGGGATAGCGGAAAGTCGCTAACAGGAGAGAGATATGAGTGCTTAAACAGAACTAGTGTATCCTTAAATGTACAGTGGGTAATTAACCGCTATAGTAAAGAAAATATCAAAATTAACTGGGTTTAGCTGGAGCAGCAAAATTTGCAACCAGTAACACAGAAACACCGGCAACCAGAAATGAGACAATACGTTCACCTGAGCACGTCAGCCACAGTTGTCTCAGAAAGAACTAAAGAGTCGAGATCAATGAACAATGTTAAAATCAACCAGTGGAACCAGTCAAGCCAGTGGAACCAACCAAACAATGGAACAATCAGAACAGTGGAACCTGTAAAAATGGTGGAACCAACTAAACTAATAAAACCAGCATTGAAACCAGTGGAACCAATTAATACAGTGGAAGCATTGAAACCAGTGGAGACAGTGGAACCAATGGAACTAACAAAAACAGGGGAAGAAGTAGAACCAATGAAACCAGTGAAGACAGTGAAACCAATGAAAACAGTTGAACCAGTGGAACTGACGAAACCAATGACAACAGTGGAGTGAAACCAGTGGAACTAGTGGAACCAATTAATACAGTGGAAGCATTGAAAGCAATGGAACCAGTGGAACCAGTGAAGACAGTGAGGTGTTTACCAGTTCCCCAGTGACAGACGTGATGATGGTCTTAATTCCAGCCGGTTGGTCGGACGGATAATCAATAGTTTTTCTATTTCAATGAATGATCAGCTGTTGGGAAACTCGAAATAATTCTTCAGTCTATTGAAAACATATTAAAAGACATTAAAACAACTTCAGAACTCATCAGTGTGACAGTAGACAGTAGAGTCACTCTATTATTTACAGTAGAACTCAAAGGCCTCGTCAGCCTGAAACTTCAGTTTAATATCTTGTTCTTCAGCAGCAGTCTTGTACATATTAAGTATTGATGAAGTATTGATGTGTTTTTATTATATTTATTATTTATGCAGGAGGTGTTGATAGTGATGCAGTTTTTATAATATATTGATTTAGCATTAATCAGTTATTGATGCAGTATTTATGTGGTAGTGTTGTAGTTTTGATTCAGTATTGATGAAGTAGGAATAAAGTATTGATGAGATACTGATGTAGTATTAATACTGTGATGCTGTAGTTGTGATGTTTTAGTTTCAGAGGCCAAACGGAGGAAACAGAAAAATAAAAATGATTTCAGTCTTTTTTGATTCTTTCAGCTGATTTCAGACAGATTTTTTCTTTATGTCTGGTTTTGTTGAATGTTATGCAGTTAAAAATGATCAGATCTGACTTTTCTTGACAGTATTTTAAGCAGTTGTAGTTACTTATGATTTTTTTGTGACCCAGACTGATGTGTCAACGCTGCTCAGTGTAAAACTGTATTTTTAATAGAATTTATTTTTAATTTCCAAATATCTGCTGGCTTTTTATCTCTGCACTCTGATTTTCTTTCACATTATTCTTCCCTCACTTTGATCTTTCATCATTTCTTTATGTTATTTTTATCTTTATATTTTTTGCTGCTTAAAGATATTATAAGTTCAGACTGATGTTTCACAGATGTTTTACTACTGTTTTACTAACCACCCACCCCTGGGCTGTCAGGTTTTTCTGTGCAGTGTATGCTGGGTATTTGACCTGAAGCTAACTTTAAACAGGAAAAATCTCTTTTTGCGGCAGCGTTGCTCTAAATTCAGCAGGTAACAAACTGATCGATTGTGATCAATCTGCCTGTGATTATTGGTCCTGATTGGTCTGTGTGTCTGTCAGATGGTGATGTCATCATGATGCTGCCAATCTCGAGGTTTAAAGGTCAGCCAGTTGGCATGGTAACCACCACACCCTGGTTGTCCGTCAGCAGTGACCCTGTCCCCCATTGGCTGTGGCTGGCCAGCTGGTCAGGGGCAACATACCAGGCCACGCCCCCTGTGGTCTTCTACCCCCCAGCTGTGTGGATACCTGAATACACACACCTGATACAGGTAACACACACACCTGATACAGGTAACACACACACCTGATACAGGTGACACACACGTGGTACAAGTAGCACACACACCTGATATGGGTAACACACACCTGACACAGGTAACACACACCTGATATGGGTAACACACACCTGACACAGGTAACACACACACCTGATACAGGTAACACACACCTGATACCTGACCAGTTTCAGCTTGTGATTGTCAAGGGGCCACAAAAAGATTTTCACGCTTTAAGAAGTGAAAATGTTTTTCATTGTTTGAGCAGCTTTCAGTGGAGTCAGCCATCATGTTTTGATGCCTCATCCAGTGTTTTTTACATCCATCAGTATTCAGATTCTCAAAGCTCTACTCTCATTGGTTGTCAAAAGTGTCAATCACATGTTGTGTTTTACTGGAAGACAAACTAAAACAAAGAACAAGTGTTTGTGACTGTTTTTAATTTATGGTTTGAGAAAATACGAAACAGTTTAAATCAGACTCTCAACTAATGGAAGCTTCAAAGTCTCCAGAAGATTTTTATATCATTTTAATGTTATTTTCAGATTATAATGAAAGTTTCCTTAAAGTAAAACTGTGTTTGGCTGAATGCCGATGAAAAGACTTCCTGGTCACATTAAAGAGACCTTTCCAACATAAAGCTTCAGTCTGTGAAATGAACCTGAAAATAAACTTAGATTTGACAAAATTTGACTTTAAACTGCCACTGTCTCCTTTATCAGAAGGAGCTCTACAGCATTTATTTAAAAAATGTATAAATAATAGGAAAAATAAAAAGAACTTATCACTGCAAGAAAGTCACAAACAAATCAGAGACTACATTTCCCACAATCCTTAGCTGCCCCCGCAGCTTGGAAGTCATGAGGATCGTTGGAGATGAGCCAGGCCTGTGCAGAATCAATCACCAGCGATTGCCGACTTGTTCTGATGTCATGCACACGTAGGCAACGATGACCTCACGTGATTGAGGTGGCCGCAGGTGCTCTCCACTGACTGCAAGACCCAGGGCATGATGGGAAACGCCTGGCTGTCTCCTGATCAAAGAGCTGATTGGCTCTTCGTTTTGACCACAAACACCACATTTTGTAGAAAATCCTAATTTTCTGTATAATTGTAATATTTAATGCTAGATTTTAGGCTGTATGTTGTGCAGTGAAGGTCTCATCTGTTAACAGATATCTTGTGTAGTTGATAAAAAAAAAAAAAAATAATAATAATAAAGGTTATTTCAGCCAGCTATCTGAAGGTGGTCTGCAGACTATAGGTAGCCTACAGGTGGATCTAACAGGATGTATATTTCTTGGACTTCCTGTATATTCTTTAAAGGCTGCTGGAAACTGTCTGACTGGACTGCAGCTGTTTGTCACAGCGCCCCCTGCTGCAGCCTTTTAAATCATGCTGTGATTCAGTCAGCAGCTCTCTGACAAATTGAGACTGTGACTTTGTTCCTGTTTATTTATTTAAATGAATGTGATTTGAACCGGTCGTTTCTGAAGACACGTCATGGTTCATGTCTTCATCTTGTCTCTTCATGTGATGACATCTGTAACTGTGACTGGTTTAAAGTTAACCTGTTAGGGCTCAAATGGTTTAATACAGTGTCAGTTCACGCGTTGTTCCTCCAGTCTGATCTGAGATGTCTTTAAGTGAGTTTATCCTCCTCTGCAGTCTGGAGATAGGATGAAACTTTAATGATCCCTGAGGGCAAAGTGAATAATTGTCTGTTAATTATTGTTGGTGTGTTAATTATCTCTTGTGCAGATCTTCTTTAATTCTTTATGCATGAATTCCAGTGTGTTTAACATCTTATCAGCAGACTTTCTGATGGGATTTGTCTCTTTAAAGTTTGTTTGTGTTGAACAAAGACAAACTGAAATCAGTTGACATTAAACTCCTCAGACAGCTCGACAGCTTTAATCACAAACTGACCTGAAACCTTGACTACAGCTTATTCTGAATTCTTCATGTTCGCTTTAAAAGGTGTGAAAAAAATCTGAACCTGTGCTCACACATTTATAGATTTCAGACGTGGACTTTGAATGTGATGAATCTTTTTGTGTTATTCTTTTTATTTTAATAATGGATTTCTGAAAGCTCCTTCACTTTGATGAAAAAACCCTTTTAAATATGAAGATGACGAGAGTTTCTTTACTGTCGGCTGACTCGTCTTTAAGGGGACTCATTCTTTCTGAGTAGAAAGGTCAGGGACACAGGTGGGCTGTGATTGGACAGCCTCTTTTGAGAGGAGACTGCTCTCTGTCCACCTCTCTGTCAGTCTGTCTGACTATTCACCTGTCTGTCTGTCTGGCTGACTGTCTGTCTCTCTGTCTACCTGTCTGACTGTCCACCTGTCTGACTGACTGCCTGTCTGTCTGTAAGTCTGTCTATCTGTCTGGCTGACTGTCTGTCTGTCCACCTGTCTGACTGTCTATCTGTCTCTCTGTCTTCCTGTCTGACTGTTCACCTGTCTGACTGTCTAACTGTCTGACTGTCTCTCTGTCCACCTGTCTGTCCACCTAAGAAAGATACAGGACAGTTTAATATGAATGTGGTTGTAGGTTCTTCATCAATGTCTGATATTATGAGTCCTTAAAGAACAATTGAACACCTGCTGAATGGTCTCACCTCCAGTGATGTGTGAGTGTACTCAGTCTGAGCTCAGTACACAGTGACATCACTGGTGGGTGTGATCGGAGGTGCAGCAGACTGGAAGAGGTCCGCTGCTTTCAACTAATGGTGTGTTCTCACCAAAAGCGATTTTGGAATATTTGCATATTCCACCTATTTGTGTGAGTTGAAAATGTTCAACTTGGGTGATATATTCACGTGGCCTGTGTCGCGAAAGCCAGTCATCCTGAATGAGTCACCAGTGGCAAGGTATCTGCAGCATAGAAAACATTCACCTAACTGGAGCTGTAATGTGGGGCAAAGCAAAGCGAATATTCGCTTCGCTTTTGGTGGGAACACACAGTTAAGCCCAGTTCAGACCAAAGATTCGTTGCAGCGGTGTGAACTGGCCCATCTCAGCTCGACTCATACCGGCTGATGGCGTCGCCTGCCACTCAGCTTGTCAAATCGCCAGTGGCTGGTTTTAGAACGTATGGCACGTCACTTGTTCCAACAGCCAATCAGCAATTACAAACACTCAGGTTGTTATAGCTTTCTCGTCAATTAAGTATAGCCTACTTTCTTTATTACACTGATTATTACAGTAATGAAATAATGTACTAAATGACTAATGAAAAAGCAAGAGCAAGAAAAACAGAGTAGCCTGCAGTTGTTATGGCAGAGTCAGGAGGATACTTTTAATTTAGTTTAATTG
>SEMN01001976.1:0-18503 GCA_005408345.1 Macquaria australasica | reverse complement strand
GAAAAAGTGACTTTGTTATGATATGGCGCTATATAAATAAAACTGAATTGAATTGTCTGAATAAGCGTCACTTTTACATAAAAGTCACGACACCAATCTGACGAAGTCGGACCTGAAACATTTCTGTAACAATTTCAACACAAGTCTGTCAGATTAATGTAAAGGCTGCAGCAACACGAGGTGAAACATGCAGATCACTGTAATACATTTCTCAGCTAAGTATCATCTCTTCTGCTCAAAGAAAATAGAATCAGTTTCTAAACTGAGAAACACTGTGAAAGAGCCAGTTCTTTAGTTGTTGAGGAGATTCTTCTCAGATCAGATCAGTCTGTGAAAAAACAAAAGATGTTAAATAAATCCCTCAAACAACCACAGTAATACTCAGATATTATTATATATTATTTTAAAATCACCATGGTCATTAAATAAGGCTTCAACAGCCAATGCATCAGTGACTCAGCGTGTGAGAGCACAGAAAAACACTTCTTTCATATTGTGGATCTTTTCCTCTCATGCTCCAGATGCCAAACATCACCGAGCGCTGTGGCTCTATCATTAACATAAAAGACGAAAAACCATTTCTATAACAGCTTGTTGAAGCCAATAGTGTTACGTATTCCATGTGTATACAGGGCTCAACACTCAACACGTGTTTTGGTACAATGCATTCTGTTTTCATGGTGCAGGTAAAGGTCTGTGTGCCTTTACCATAGCTGATTTCTCCCTGCACGATTCAACCCCGGCAAAGAGTCTGACACCAAAACTTGTTTACCGTGACGTTTACCGTTCTTTTAGATTATTCAGCAAACTCTGATCTGTGGGAATAAGAACATTTACAGCATCAAACAACAAAACCAAACAACAAATGAAAGCAGTTTTGAAACTTGTCAGACTGTTTTAGGGGGGAATGTATGTTGAATCATCAGGTTACCCGTCTCTGTGTCTCGTGTCCTGCAGGTCTACCAGAGGACTTCAGCAGTAAAGACTACCGGCCGTCCTCCGGTCCGTACTGCTTCATGGAGCAGCTGTGCGAGCTGCATGACGGCCTGGTGCTGGAGGCCAAAGGAGTCAAAGAACACTTCTGGAAACCCTTCATCAAGAAACTCTTTCACAAGAGGGTGAGACATGCTGGGAGACGCCGCTCTCATTACTAAATGTTGATTCTGTTTTCACTGTGAATGTTTTATGAATTAATATGTAATTCATGTCCAGCTCCCCGTCAGACTCAGCAACAAGCAGAGGGTTTTCACTTAAAGGGCCATATTTTCCAAAGCATATCGTAAAGATATCCCTTCTTCAAACAGCCTTAGACTTCCATTCATTTCAGTAAAATACAAAAATCAACTTGCAGATATTTTAAAATGACTTGAGAGGTGAATTAGTTCATTTGAGAGAAAAGACTAAAATGTGCAAAAACACTGATGTGCTCCTGTAAGCTGGGGTTGGAAGGAGGTGGAAAACTAAAATTAATTTTATTCTCTTTTGTTCATATTTGTGGCAAATGTTGTTTAAAAAAGTTCATGTTTGATCAGATTTAGATTTGATCAGAATTGAGGACGGAGCTTTAATTGAAACCTTTTCCACAAGTCTTTGAAAATTTACGACGGATAAAATCCTTCTACTTTAATTTATATTGATTACAGACTATTTTGAATCAGACATACAGTGTTTTGTCTGGTGTGAACTGATGCATAAATGTAGATTTTGTTCTGTTTGTTATAATGTATTTTCTGTTTATACCTGTGAGGCCTTGTGTATATGGGATTATTTAATTTCCATTGTTGGAGATTTGCTGGGACATTAAACTGTAGGTTTAAATAGTTTAAATGTGTATGAGGTCAGGATGTTGAGCCGTTAGTCGCTGGTGGGTTTAAATATCAGAGTGTTTGGTCTGTTGTTGATTAATGCATCTGAATAATTCCACGAGGGATGAATCAAATAAACGACTAGACACAAACAGAAAACTACTGTCCCAGCTGCTCAGATGGAAACTGAAGCTCCTCTCCTCTCGCTCCCACAGATTCTCAGAGGAAAAGAAGACGGTCTGACCGGCTTTCTGGACCCCATGAACTTTGGAGACAGTTCGTGAGTGTCGGCTGTCGTCATACTGTGTTTTAAACGTTTACTGAATCGATCATGAGGTCAGACGGACATAAAGAAGTTTGTATAAGAAAAATCTGTAGAGGATAGAGGAGGAGTTTATTATTGAAGGTCAGATATTGTTTACCTTCAACCCCTTCACAACTCATAACAACAAAAATGTTTATTTATTTATTTATTATTTATATATTATTTATATATTATTTATTTATTATTTATATATTGTTTATTTATTATTTATATATTATTTATATATTATTTATTTATTATTTATTTATTATTTATATATTATTTATATATTATTTATATGCCCCCTTTGACAAATTAAAAAAAAATGGAAACGAACGTGACGTCTCAGGTTATGGTATTGATTTTTCACAGATGTTTTTGGGGTCAAGTGGACAAAATGACTGGATTTTCTCTGGAAAATAGAAACATTATTGTAGTAATAAACAGTATAAAAAGGGACCAGGATCAATAGATCAATAGATGTAATAAAGTGACAGAAAAATTTAATTTACTAACTCAAAAACCTGCTTTTACTGTTAAATTACTCTTCTAACTAAATGTGTTTCCTCTATTCAACTCTACACATCTCTACTTTACTTCACTCTATTCTACACTCCACACATCTCTATGCTACTCTACTCTACTCTACTCTAATCCACTGTGCTGTACCCACAGTTTGTCTCTCAGTCGGGTGTATGAGGAACATGTTCTGGCCACCGGCAGTCTGGATGAGAGGGTCTTCACTGGCGAGGGGGCGAGCGAGGACATCGGTACCCCGGGGCCCTGCCTGTGTGAGGGGGTGGAGAACCAGGATGGCGCCACCTACAGGCTTCACACCAACCTCACTGTGAGACAACAAACTGAAAGCAGAAAGATTTAAACAGCATCTTGTTGTTTATGGTCCCTGCTCCCTCTGCATTCTGGGTTTTATTGTTTATTGCTGTAAATGAACAGAAAATCTAAAATAACCAACCTGGTGTCTCTCCTCTCGTCAGGCCTCGGCTCTGAAGGTCTCCACTCCTCTGACAGGGAGGAAGTACATCCAGGAGAACAGCTTGGCGTCTCCGGTCTCGTCCGCCATGAAGAGTGTCGGGCGACTCCACACCCTGCTGTCAGGGACCAAACAGGGGCCGAGCGCTAAGCTAACAGAAACGCTCAGGTGTGTTTCTGTACCTGCAGCAGCTCTGTGTCTGTGCAAATGTAGTTTAGTCTGACTTACCTGTACATCAACACTGTGCAGTACAGTCACTGCTGCTTATGCCTTTTTTAATTGTTGGGAACATGTGCTGTACAGTCCTTGAAATCCATGACCTTTTCACTTGTGTTGTGTGACGTGTTATAAAGAAAGTCTGGGGGGAAAAAGTCCGGATTTCAGGGTTGACACGACAACCAAAACCAGACTTCCATTTCAGCATCGTTAGTGTATAAGGGAAAAAATACATTGGTAAAGTACCATAAAACTAAAATATACAATAGTTACACATTGAGTTAAAACATTAAAAGTCATTAAAGAAAAACTAAAACAGAGAAGGATAATGGAAAAACAATAATAATAGCAAAGATGATACTCATAAAGTTAAGCAGATAAATAAATGAAAAATGAACACATTTCATTACAAGTTTAACAAACAAATTCAATAATGAATGATTCAATAGTAAATGTTAAAGATACTGCTGATACTTTACGTGAAGTTGATTATACTTGTGTATTTTTACTGCTGATACTTTAAGTACATGAAGGTGATAATACTTAATAGTACTTTAACTGAAGTGAGATTTTGAATGCAGGACTTTTACTTGTAATTGAGTACTTGTACATTGTGATATTGTTACTTGTATTTCAGTAAAGGATCTGAGTACTTCTACTAGTACTCTCGTGACACCCCTCTCATCTGTAGTATCTTGTGCAGTGTAGTAATAGAAACTGTGTCCCTGCAGGACCTGTGCCAGAGACCCCAGTGATGTCATCAGTAAGCGCCTGAAGGACATGTTTAAGCTCTTCTCTCAGCACTTCGAGGGCAGCGGGGCAGAGGACAGGGGGATGGAGAAAGGTACACACACACACTAGGTGACAGTATCGTACCACAGATTAGTTTCTCTCTGTCTGTCTGAATAAACGTTCTCCTCGTAGACATGGCAGTGAAGTATTTCCACCTGGCGGAGGCGCTCTACTACAGGATCCTGGAGTCCATCATAGAGAGAGAAAAGATGATACTGGGAGACGCTGACCTGTCGGTGAGTATTTTCTTAAGATTTGAACTCCAGTCAGATGTAAGTCACAAAAATGAGATGTGTATTTTAAATATTTAAGCGTCTGAATTGAAAGTTCTCAGTCTCTGCTTCATGAAAACTGAATACAGCTTAGAAATGAAAATGTTCAAAGACTGGGTGATCTCAGAGGCCTGGAAGACTTTATGAAAGGTCTTTATTTGCCGTTTGCTGATGAAGACTTGTGACTTGACACTTTTTATTTTGTTGTTATTTCTTTATTTTCATTTTTACGATCTGTATTGCCCCCCAGTTATTTGTATACATGTTCAACTTTCTTGTATTAAATCTTATGAAGTTTTAAAGTTTAATGAAGCAATAAGCCCAGCGAGGCCGTAGTTTACAGTGATTTCAGAACAGCTAAGAGGCATTGTTAGCTGTTGTAAAATCACTGTAAACCACGGCCTCGCTGGGCTTATTGCTTTTATAAATCGGTTACTACATATACCTGACAATGTTTCATAAAAATAACACACAACAACAAAAAAATGCAATAAATTATTGATAACAAGTAATCATTCTTCCGCCCAGCAGCATAGTTCTTCAGCGACATTTAGCAGCATGGTTGACAAGCAACACACAGATGCAGTGGAAAGCGTGGTTAAAGACTGGGGAGATTATTAAATCAACAGCCAGATTTTTCTCCACATTGTCTGTTTAACGGCTTCCTTTCTTGACTTTTCCAGCTCTTCAGTTCCTCTCTCATTGATTTCACAATTTATTTGGCGCATTATTACTGATGTAATGCGGTCACAGTGTGTTTTATTATTTATTTTATTTTACAACGGCTTCGAACGCAGCTCAGCCAAACATGATGAAGGACCGGAACTATCTGTTTCATAAATGTGTGTAAAGCTCTTTGAAACTGCCTTTGCTTCTTCTTCTGCAGTTCCCCTGATGCTCTACAACGTTTAAAGATTTAGTGGGGGAGATGATGGACGCAGTAATGTTATAGGATTTATTCCTCTTTGCTTAAATACAAGAAACAGAGGTTTTATAAATGACAGCTGTCGGTCAAAGCCTGTTTTATACCTCTTAAATTTGAATAAATAGACTTCATGGTAAAATGGAAATGTGTAATACTCATTATGAATCTGTGAATGTCTGAGTTCACCGTGTGTGTTTCAGTGTATTCTGGAGCAGGACATCTTCCACCGCTCCCTGCTGGCCTGCTGCTTGGAGATCGTCATCTTCTCCTACAGACCTCCGGGAGATTTCCCCAACATGATCGGCATCTTCCAGATCCCCGCTTATCACTTCTACAAGGTATCGATACGACTATCACTCCCATCAGAATGTGTGTCTGTATATACGTCTCAATCTGTGTGTTTGTATTGGTTTGTATTCTCAGCTCACCTGGCTTCAAAACGTGTTTTATTGTTGTTTTAATGGATAATTTAACATCTGGCCTTTCGGCTAACACTGGCGCATTTACAGTGATGTGGATCAATGTGCATGGTCCCTGAAAATATAAAATAAAGAAATGAAAAAAAATAAGATATAATATATATAAGATATCAGATACAATGTAACAGAGTAGCAGGTTGTAAGACAGCTCACTAAAATAATGTGAAAATAATTGACATAAATTAGTTTGTGTCTTGTATTGTTCTGTCTGTATTTTTTTGTTGAGTTCTGAGTTTTGTGTTTTTAACGTACATACCTATTGTTGAGTCCGTGTTTAGTTCTGTCTCTTGTGTATTTGTTGGGATGCAAATTAGCTTAGGCTATAAATGCTGTGGTGTGTGGCATTGGTTTATGCTACGTGCTTGTCCCTACACAAATAAACATTAAATATTACATAGAGAGAGCTGAAACGATAATAGAAGTCATTTTTTCAAGCAAATATTTGAAGGTTCCAGCTTCTCATACGTGAGGATTTTCTGCTTGTTTTACACTTTAGTCAACTAAATATTTTTACAATTTGAAGACGTCAACTTGGGAAGATAACAGATAGAATACGATCCCCCCTTGGAGTGGTGGTGATGGTGAAAGAGAGACAGCAGGTGGATAATGACAGAATCAGAAAGTTAAAGGAGGGCATTGAAGTTCAGAGGAAATACAGTAAAACAAGGTGTGTGTGTGTGTGTGTGTGTGTGCGCAGGTGATCGAGGTGTTGGTGCGGTCGGAGCAGGGCCTGTTTCGAGAGGTGGTGAAGCACCTGAACCAGGTGGAGGAGCAGGTTCTGGAGAGCCTGGCCTGGACCAGCGACTCCCCGCTGTGGGAGAGCCTCCGCGCAGCCAAAGACCACGTTCCCGCCTGCCAGGAGGTCCATAAAACACACAGACAGACAGACAGACGGGACAACACTTCACACTGCAGTTTCACTCTGACACATATTCGTTTCATTATGTGTACTGCTGAAATATACCTATAAGACATGTAGATATATTTTGCAGTGCTTTTGAGCGTGAATGAATCGTAAATGTAGTTTTTCCTGTTTGTTGTGACTGTTCGTGGTCTGGATGTGTGTGTGGGTCTCAGGTCATGCCTCCTCAGTATCTGGAACAAAACGATGGAAGCAGCAGCGGCAGCGTCCCCCTCACCCCCATCAACCACGGGCCTGACCTCAACACCAACAGCACCATCAAAGGTGTGTGTGTAATCTGATTCACTGCTGGTCCCCCCAATATATTTGTTTTACGTGGAGAAAAGTTGCAGGTTTCTGTTGTTGTGTTTTAGTTTTTCTAGATTCTTTTTCATATAAAGCGTCGGTGTGTCTTTAAAATTGCTCTATGAATAAAATGTGTATGTAAAATAATCTGCCCCCCTCCCCCTGCAGGCGTGTCCCCCTCCCCCACCACCCTGCTGGACAGATACAGCTCCCCGCCCACCGGCATGGCTCGGCGCCGGCTGTTTGTCGACCCGCTGGACGGCGAGCCTGGAGTCACATCCACCAGCACCACCAGTGCAGCACCGGCCGTCGTGACCAAGACCGGCCAGGCCAGCCTAGTCACAGCCATCCCAGCCGGGCAGACTGTCGTCACCGTGGCAACCGCCACCGTTACCGCCAACAACGGGCAGACCGTCACCATACCTGTGCAGGGTGAGGGGCTGAAAACATCAAACTGAGAGTGAAATATGAACGATGATAATAAATAACAAACACTGACCTCTGCAGGTATAGCCAATGAGAGCGGAGGCATCACCTTCATCCCAGTCCAGGTGAGTGTGACCGGACAGGGCGGAGCCACGCTGCAGCCGCTGTCCGCACAGGCCCTTACCGGCACTCTCACCGTCCAATCAGCCGTCACCAAACCAGCTGTCAAAGCAGCCAGCAGCCGGCTGAGGAAAGGCTCGCTGTGTCTGTTCTTCAGGAAGGTACGAGTCCTGCTGTTTATCCTTCTACTGCCTTCACATGGTAACCTACAGTACCTCACACCTCCTGTTCAGATGATGATTATTAACTATTGGGAAAAGAAAGCGAGAAGGAATCAAGCTGGATTTGGTCATGTCGTTTTTATTGTATTTTGTGACTGTTTTCTTTAAAAGGTAAAAAGGTGGATTTTAATAAATGGAGTAGTTTGTACGTTGTGATTACTCGTATCTTTTCCACTCACAGGTGTACCACCTGGCCAGTGTGCGTCTCAGAGATCTTTGTGCCAAACTGGACATCTCGTCAGAGCTGAGGAGGAAGATCTGGACGTGTTTTGAGTATTCTCTGGTCCACTGCACCGAACTGATGATGGACCGTCACCTCGACCAGCTCCTCATGTGTGCTGTTTATGTCATGGCAAAGGTCTGTCTCTGAGTACTAACATCCCTCCGTACTGTGTGTGTTTCTTTCTGCTGAAATAAATGTGTGTGTTTTGTTTTTGTCAGGTGACCAAAGAAGACAAATCCTTCCAGAACATTATGAAGTGTTACCGCACGCAGCCTCAGGCCAGCAGCAACGTAAGAACCTCTGAATCAGTTCTGCTGCTCTTTACACATGAAGAAGCAAACATTTGAAATATTTCCCCTTTACATTTACACACATCACATACATGTACAGTTTATTTAACTCTCCATCACTCTCATTTCTTCTCATAAGAAATAAAAGTGATAATCATTTCAGATTATTTATCTAAATTTTGGTCATAAGGAAACTTCCTCTAACCTCAGCAGAAGCTCTACATCACAGTGTAGAAATACTCTGTCACTGCTGCAGTAAAAGTACTGCATTCAATGTTTTTACCTAAACATAAGAAGAAGTATTAGCCTCAAAATATACTCAAAGTACCAAAAGTAAGTACTCATTATGCAGAATAATATATATGATATTATTGGATTATATATATTGATGCATTAATGTGTTCATTACTTTAAAGTTACAGTAATTTCATTACTTTATGTACTGCTGGGTAACTTAACTTAATCTATAACATGTTGTATTAATAATTTAAATCTGTAAAGTAATTGAAGCTGTCAGATAAATCTAGTTTAGTAAAAAGTACAATATTTCTCTCTGATATGTGGTGCAGTATAAAGTAGGAAAACATGGAAATACTCAATTAAAGTACAAGCACCTCAGTTCAGTAGTAAATGTACTTGGTTACTTTCCACCACTGGTGTGCACTGGCACATTTACAGAAATGTTGATTTATGTACTTTTTCCTTTTTAATGAAAATAAAATGAAAAATATTTTTGCAAATACCATCGACATGATTACACATGATTTACATGTAAGCTTGTTTATAAGTTCACTGTCGCCTGGCTGAGTAACTGACCCTTCTAATAGTCTCATATCAAATCAATCAATACTGGTCTCAACACTCAGATGAAAGGTGTTTGGCTCTCTGTGAATCATGTCCGCCTTTACGTATCTATCTGTCTTTACTTTCAAAACATAGCAAGTAGCAAGTGATACCTCTAATAACTCACTGGCTCTCACTGGCTCTCTCTGTGTGTGTGTGTGTGTGTGTGTTTCAGGTCTACAGGAGTGTGTTGATCTTAGGGAGGAGGAGATGTCACTCAGGCAACAACGACACCAACAAACACAACTCATCCACTGACACCAACCAGGATCCATGTAAGAAAACACCCGTTTTAGTTAGGAAACACTCTTTACTGTCTTTAATGTTGAGCTGATTGGAAAGGCACCATTTAAACCTCACTAATACATACTTTTATATCAGCAATCAATAAACTGACTATGTGCATGTAACAGGTGCCTCTCACAGTGACAAACCCACAGAGAATCATCTCCATCTCTGCGCAGCTTTTTAGCCTCTTTTGGCTCCTTGTTTCGGTTTTGCGGCACATTTCCTGTGGTTCAGTCTCAGTGTTTTCAGAATAAAAGCTGTAAAAAGCCACAGTCCACTACAACCAGCAGACAGACAGTTAGAGGCTGGATGGTGATCATAGTGAAGCATTTAGGTTTATTATTATATTGGACTTATTTATATATTTTGTTATCTATTATACTATATTATATTTTATACTCTATATTGCTGTACTAGACTATTTATTATGTTACATTATATTACTACATTTCACCTCATATTATATTTTATATCCCATACTATATTATAGTGTTTAGTATGTTATACAGTATATTATATTTCTATTATATTTCTGTATTAATACAGACAAACACTAAGTATCATTTCTTAATCATATTATATATTATTCTGGTGTACTCTCTTTATATGTGCTATACTTTGCTGCCACTAATGACACCACTATGTCACTCTTGCCTTATAATTTTGAGTTTAATTGCTCTTTTATAGTTTTTATTTTTATTTACTTCTAATTATGTATTTTTCTATTCTTCTCTGTATTTATTTCTGTCTTTGCGACCTCCTCCCAGCAGGTGAAGACATCAGTCCAGTTCCTATTCGCTCCAGCAGCACCTTGCCCACCCCCCAGCCTGGCAGTGCCCCCTCCACCCCCAACAAGAACCCCTCTTCCTCCTCATCCTCCTCCTCCTCCTCCTCTTCCTCCACTGTGGGTGACAGTGAGGAAGAGCGTGGAGACCTGATCCACTTCTACAACAATGTTTACATCAAACAGATGAGACACTTTGCTCTGAGATACTCGCCCAGCTCGCCGTCTGCAGCGGTACGTCCTCACACTCACCGGCACATTTTCATTCATGTGTACAAGTTTACCTGATCATTCACGGAGAGCCTCTGTTTGTTTATAAGGAAACTCCACAGTTCTTTCTTTCTCTCTCGTGTTGCTGCGAAGCTCACAGCCAAAGTTCATGTGATGAATTTAGGATAAACACTGGTGTCCAAAACTCTAAATGAAACACTTTTCTCTGTGTGTGTGTGTGTGTGTGTGTGTGTGTGTGTGTGTGTGTGCCCGCACACGCGCGCAGGTGGAGACCCCCCCTCTGTGTCCGTACCCCACCCTGAGGACCGGGTCTCCCCGTCGGATGCTTCTGTCCAGCAAACACTCCATTTACATCTCACCTCACAAGACAAGCCCCGCCCCCACAGCCACCACCCCCCGAGACAAGATTTTCTACTACATCTGCAGCAGCCCCCCCAACGTGAGACCCCCTCTCCACACACACACACACACACACACACACACACACACGGTACAAATACTTAAATAACATTTGTAACAGGGTGGAGCAGACCAATGAGAGATTGTGTTGAGTTACAGAAGCTAGTCGAACAGAGGCTAAACAGGAAGTGACATCTCTGTTCTGTGACCTCTGACCTCTCAGCGTCTCCAGGAGATCAACAGTATGATCCGGACCGGAGAGACTCCCACCAGGAAGCGCAGCCTGCCTCTGGAGGAGGAGACGTCCCCCAAGAGGGTTTGTCCCGACAACCACTCTGCCCTGCTCCGCCGCCTGCAGGACGTCGCCAACGACCGCAGCTCCTCCCACTGAGGCCGCACGCACACACACAAATATCACCATGGTGACATATCAACTGCCCCATCTTACTGTTACAGCACCAACCTTCATGCCACACCTTCACAGTCCCGTCACACAGGCTCAGAGATCACACACCTGTCCTACATCATTTTCACCTCTCAATTCTGATTGGCTAAGCCTTTTCACACACAATTATAAAATATAGAGACTCACCTGTAATTGTAACACTCAGTAAATCAGCTGGCTGACCGAAAACATTATCGGCACACGACGGCAGTCAGAGTCACAACTAAGGTGCTGGGATAAAAATGCCCCTAAAAAGTTTGGAAAAATAAAAATGTGGAGGCAAAACATTATATTTATAAAAAACATTTGGTCTAGAAACATAGTTTTTCTAATAAATCACAGCTACAGTTTTTGGACTTCAGGACAAGAAAGATGTGTTTTTCACACAAAAGTGTGTAATTTGTTGTCAAACATCCAATAATCAATGATCGTGCTGACCTTCAGTCACTGTGAGTGGACTGTAGTTACTAAACAGAGAATTTCCCCCTGATAGAAGTAAGACAAAGAATAAGAAGAAGAAGAAACTATCAATATTTTTTTGACATTACTGAGACTTTAAAATGGTGGTGGTGTCAGCGGGTGGGGGGGGGGGGGGCTGATAATCAATGAGAAGGTGGTGATCAATGATCAAACACATTTCTTCTGCACTGCGTTGTGTTTAAAGCGTTAGTATTACATGGCCGTGTTGTTGCTCTTTCTTCTGCGATACAGGAAGTCTTTTATTTTTCTGTTTGTACGAGCAGCTTCTCACTGAAGTGAAGGTGTGATGAAGGAGCAGACGAGACGTTCTCGTGTTTTACTTTTACTTTCTTTTTTGTGTTTTTAACTTTGTTCTCTTAAACTCATTTACTTACAGTTTTATTAGTCATCTCCATGTTTTCTATGATACTAATAACAAGATATGATTTAATTCTGTGTTCTGTTTAACCGTTAGTTTACAAGTCAAGTCAGTTTTATTTATACAGCCCGATATCATAAATCACTATTTGCCTCAGGGGCTTCACGACCCCCTGTGTCCTCAGAGCCTCGATTCCAATGAGGAAAAACTCTCAAAAACCCTTTAACAGGGACGAAATGGCAGAAACTGTTTCTCCATCATGAAGATTTGCTCCCTGACTTTTGTTTTTAATCATTAAAAATGTTAACATCTGTCACTTAAAGGGCTCAAGATTGATGGTGACATTTATAATATTTGAAAGTGATGTTTATTATCACACCAGCAGATATTTTGTCAGAACAACGGTCTCGTCCTCCTCCTCCCATCATGTATTTTAACTCAAACTGTCATGATGAGAAATGTGTAAATATTTGTAAAAAAGAGAAAAAAAACCTATTTTATGGAGCTGTTGTAAGTTAAGTGCCTTTATTTTTCACTCCTGAAATCTGTGACTTTACATTTATTAGATTTTCTTGATTGTGAAAAAAACCCCTGATGGAATAAATCAAATGTTTAGAGACCTGGTTGATTCTGTGTGTTGCCACTAGATGCTGCTGCAGTCTGAGTTTGACACATTAAGTGGAGATCTTCCAAAATAAAAGCATCTTTA
Organism: Macquaria australasica; assembly: GCA_005408345.1. Classification (NCBI taxonomy): domain Eukaryota; kingdom Metazoa; phylum Chordata; class Actinopteri; order Centrarchiformes; family Percichthyidae; genus Macquaria; species Macquaria australasica. The sequence goes on along the minus strand of SEMN01001976.1, from coordinate 5,695 downwards.
GTACAAAATGTCCCTCCTGAAGAGGCCCCACTCCTGGAAATCTTCAGAGAGCTGAAACCATCAACAACCACGAGCAGAGAGAACAAACAGGATCAACTTGGTCATGAGGTCCTGGAGTTGCAGAGAGAACTGGACTTAAGGAACCACACAGAGGCTGAAAACCTCAAGGACATCAACGCTGAGGAGGCCTTTTGGAGAGAGTTTGACCGACAGCTCCAGAAAGAGAAGCAAGTGAGGGTGGAGGCAGAGAGCAGCAAAAACCAGGGAGGCACTTTTCCAAAGATTGGAGGCGGCCCGAGCACTCAGAGAAGCTTCCAGCTGACGAGCTGAAAAAGGAGGAAAAGAAGCAGAAAGCTCTTGTTGGAGACGATGTGGAGCTCACTCAGATGCTGGATAAAGAGATGGTGTTGAGGGTCCAGGCAGAGACCTGCAAACTGGAGGACATTGAGATGTGGATGCTCTCCAGAAGAGGACTGAAGGGCATAGAAGGACCAGGACCAGGACTTCCTGCTCCAACAGGAGGAGCTTTTCCCGTCATTTCAGAAGCAGAGGGAGGAGAAGAGCTGCTCACTGAGAACCAATCAGACCTCTCAGTCAGTTTCACTTTGACCGTTAACTTTGTTAAACAAGGCTGAAAGTTTGTTCGTGGTTTTGTAAGAAGGTAGTAAATATTTGTGGGGTAAAACTAGTAGTAACTTGTAGTATTTATAATGGAGAATGAATTTAGCTTCCACACAACACAATCCCGCTTAATAACTGGGAATTAATTCAGTATAAACGGCTCATAGACGTTAAAGACAGAGAAGTTTATTTTCATATTAGTGGATGTGAAAAAGGAATAATCCGCAGTTATTTTGATATTCATGACTTCATGCTCAGACCCTTAATTATTCTTTTCATTATTATTCAATGTACACAATGTCAACATAATGACAAATGTCCATCACTCTGCAGCCAGAACATAAAAAAGGAAAAAATATGACAAAAAGAAAAAGTAACACTTACTAATATTTTGTACTTTTACTGACTGGAATTATATTTATCAAAATCTAAATATATACATTTCTGTCAATCTACTGATTAAATAACTCATTAGTTCATTAGTTAATAAATCATACAAACAACAAATACTCATGGCATTAAATCGCTCAAACATGAAGATGTTTAACGTTGGCACCAATCATCAGCGGACGCAGCGTCATCAGCGCCGCTCTGTAAAAAATGTCCACTGACTGATGATGTCATCATATGAACAAGCCAATCAGCTGTCTCGGGGGGGTTGAGTCCTTATTTCCCAGCGACCACAGACAGCTGGTCTCTGATGCGTCCCAGCCCGTCCAGTATGGTGTCCAGAGACTCCCTGCCCAGCTCCACCGTCACCATGGAAACCGACTCTGCGCCTGCTGACGGACACGGATCCTCCATCTGAGAACACGTCACACACACAAGGTTAGAACCAGTAACACAAAATAAACCTGAATATATGATTAGATTACAGCAGCAGTCGACCTGAAGGCGATCACACAACTTACAGATCAATACACAGCTATTCTAAAGACCTACAGATCAATTATTTATTCATATACCAGGGACAACGCACATTAATCAACATTTCAGTTCAAACATCAGTGTAAATGTGCTGCAGTTAGCTAATCATTTTCATCCGTAGTCCCTGGGCAGGTTATAACTTAAATTAGTGCCTGATGTCATCAGTACAATGCTTCAACAAGTACTACAACACAACACATAAATACATAAATACAGTACAGAAGTAACAGATATAAAGACAATGAGTGTGTGAAGGCAGTGTCAGAGATGAGGCAGGCAGATTACTCATGATTCAGTTTGCTTTTCTTTAAGCTAAATCTTCAGTTTGTGTTTAAAGGTCAGTTAGTGCTCTCATTTCTCCTCAGTGTGAACACTTTCATTGGATCTACTTTCCCCACAAGTTCTAATGAAAAGTGGGAAAACATTAGTTGTGATTTGGTGAACTGACCCTTTAAACCGTCAGCAGGAAGTTTTGCTTTCATATGTTGGTTTTTATTTTGTATTTGTGAGAACTGGCATCAGTTCATGTGACCTCGGTGGAGGTTGTGGTTCTGGTTGGTCCCCACCTTGAGATGAACCAGGCAGGTCGGGACGGACATGCGACTGACTGAGTCTGAGCCGGTCACCATGTCGACTCTCCAGTCCAACTCCTTCAGCCTGGGGAGAGAGACTACACACACACACACACACACACACACACACACACACACACACACAGTTTAGAGCCCAACACACACACACACACACACACACACACACACACACAGCAGCAGCAGCACTACATGAAGAATACAAAACCTGGATCTGGACTCACTGTGTTCACTGAGAGCTTCTGTTCTCCATGTCGGACTGAAACACATCAGAGGGAAACATGTGATGTCATTACAGCCTGTAGTTACATCATATTCAGCCAACCAATAGGAGGAAGAAGAATCCTCAATGCTTTATTTTACACGTGTAATTTATGACTCACTTCCTCTGAAGGGATCTAGAAAGAACTATGAAAAGAGTTGTTCATCAGAGGAAGTGTGAGACACAAAATCAGGAGGAACTGGTCTGCAGACAGTTCAACAAACAGTCGAGTTTCTGATGAATCCGTGGGGGGCTGACCTGTTCTCCAGCAGGATCTTGGTGATCAGGTTCTTCAGACTGGAGTGGAAGGATTCGGGGAAGAGAGCGAGGATCTGCTCCGGAGAGCTGAGGTTGTAGAAGAGGACGTGGTGAGACAGAAGGTGGAGTGACTGAACCAGCTGGAGGGAAAACACACACGGTTCATCTGTTCACAAGAGGACTGAGGACCACATGTAGCTCCTGGAGGAGGGTTCCGGGTGTAAAGAAGTCCCCTCATATATCAGAGGGTTTAAATACAGATCCGACTGTGCAGGCATCCAGGTGAGTGTGTGTGTGCGTGTGCGTTACCTGCGCAGCCTGGCCTGCAGGGATGCTGAGTGTGGCTGCTGTGCTCTCTGCCAGCCGGCGACTCGGACCTCTGTGACTCTGAACACAAACGTCCCTCACTGCATCTTTAGACGGAGCCTCAGGAGACAACGACAGCTCAGAGTCAGCATCATCATCGTCATCATGAGCACAGCTGGAGGCACGGTGGTCATGTGACCCGCCCAGCCCTCCTTCAGCTTCTCAGAGAGAAGATTTGCTGTTTGTTTCTGTTTGATTTCACTGGGATTTAAAGGAACTCAACCTGAAACATCTACAGCAGGAAGATCAGATCACATCAGGGACCAATGCTTTTACTGTGATACTTGAACTACATTGTGCTGATAATACTTACATACTTTTACTTCAGTAAGGTTTTGAGTATTTTCACAGTAGCAGGCTGCTAGCATCAGGCTAACGTTGAACTCTAATGTTACATTCAGCTGCATTCATCAAACAACAAACAGCCAAGAACAAAACAGCAACAACAGATACAGTTTCAGTTTAAAGTGTCAACGTTACGGATCAATACCTTCAGCAGAAGTTGTAAGTTGTTGAAATGTTCGCTGGAGACAGCGGCAGCCATGTTGGCACGTGACGTTAAGTGATGGTCATGTGACAGACAGATGGCGCTACTACTCATGGGAAATGGAGTACAGACGAGAAATGCCATGGCAGCAGGAAACAGTAACAGGATACAGTTAAAATAAAATAAAAATCTAATTGTCTAAATTGCTTTTATGTAATTTAACACCAACATCACACTTTAACATACTGAGTAAAATATTTGTGTATAAAAACATGTGCAAAATCTCATAAATCCAACATTTCCTCCAACACCTGAAGGCAGCAGGCTACAACAGTCTGAAGAAACTGATGAAATACAGCAAGTAAATCTAATATAATAATACACAAAATGATACATCTATGACAATAAATAACAAATCCTATAAGCTAATACTTGTAACAGACCTGTTAATAATAAATATCAATATACAATAATTGATCATTTAGGTAGCCTAAATAACAATTAAGACTTTATAGGCTAATAGCAAATGCTTTTTAAGAAACCCCTGTAACTTTTATCACAAACAATAAACCCTATCATAATATACGCTAAAATGCTAATAAATTATATAAAAACAAACCCAACAATACATCTAAAGAAATAATCATTATTTTTAAAAAACAGTCTATATAAATGATGTAAAAATGAACTTAGGTGTTGCAATGACAGACTCTGTAATAAACCTATAAGCCTGTGATAATAAACGGAATAAGGATCAACCTTATTTAGGACTAAATCTTGTCATAATAATACATTTATAATAAGAAATCAGACTGAACGGATCCGGTCCCGGAGGCTCCAGCCGGCGGAGCGGCTCGGTGCGGTGAACGCGGGGGAAGGAGCATCTCAGGCGGGATGGAGCCTGTCGGTGCCCGGCGGCAGCTCCACTGATCCGCAGCCGGCCGGTCCGCCGTGAAGATGTCTGTCTCCGGGATGAAGAAGCAGCTCCACAAAGCCAGCCAGGTAACCGGGACCAACCGGGACCAACCGGGCCGAGCCGGGTTACACCGGACTGATGTTTAAATCTACCGGGGGGCAGATTAATGAATATTCAGCTCAGTTTGTCCTCTGAGTTTTACTGCGACACGCGGCCTGCTGGTGCACATCAGCATCGATCCATCACTATTAATATATCAGTTCAGCATCGATCCAGCAGATCATACACTTTAATGAAGTCATTTTAACTTGAGGTTTGGTTCCATCTGCAGTGTTGATCTGATATTAGCCTGGTACTGTTGTTGTTTGGCGTAGTAGTACTACTACCTACTACTACTACTAGCTACTAGGCTACTACTACTGATTACTACTGACTACTACAATCACTACTGCCACTGCCAGTATTACTAACAGCTGCTACTAGAAGGACTACTAGCCTGATGCCACTGTGACCACTATAACTGTTACTGCTAGTACTACTTCCAACTACCACTGATACTGTTACCACAGCTCAGACAATACTACTACAATACTGCACAGGTACTGTTGGTGCTACTAGACAGAGGTGAAGAAGTACTCATGTCCTTTGAAGTACCGCAATGTAAAAATACTTCACTGTAAGTAGCAGGCCTGTATTTAAGTGTTAGTGTTAACAGGAAAACAATGTACTTAGAGTATTCAAAGTAAAAGTACTCATTGTGCAGTAGAATGGTCCCTGTCAGTGTTTTAAGTACCTAGTAACCAAAGCTGTCAGATAAATGTAGTGCAGTAAAAAGTAAAATGGAAATACTCATGTTAAGTAGCCTACGAGCACCTTGAATTTGTACTTACATGTAGTACTAGTTGTAACCTACCACTACTACTACGACTACTACGACTATAATATATACAAGTACCGTTGATACCTCTGCTGCATCTACTGATGTGACTTCAACTCCTCCTGCAGCTGCTGAACGAGAGGCTGATGGGAGCTGAAGGAACCAAGATGGATGAAGACTTCCTGAAGATGGAGCAGGTAAAAACAGTGAACACACCTCATCACTCAGAGACCTCCACCTGATCACAGCTGACTGCTTCCTCTCTCTGCCCGTCTGTCTGCCTATCTGTCTCTCTGCCTGTCTGTCTCTCTGCCTGTCTGCCTGCCTGTCTGTCTCTCTGCCTGTCTGCCTGTCTGCCTGCCTGTCTGTCTGCCTGCCTGTCTGTCTCTCT
>SEMN01001975.1:0-18597 GCA_005408345.1 Macquaria australasica | reverse complement strand
TGCTGCCCCCGTGCTCCTGCTCTGCACCCGCTGATGCTATTGCTGTTGTTGTTGTTATTAGTATTGCTATTATAATGTTGCTCTTAGTGTTGTTTCCGTTGGTGTTAACATCAATGCCATTACCATATCTATGCTGTATTGAGCTGCTGTATGTTCTCTTCCTCCTGCTCTCTCTCTCCCGCTCCCCCCTTCCCCCTTCAACCCAACCGGTCGAGGCAGATGACCGCCCACCTTGAGCCTGGTTCTGCTCGAGGTTTCTACCTGTTAAAAGGGAGTTTTTCCTTGCCACTGTCGCATAGTGCTTGCTCATGGTGGGAACTGTTGGGTCTCTGTATATATAAAGAGTCGGTCTAGACTTGCTCTATTCGAAAAAGTGCCCTGAGATAACTTTGTTATGATATGGCGCTATATAAATAAAACTGAATTGAATTGAATTGTATTGGACCCCATTTGGCTTCTATTCTGAACAGCTCGCTGTCTACTGGTTGTGTCAAAAAAAAAAACATGGGCTTACCTACCCTTCTAGATAATTATCGCCCGATTTCTAAACTGCCTCTTATTTCTAAGATTCTTGAAAAAATTGTTTCAAGGCAGGTTCTTGCTGGTGTGGAAAACAATAGTATTGTTGAAAAGTTTCAATCTGGTTTTCAGCAGCATCACAGCACTGAGACAGCCCTTCTGAAAGTCACTAATGATCTTTTAATGAATGCTGACGCAGGCATGTGTTCAATTCTTGTGCTGCTTGACTTAAGTGCTGCCTTTGACACAACTGATCATGGCATTCTTTTAGATAGACTGAAGCAATGGGTGGGCATATCTGGTACTGCATTAAACTGGTTCTCATCCTATCTGTCCAAATGTCGTCCTTTTCCCATATCAAGTATGGTGTGCCTCAAGGGTCAATTCTTGGACCAATTTTGTTCTCCCTATATATGCTCCCCTTGCGTGATGTAATCCAAATACATGGTATTTCTTTTCATTGTTATGCAGAACTGCCTGATTGATATAAATAACTGGATGTCGATAAACTTTCTTCAGCTTAATTCTAATAAAACATCCTTGTTATTGGGTCCCAGCATATCACAAAAGAAATACTGCCATCTACTGGTTATGTCACAACATATCAAGCCTGTTGCAAAAAAATCTGTTTGATAGAAATTTATGTTTTGAGCAACATATCACAGTTTGTCCAATCATGTTTTTATCACCTCAGAAATATTGCAAAAATAAGATCCATTTATTTATCCTTCCGCGAGGTAAGTCCCCACTGCAGATCGACCCATGTATCATCTGTTCATTCAATTATTTCATTCAATCTGGCAAACAAAAAGGAAAAAGCAAATCAATATAGTTTTGATGTTTTTCTGTATTCACCAAAAATTGAAAACAGATGTTTGTATTTGTTTTTTCAGCTCAAAACAGAAAATCTAATAAACAAGGAAACAAAATCAAATTAATGAGTCTAACTTATCTTTTTCTTTATATACATTTATATCTTCCTGCTTAGTATCCATGCTTTGCGCATTGTACAGTCGCCAACTGGCCGTGGACCAAGGTCCGTGAATCAGATTTGTGGATTTCTGACTTTTCTTCACTGTGTGCATGCACTGAAAGTGGCTGCTGCACGCACCATGCGGACCTTGCAGAGCAAAAAGTTGAAAACGCTATTTATGTGCATTTGGTCACTCCTACGTTCATTTTAGGCTACAGTCCGTCTGTCATCAAATTCCTTAAAATTGACCTTGATTTTCAATTTCAAAAGTGCTTTACAAACTTTTTCTTTAAATCTGTGTGCTCGGTGAGGTAAGTGCACATTGCAGATCAGACTGCGCATGCGCACAGTGGAGAAACAATACAAAAAAAAACAAAACAGAAAAGACAGTGTACCCTCCATCCAAAGCTGTGTTCAACGTTTTCTTTTTTATAACAGAATAAACAAATATACAATGCATTATTTTGTTTTTTTGTTTTTTGTGTGAATTAAAAAATCCATGTACTTTTCCTGTTTTCGTCTTCAAATCGGCAATTGGAATAGAAATTAAACCAAAACTAACGGAAATCATATTTTGGTATTTTAAGTACCAACTGAGTATCAATCTTGTTTCTGCATTATGAAAAAAGGCCTTTTTGCTACTGTCACTGTAGGTCCACGAGGTCCACGGGCTATAGGTATATAAGGAAATATTCAACAGTAACTGTCAACTGAGCTGGCAAATACTGCAGCTTTCTTCCTGAACACACATCTGCACCTTTTCACTGGTTTGTTGTGTCAGACAACAGCACCTGCTGCACAGCAGGGAGGATGGAAGCAAATAGTGACAGTGGGTCAGGTGTCTTTAATAGCTTTTAATCAAAGATGTTGGAGAGAAAAAGAGGTGTAAATTTTTCTCTCTATCTCAATACATGCATTCATTTAGAGAAATCTACTAGAGGGGAAAAGTGTTTCGACCAGGCCTTGACTCCCTGTGTGCTTTTTGTATTGGGTGAACACATTTTGGTGCGCTGCCATAGACTTAGAGTTGATTGTGTATTGTATTGTGTTATCTTTAGCCTAGGGCTCTATATATGAGCATGCCCCTCTTGGTGCTAAACCCCCGGCCATGGCGTACGCTCCGTATGCCACGGTTGAGGGGTGGGGCTGGGACCGAGGGGTGCCCCCCATCGAAGACGAGGTCCGTGTTTGTCTTGTTCCCTCTGCCTCGTTCTGGCCCGGCCGTATGTCCCAGGCTTTCGCCATCAACGGGGGCCGTACGATGTGTGCGGCTCAGGTGGGGCACAGGCACCTCTGGCTGGGCCTGTCTGCCCTGAAGGAGAGAGAGCAGCGTTTGCTCCTCAACACCCCTCTCTCCTCCACCTCCCTCTTTGGGCCGGATATCCAGGAGATGGTGGGACGGTTGGAGAGTACACAGAGGGCGTCGGAGCACCTAGGTGCGCATCTCCGCCCTCAGCAACCTCTCCCTCGGCAGCGGCGGCGGCAGTCTCAGGCTCAGTCTCAGTCGCAGCAACACCGCCAGCAGGATCTTCGGCGAGAACGGTCCAGGGTGGGGTCCGGCAGGGCGGCATCGGCCAGCACGAGCCAACCCGGTCAAGCCTCGGCTTTCCCGCCTAGGTTTGGCGGTTGTGGCCGGGGGGGGGGGGCGCCACGGGACCGTCGCGGGAGCCTGTCTCGGGACGGAGACAGTGTCAGCAGCCGGTGTATTTTAAAAATAAAGGGCGTAAATGGTATATGGTCTCTGAGAGAACTTCTTCCAGCTCTTCCCTGCCTGTGGCACTGCCCGGGTCAGAGGGTAGCGCGGCTAGCCGTGAGTTCACAACCATTAGCAAGCAGGCTAATAAGTTGTTTATGGGTCACTGGTTTGCTAGTCGCCGTCGATCTCTTCGGCAGACTACCCGAAAAGGGCGTAGGCCAGAGATCGTCGCCACGCATGTGGTAGCGCCGGCGGGTGATGGAGTTTCAACCCACGGTGGTGAAACTGCGTCATCAGCGGTGCAGGGTATTCACACGTCGGGGGTCCCGCGGGTTCATATGCGGTCTCAAGTAGAGCCGCGTAACTCCGCGAGCATGGTTAGCGCGGCTAGCGGTGCTAGTCGCCGCCATTTTGGCTTTGACCCCTCTGCTTTGAGCGATGACGTCAGAGGTGAGCACCGTGTGCAGTCAGGTAGGAACCAGACACAGAATGGCGGTCGTAACGTTGCGGCAGCGAAGTACAAGGCTGACGTTCCTCACGTGAGTACTGTCTCTTTGTTAGAAGGAACCAGTGAACATCATGACCCACGGCAGAGTGCGGTGGCTTCGTCCAGTCTTGATGTGGATCGCTCTCGGCGGTCGGTTCGCCAGTGGAGGGTGCACAAGAGGCAGCTATTTCATTGTTAGCTTTAGCTGCGTCACGGCCCTTTCTGGCAGGGCCCCCCGTCCGTCCTTCTCCAAGGCGGGAGGGTCGGTGCGGGTGGGCCCGTTCTACTGCTTCCCGCCGAGCCCATTGCGCTCCCGCTCACGGACCGTTACTCTATGTGGGTACGGCTGTGCAGCCCTCTCTCTGCATGGATGGACAGAACGCTGCGGAGGGGTTACGCGTTGCAGTTTTGCCGCACACCCCGGCGTTCGGCGGCATCTTGCAAACATCGCTTGCCGACCCAGCAGAGATGGCGGTATTAAGGGACGCAGTAGCCGCGCTTCTTCGGAAAGAGGCAGTTTCCATGGTTCCCGATGCAGAAGCACGGAGCGGGTTTTTCTCCCCGTATTTTCTGGTACCCAAGAAGTCGGGGTGGGCTGCGGCCGATTTTGGATCTGCGCGAGTTGAACAGGTTCATTGCGCGCAGAACTTTTCGCATGTTGACGGTCAGGCAGCTTATGGAATGCATTCAGCCAGGCGACTGGATGACATCCATAGATCTGACCGACGCATACTTCCATGTCCCCATCCTACAGCGTCACAGGAAGTACCTGCGCTTCGCGTTGGAGGGTCAGTCTTATCAGTTCGGTCGTCTTCCGTTCGGATACTCCCTCTCCCCGCACACGTTCTCCAAGTGTGTGGAGACGGCGTTGGCACCGCTCAGGAAAAAGGGGGTGAGAATCCTGAATTACATAGACGATTGGCTGATTTTCGCCGCCTCCAGACAGGAGGCCGAGGCCCACACAGCACTGGTCATTCAGCACATCACGCAGTTGAGCTTCGCTGTCAACCCCAGCAAGAGTCTGCTGCGGCTGAGTCAGCAGGCAGCGTATCTGGGGCTTATACTCGACTCCCGCGCCATGACGGCACGGCTGTCGGAAGCGCGTGTGACAGCAATTTTGCAACTGGCCCGCCGAGTGAAGGGCTTGGCGCTAGTCCCAGCGGGCAGTGTCATGTCGCTCCTCGGTATGATGTCGGCAGCCCATCCGGTAATGCGTCTGGGTCTGTTGCACATGAGGAACCTGCAGCGCTGGTTTCTTCGGCTTCGGTTGCACCCACGTCGTGACAAGTGCCGCGAGCTTCATGTCCCGGGGGTGGCACGGCGGGATGTCATATTCTGGGACTCGCCCGCTCGTCTTCGCCAGGGCGTTCGACTGGGGTGCGTCTCTCATTACGTGCAGGTGTTTACAGACGCCTCTCTGGCAGGTTGGGGCGGGACCTTCAACCAGGCCAGTGTGGGGGGCATGTGGCAGGACTCCTCCCGGCACATCAACTTCGCCCCTCAGCTCAGGGGGAAGAATGTCATGATACGGTCAGACAATACCACGGCTGTGGCCTACCTGAACAGGCAAGGGGGGGTTCGATCACCAGCACTACACAGACTTGCGGTGTCGATTTTGACCTGGGCGGATCGCCACTTATCATCCCTGAGGGCTCGCTTCGTTCCGGCTTCCCTCAACACAGGGGCAGACAGGATGTCCCGGGGGGGTCCGTTGGGGGAGGAGTGGAGCCTCTCCTCGGAGATGGCAGCTCTGGTCTGGCAGCGGTGCGGTTTGCGGCCAGAGAGAACGCTCTGTGTCCGTTATGGTTCTCTCTGAGGCCGACGGACGCTCCCCCACTGGGGGTGGATGCTTTGGCTCATCCACATTGGCCTCACGGTCTGCTGTATGCTTTCCCGCCATTGAGGCTGATGATGCAGTTGCTCCACAGGATCCGGATGCAGCACTTGGTCGTGACAGTAGTGGCGCCAGACAGTCCCGGGGCCCGGTGGTTTCCGGCTCTGGTCCAGCTAGTGGAGGCAGGCCCGTGGCCGGTGCCAGATCGACCCACGGCTCTCTGGCAGGCAGGGGGTTCCATCCTCTCGCGCCCGGTTCTGGGTCACCGGCTCTTGGTCTGGAGATTGAGAGGGTGAGATTGGAAGGCTTGGGCCTTCCGGCCGCTGTTGTCTCTACGATTCAACATGCTCGTGCTCCATCCACTACCAAGCTCTACGCATCACGATGGCGGCTGTTCACAGGTTGGTGCGAGGCCAGGGACCTCAGGCCCAGCTCTTGTTCCCTGCAGGACGTTTTGGGTTTCCTGCAGGGGTTGTTTGACAGCGGTCGTGCGGCGGCTACTGTAGCTGTCTTTGCGGCAGCTATTACAGCGGGCCACGAGGGGTTCGGTCGCTTCACAGCCCGGAGTCACCCTTTAGTTAAACGCTTCTTACGGGGGGCTCGTCGGTTGCGGCCCCCTGTTCGACGCCTGGTTCCCCAGTGGGACCTTCAGACGGTTTTGGATGGCCTGGCAGGCCCACCGTTCGAGCCATTGGAGCAGGCAGATTTGGAGGCCCTGTCAATCAAGACGGCGCTCCTGCTAGCCTTGACCTCGGCAAAGAGAGCAGGAGACCTGGGGGCCTTGTCTGTGCATGCTGATTGCATGTCAGTCAGTGATGACGGGGAGACGCTAGAGCTGCGTCCGAACCCGTCTTTTCGGCCGAAGGTCATTACCGCCTCTTTCAGGTCTAGGGTTGTTCGCTTGAGAGCTTTCTTTCCCCCGCCGCACGCGTCGGCGGACGAGAAACGGCTTCATACGTTGTGCCCGGTGCGCGCAGTCTGCATCTATGTTGAGCGCACTGCGGGTTTTCGGCGATCTGATCAGTTGTTTGTCTGCTATGGTAGTCGGGCTCAGGGGGCTCCACTGTCTTCGCAGCGACTAGCCCATTGGATTTGCACGGCTATCCGGGGGGCCTATGAGGCGATGAGGCGCGTCCCCCCGGTGGGGCTAAGGGCACATTCTATAAGGAGCATCGCTGCTTCAGTGGCCCTTTTCAGGGGGGTGTCGGTGGCTGACATCTGCTTGGCCGCCTCCTGGTCTTCGGCTTCTACTTTTGTGCAGTCCTATCTAAGGGATATGACTGCTGGCTCTGTGTCACATGCTGTGTTGGGTGCACAGGTGACGGAACCTTCAGCTACTCTAGATGGAGGTTCAGCGTAACATGCCTGATCAGCGGCTGTCATCGCAGCCTGACACAAGTCTCCCCGGTGGGTGGCACTCGACCGGGGAACTACTGTGTACAGGGATAGTGGCTCTTAGTGGGTTCGGCCCAGCTGGGAGTACATCTCATCCCTACGGCCTTCGCCTCGGTTTTAACCAATAGCGAAGCCCGTTAGAGGGCGGAGCACGTACGACATAGAAATAAAGATTACCTGGTGTAACCCCAGTTCTATGAGTACGTGCGAGGCCCTCTAACTACCAACCCAGCTGGCCCTGGTGACGGTTGCTGAGTCTTCAAGGGAAACGAGCAATGCGCCTACTGGGGTTTTGTAGGGAAGGGGGACTACCTCCTGATTGGACGGTGAGTACATGAACTTTGACTCAGGTGCCGAGGCGGAGCCTCGAGGGGATGAACCAATAGCGAAGCCCGTTAGAGGGCCTCGCACGTACTCATAGAACTGGGGTTACACCAGGTAACCTTTATTTTCCATCTGCAGCTGGCAGCTGTTTTCAGTAAAAAAAACTCTGAGAAACCCATTGTCCACTACCTGCTCAGTAGCAAACAGCAGACAGACACAGTTAGAGACTAGCTGGTGAACATAGTGGAGCATTTGGAAGCTTACGAGCCAGTTATTCTACTCAGGAGATGGTGGAGACCAAACTAGAGCTAAAAGCAGAGTGAATACTGGACTTTGATTCATCAGGTGGACATGAACAGGACTCTAAATGATGGCTAATGTTGTTCTGTGTTTGCTAACATGTTCACTTTAATAATAACAGTTTTCTGACTGTCTGTGTCACTGTTACTAGACCAAGCTGACCATAGAGAATGCTAGGGAAATGTGATAAAGGTCCTTGGGTAGACTCAAACCAGTAATCAGAGTTACTGTCATGGTCCACAAAGGACTCTGGTTTGGACTTTGTATTTTTGTCTTGTTTCCTGTGTTATTTTGAAATTACTGTTCTTGTTTCCGTGTGTGCCCTTTATTTCCTATCTTTGTGTTCCCTCCAGTTTTGATTGTTTTCACCTGTGTCTTGTCACTCACCTGTGTCTGTTTCCCTCGTTGTCTCTTCCCCTATATATACCGGTCCTCTCCCTTTGTTCTCTGTCGCATCATTGATGTGGTTGATGTTCCTGATGTTGTTGGTCGTCTCTTTGTGTCGTGTTCCTGGTGTTTCCCTGCGTGTCAGTACCTGAATCTGTAAGTTTATTTTGTTAATAAATCTTGGAACCGCTTCAGCCTCCCTGCCTCTCTGCATTTGGGTCCTACCCCTGCTGCCTAGATGGCTAACCTTAACAGTTACATGGTATGCTTCTAGGACCACTGGTCCACTACCAATTTTAATCTATTTTTAATAATACAAATATGACGCATCAACATCAAACAACTAGAGCTGAAAGGTGAAAACCATACATTTCTTGAACCAAACTGTTTTATCATTATCACAGTGTGTTTTTGTAATTGATCAGTATTGGTTTTTATAAAATTGGATCCTCTGTGCTCTAGATATGCCAGCTACTTTATTTGTGCATAGCAGCAAGAACAAACAGCGACCCACAGGTTCAATTAGTAATATTCACACTGACAGTGTGAGTTAATGAACAATTCAGGGCAAAGATGCTGAGGGTAAAAAAAATTAAAAAAATAGATTTACATTGCATGGATTCCAGCAGCATTTCTCAGCTGAAAAGCTGCTGTTGGTTGGCAACTGTAATTGAACTTGGTTACAGTTAAATCTTAAATCTTTGATTTAAATCTAAATCTTTGGTCTGGACCCAGGAAAAAAAATATGACATTGTTATACAAGTTATACAGACTGACACGTAACTCACTGACTGGACAATTTGGGTGATTTCATCCTGCATTTCAGCACTACATGGATCCATGGGGGGAACTCAAATTATGTTGACTGACAGCAGGTCATGCAGCACTGTACTGAACCTGATGTGTTATGTTTTCTGGTGTCACAAAGAGCTCACCAAGAAATAACTGATTATGAGCACTAATAGGCCAGAATGTAACTAGACCTTAAATGACATAAATACTTACAAACAGATAGAAACAGGATGAAAAAGACGTATCTTTTCCCGTAATATAGTGTTTGGTCGCTGTGTTTCACTCACTTTTTAGAGAAACTGCAAAAATGCACAACAGATCTGTTTTAACTGCTTTTTACTTTTCACATACAAAATGATTGCATAAATATATACTCAGCTTATACAGATTACTTCACCTCACAGCAGCATATTGCTTCCACCATGACAAAAAAATGTTTTGTGTTATAAGGAGAACTATTTCTTATTTTAACAAGATCCCTGTCATGTTATAACCTGATGTTTTTATGTTATGTTATGACATATTTTTCTTATTACTATTACTACAAACCAAATAATTCTGTTTTAACAAGATCCTTGTCATGTTATAACACAATCAGTGCAGTTTAATAAACATTTCTCATTATTACATTATTATTATAACTTGGTATGTTGTAACAAGAAACCTTCACGTTGTACAAAATATGTCTATTTGATAAAGACTTTGGTGTCGATTAGATAGATCTATAGGGATAGAGCCCTATTAATAGCAGCCAACCGGAGATCCCTCCAGGGAGCCACAGATAGGCCATTGACACTGATGGTGGTGGGGTGGTGGGGTGGTGGAGGGATGAAGCTGCGAAGCAGCATAGAGCGCAGTGATGGCAGAGAGAGACAAGACAGGTAAGGTGAACATTCTTCAGCTAATATCAGTGGATGATAGGAAAGCCTGCGCACAGATGAACTTGCACTAACAGCTTTTAATGTTGTTAGAATTAGACCATTAAAACAGAATAAATTGCTATGTAGTAATAACCACAATGTCCCATCCATCCATTTTCTATACCGCTTTATCCTCAGAGGGTCGCGGGGGGCTGGAGCCAATCCCAGCTGACATTGGGCGAGAGGCGGGGTACACCCAGGACTAGTCGCCAGTCAATCACAGGGCTGACACATAGAGACAGACAAACATTCACACTCAGTCACACCTACGGACAATTCAGAATCACCAATTAACCTAACTTGCATGTCTTTGGATGGTGGGGGGAAGCCGGAGTGCCCGGAGAGAACCCACGCGCACACGGGGAGAACATGCAAACTCCATACAGAAGGGCCCCAGCCGGCCGGCGTGCGCGATTGCAGAACCTTCTTGCTGTGAGGTGACAGTGCTAACCACTGCACCACTGTGCCGTGCCGTAACAGCTTTTAATGTTGTTAGAATTAGACCATTAAAACAGAATAAATTGCTATGTAGTAATAACGACAAAATGTCATAATATGAAATTATCTTGTTTTAATGAAAGCAAGCAAATGTTTTTGTCATACTTCTTTGACACTTCCCTTGATCAGCAGATTGATTTAATGGTAGTTCAGCCTATGAATTCTAAAATCCCATATCTGCTATCACAGAATCCTGCGGTTGCTCTGCTTTGCTTTCCTACCACAAACAAAGAGAATCCGGAGTCTGACTGAAACTGGACAGAGACCTTTTTTTAGTCTTCGTCTGGTTATTTCGTCTGCATCAGAGTTTGACTGACAACTTTCACATCAGCCTAAATGAGAACTAAATGGGCAAAAACACCAGAGTTTGTTTAAAATGAACCAAGCAGGTTAGGTGTGAAAACAGGATACCATGTAGGAAAACTGTGATGGAGGACATATTTTTTTTTAACTTTAGAGCCATACAGCTGTCAATCATAGCTCCAATGTCTGGTGTTTGTCATGTCTTTACAAATTTTAATGTAGGTCTGGTGTGCACTTTGCAGCAGTATTATGTAGGAAAACATAAATATAATAAATAATACATTGGACACAGTGTCAGCAGCTACTCAATACTAAAGGAGTCAGATGTAGATTAGAGGCAAAAAACCTAAGTGATGACTCTCTTTAGCAGTGGCAGCTGGTGTCTCCAAAAATAACAGGTTAGTTTTCCTCCTGTCCTCCCCAATTTTTCATGTTATTTTACCCAGAATCCTTAAAGTAACTAAAAAATAATAATAACAAAATAAATAAAAATCACAATAAATGGAACTAGTAAATAATATCTGTACATCTCAGCTGTGATTTTTGATGCCGTGGAACAGGCCGTCGCCCATACCGTGATCCATTCCCTGGTGAGTGGGCTGGCTGTCCTTTCCCCTCTGGCCTGACCTGCAGGTGTTGCTGTTGAAGCATTTTATTCCGAATTTCAATAATGGATTTTTTCCACAGAATAGAAAAAAGAAAAAATATTTTATAAATGATACTGAGATTTTGTAATTGTTAATACTCTTTTTTTATATGTTGATCTCCCTCTTGCCTCTCAAAAATAGCCTCTATGGACCAGCCTGCTCTATATGCTATATGCTGAAATACCAAGCTCTGATGTATTAAAAAGAGTGTACAGTTTTTATGTAACAATAGTAATATAACTGTATTAGTACGATAATAAGTACCGTGACTACACATTGCTTTTGAATATTTGGTAGAAAATGTTAAATCATTTTATCCCCCTTTCTCTTCTTTTTCATTTCACACACACTCTTCATGTGTGAGGTGTGAGCATGAAACTCTCTGGCTGAAAATGAGTTCCACTCCAGCTCTGATTGTCCATACTGTTCTGTCCTGTATTGTCTTGCTCACTGTTGTTGTTTCTTTGAGCATCCAGTGACCTCGAGAATATTTTTCATCTTTTGGTGGGATAGTGCATAAAGATGAACTGAATTGTTACATTTTTATTTAACATGTATAGAGATGCACTGTGTTGACAGTGTCTGGCAGGTATTTGTTCTCTGTCTCTTTTCCAAGTCAGTTTTGTAACCCCTCACTGTTGAGATATGTAACAGAAAACAAAGCAAACACTCGGGGCTCAGGACCAAAAAAAACGAGGGAGGAGGTGGTGGTGAGGGCAACATTCATGCAAATCTGTCTGAACAGCCTAATTGGGCTTCTTTGTATTTTATAGGGCAGGTAAAAATAGTTTTGGGCAGCTTGTGTTAATTTGGGTTACTTTTAGTACAGTTTGGTAATAAAAGTTAGGCTACATTACAAAGAATCTGCTCCTCCTCTGCTCCTACTAGTATGATGGAGACAGACTTTCTGCTTCAACTTTCAAGTTTTCCTGTGCAATGAGGCATTATTAGTCATTTCAGGAGGTTCACTTTCAGTTTGACCTCCAAATAAAGTGGTTTAGATTACTAACCGGACTTCCTTGTAGTGATATCACCATGTTCCCAGATCTAAGATGTTAACTTGGTGAGTATAGGGCATCCTTTTGGCCGAGGGGGGGACTACCGATTAGCCAATCAGCAACACGGGCGGGACTAACACCAAGTTGACTGATTCTTCATCTACAGCATGTCTTCTCAACATCGCCCGACATCATAGTTTGTTTTTACTTCGCTCCGCTCCACTCTTAAAATCCCAGCAAAACCAGTATGGTTGGTATGGCTACGCATCAGTGTTAAATGACGTCTTAAATGACGTTAGATCCAGGCGGATACGTCGGTCTCTCCCCGCCGGAAATCAGTTGGAGTGGAGGCAACGTCAGACTGAAGATGGAAACGGAGTGTGGCGAGTTGACAATTTTGTCTGATATCAGGCAATAAACCAGAATTGTACTTTAAGTCTGAAGTGTTCAGTCTGCACTCTCGCAAAGTACACCATTAAAAATAGTCTTTCTTTTTTCTGCTACAGGCAAAAATTGTTTTCTGTCTTTGCTTGACTTCTGTCCTCAATCATTTTAAGTATGCAGATTTCATGTCCTGGTCCCACTGAAACCTGATAAACCTGTTTGTTTTTAATGTTTGTATCCAGCTGCTGGTGTTATTTTAATGCGATGAACACCTCTTTAATTTTAAGGGGCACTCCAGTAAGAGACCCTCTCTTCCTGCTAAACTCACACATTTTTCAAATTCTGCACTTCCAGATTGTAACGCAGACTATGTGCTATACATTTTCCAGTATGACATCATCAGGATAATTTGATCAGACTTAAGAAAGCTCCTCCCCAGCCACAGAAGACACTATACAACTGTTTTCACAGGTTGAACAGGACTAAATATGACAATGAAATAGATCTTCATACAGTAGATTAACTGCAGTTAGTGAGCTGAAGGTCAGGCCCTAACGAGGTGGCACTGGGTGGCACCTGCCCCTCCTGGAAGATGATTGGTCCTCCTTAGTGCCCCCATCATCATAGTGTCACTCAGTCCTGCTCACTGAGTCGTGATGTGGGACAAGTGTCCGTGCAGTAACATGACTGCACACGGAGGGAAACAGAAGACACAGCGGAGTCTGCTGTCTGTCTCCTATTAAACCAAATCATACCTAATGAAGAGCAAGACGTGTTCCTTAATGAGCTAATACACAATACAATTTGTTCCATACTCTTCCACTGCAGTGATGAAAGTGAGAATAACACCGTTATGAATAACAATGCAATGAGTTTCATTATTAAACATGACTATACAGCAGATTAGATGGTAAAAACGAGAGCTGGCAGGCAGCTTGCTCTCTGTTTCTGTGTGTACTAGCTTACTGTGTGATGGTGTGTGTCCATAGTGGCTGGTGCCAGGTTATGGAGTCATGAGCGGGGGAGCAGTGGTGGAAGTCAGGCTGAAATTTCAGAAATGGCGTCCATCCCTTCTCCAGGCCCTCCTGTCAAACGCAGGAGTTTAAAAAGCATTTTAAATAACATGAAGGCGAACAGCCGTGACTGTGTGGGAGACAGCAGATAATGCAGCACACAGTGCAGGTCTGCTTGGATCCACTGTCTACACAAGAATATTTACTGTTGTCATAAAAAGTGATACAGAACTTTTGTTGTTGTTTCTATAATTATACTGCTGATACATTCAGACATTTGCATACCTGTGTAAACAATTTGAACATTTTTGACAAATACTAAATGTAAAATAATAACATTTTCTGTGAAATATTCGTATCCTTAGTATCATGGAGCAAATTCATTTGTGCTACATGCAAGATGTCTTTGGTCACAAGGGGCAACCGAGTTTACCCCCTATCTGCAGTAGCAATTTGGGGCCTATTTCAGCCTGATTTTACATACCTCTATTTAATGCTCAATAACTTCTCATGTAAATATCACAGAACCATAATTAATTGCTTAAAATGAAGAAGATGCTTGTTCCACTAAATGTATAAGCAAAAAATACTGAGTTTATCTCCATAAAACATTAATTATAAAACTCTTCAAATTTGATATTTCAACAGTCAAGTCAATATATTTATTTGGTAATTTACAAAGCTAGTTATTTTCTAAATGTGTTCAAGGATTCACATAAATAAAAAATTAAAATGACCAGTTATGTTTGAATATAACCAGCCAATCACGACACATCATCAGGTAGAGGCAAATGGGTTTTGCCATTGTTAGCTAGCTAACGTTCCCTCAGATACAGTGATACAAAATGGATCATTTTTGAAACAAAAAGTGATGTGGGAGTCAACCCTGCGCCAGTAACAGCTCCAAAGCATGTGTTGAGGAAAAACCCTGAATACATTAAATGTGGATTCAGAATAGAAGGCAGTGATGCTGAGCAGAAAGCACAGTGTGTTGAATGTGGTGAAATCCTGTCAAAAGAGGTGCTAAAACCAATGAAGCTCCAGAGACACTTAGACACAAAGCACCCGGGATGTGTTGGGAATATTTCCTAAGGAAAAGGGACAGGCTTCAGGCACAACAGAAAGTCATTACAACATTAACAACTCAGTCAAAAGCCACTTTGAAAGCTAGCTATATGGTTGCTGCTTGTGTAGATCGTAGCAAGAAACGGTCACAGAGCTTGTTTTGCCTAGTGCTTTGGGAAGGTGGTCCTTGGAAATATTTTAACAATCAGAACTGGGCCTTAAGTTACAAAAGGTTGAAAACACCTGCATTAAACTACCCAAAAATTACATTAAATTAGAATTAAATCTTAAATTTGGTAACCCTAACAACCTGGGATGAGAACGTGTTGCAATGCCATGATTGAAAAAAAGGACGTATTACAACGTGTAAACTTCAGGAAAAACACATTCTTCGACACTACAAGACAATGTCAGATATACTGTATTTTCTACATCAGCTTGTTCTACCTGTATCTGCAACGTACTCCTAGTGAAACATTTTAAAACACCATGTTTTCTTTTTTTTTTTATGGCTGGACCATTCCATCAAATGGAAATATTCTAGACTTACTCAGTCTGACAAATTTGTAACTATCAGTTTTGTAATAGCAGTGTTTGCAAAAAACTGACTCACAAGTTTGTTATTGGTTTCACTATTCTCTGTTGCTGTTACATTTTAGATTGTTCAATTATGCAATAGCATAGAATGGCTTCTTTTAAACTACAGATACTTATTCTGCAGCAAACAACACTTCTATCCCCCTTCTTTCCTGATAATAGTGTGAGTCTCCAGTGGGATAAGTCTGTGAGGAACAGGATTAAAGCAAAGGAATCGTGATATGGTCTCAGCCCGGGCCATCACAAAGCATCTTCCACTGCACCAGGCAAATGACTCACCGCTTAATTTCCTGACTCTGACCAGCCGACGGATGAGAATCAATCTTTATGCTACGTTTCCCTGTACTGATCCTAAAAATGACAGTCATTATCCAGATTTACATTTTATCTCCTGCTAAAATAATGACAATAAATCATCGGGGGTGTCACGGCTGTCGATAATTACAGAGTGAACGGCCAGCGAAGAGTTTGTCTTGGAAAAGCCTGGGATCAGCTAACAGCAGAGTAAGGAGGAGAAAATGACAGTGAAAAATGAGGCTGCTTCGCATACATGGGTGAACAAACAGAGCATGCATCATAAATAAGTGATTTTAGTTTGCTCGTGCACTGATGTTGCCTTTAGGTCCTCACTAAAGAATGTGTTTTTGTGTACACCATGCAGAGGCGCCTTCTCATTTTTTCAATGTCTCCCTGAGTATGTCATGTTGCAAAGTGACAGCAATATATTACATGAAAGTAATAACTATTATTCAGGTTCTCCATGTCCATAATTTAGCCTTCATTCAGCTTTTATGGAACCATTTGTGGTGACATTTTTGAAGCTACAAAGAATAATAATTGGAAATCACAAGTTGTAATTTTTGCAGGTTTGGATTTAAAATATGGCATGTATGAAAATAAACTAAAATATGCACTTGTCAATATCTTTATTCCTGATGGCATAGACGCATGATTGTAGAAGCTCCATAGGCACTGTTAGGCCAACAAATCGTTGGTGCTAATTAGAACAGGTACAGTTGATTAAAGTCCTAGTTTCTGGCAGCCATCATGATCATTTGAAATTCAACATGTAACTGTTTCTAAAACCACCACATCTGATCTGTGACATGCATAGCAGCTTTGTTCCTTTGTGATGAGACATCAGGGGTTAGCATTTTGTCCTGAAACGTCTACTGTAGGCCTACTGTATACTTACTCCTGGCTGTAGGGCAGCGGTCAGCAATTATGTTCAACCAGGGGCCAGTTTCTTTTCAGAATTGTTCAATGGGGAGCCAATATAGTTTTACAGACACAGTGACACACTTCAAGGCTGAAGACCAACTGGTTGGCTTGGCAAATGTAAGTCTGGTTAACAGCCCCACCTCCGCTAAAGAGCAACACTGTTAGGGTTGAGGTTGTCTCTCCTCCCTTGTCTGCTCCTGTGGGTGCAGGTATATGGCTGGGCGGGGTGTTCAGGGTTTCCACTCAGCACCTGCACAGCTGTGGCTGATTCCACTAATCACCTGGTCCGTCTTCAAATACCGGTTCCTGCTCATCATTCATCGCCAGATCGTTCAGTCACCCTGTTCGATCTCCGGATACCTGCTACGCCTCGCCTCCCTCCAGTCATCTGCCTGCCTGCCGGCCCAGCGCTCTTCCCCAGCGTGCTACCAGTCTTGTGCCTTGCCTTCCCCTGCCTCGCCTCTCGCCTGGAATCCGAACAAGATTCACATTGTCTACTGACTTTCGCTACTTGTGACCACCTCAGTAGCCCGAATAAACACTCAAGAACTGTCACCCTCTGGTCTGTCGTTCTGCTCACTGGGGTCCAATTTAACCCCTCAACAGAACGATCTGGCCCTAACATGGATCCCGCAGAACCAAGACCAGACGGTATGGACATTCAGGAAGCCATTTCCAGTCAAGGAACGCTTTTGAGTCGTCACCAGCAGTTCCTTCAGGCCTTAATGGAACAGAACCAGGCTATGTTATCACAGGTTGCACAATTGTCTAATCAAGTAGCTGCACTAACCTCACACTTTGCCTCTCCAGCCTCCCCCGCAGTTTCAACTGCTCCTACCACAGCGGCTCCTGAGGCGGCGTATTCCTCACCCGTGGCGGCTCCCATAACCACACCGGAGCCCTTCGCCGGAGAGCTGGATAAGTGTCGGGGGTTCCTCCTTCAGTGTGCACTGGTGTTCCAACAGCGGCCACAGGCCTTCTCCTCCGGCCAAGCCAAGGTGCATTACATGGTGGGCCTGTTACGGGGCCGAGCTCTGTCCTGGGCGGAGGCCATGCTCTCGAGTCAGGCAGATTCCGGGCTCGAATATGAGAGTTTCATCGCCAGATTCAAAGGAGTTTTTGATCATCCTGACCATCTTGGGCAGGCTTCTAATCGGTTGTTGAGTCTCCGACAGGGTTCCAGGAGTGTGGCAGAGTACTCGGTGGACTTTTGGACTCTAGCGGCAGACTCGGGTTGGAACGGAGAGGCACTCCGGGGAGTGTTTGTAAAAGGACTAAGCGAGCAGTTAAAGGATGAATTGGCTTCCCGAGATGAGCCTACTAATTTAGATTCCCTCGTTTCTCTCGCCATCAGGTTAGATAATCGACTCCGGGAGCGACGTAGGGAGCGGGTCAGCCGGTTTCCAGCTGTTCCGTTTCCGGCCCGTCGGTCAGGGGTCCGAGGAGCTCCAGAGATTCCCGGCAGGACCACAGCTCCCCCTACAGTCATTGAGGAGGAACCCATGCAAGTAGGTCAGGCTCATTTGACACCAGCCGAGCGGCTGAGGAGAATGAGATCGGGAGAATGCCTGTATTGTGGTCGTCAGGGCCATTTTATTGCCGCATGCCCCGGTCGGCCAAAAGATCCGGCTCGCCCGTAGCAGTGGGCGTACTGGCGAGCCAAGACATCTCACCTGTTCGGACTGGGTTGAGACTACAAGCCCCCGCTAAACTCTGTTTCAAAGACTTGGCCTTACCACTCCTTGCCCTGATCGATTCTGGCGCCGAAGATAACTTCCTGGATCGGGAGTTGGCTATACAATCCGGCTTTCCGTTGGAACAATTGGCAACCCCGTTAGCCGCTTACACCCTGGACGGTTGCCAGATCGCTCAGGTAATTGAGCAAACCATTCCTCTAACGCTCATTATTTCAGGCAACCACCGAGAAAAAGTTCAGTTTAAAATCATGTCCACGGCTAAGACTCCCTTGGTGTTGGGGTTTCCCTGGTTGAAAATGCATAACCCTCAGATTGATTGGGCTGCGGGGAAGATTACGGGTTGGAGCGCGCATTGTCATGCTGCATGTTTGCAATCCGCGTTTTCCTCCAGAGAGGGCCCCAGAGTCACATCGTTGCCGGTGACCCCACTTCCCAGTAATGTTCCATCAGAATATCACGATCTCATCGAGGTGTTCAGTAAGGAGAGAGCCCTGTCGTTGCCCCCGCACCGACCATATGACTGTGCCATCGATCTCCTCCCTGGTGC